>CM038677.1:20642891-20864245 GCA_021605205.1 Aegilops longissima | reverse complement strand
CTCCCGATGAACACGACGCATTCCGTTGCCTCCCCATGAACTCGACGACGACGCTGTTTCTCCGTTCTGACCCAGCCATGTACACGAGCCCTCGCCGTACGTATGCGCGAGTAGGTGTCCGAGACCCAGCCCATATGTACATACTTGACCGTATTTTCTTTCTTGCACCCTGGCCGCTGTACGCACGTGTACATGCTACGTGCGCGCCTCTACTACGACACGTGCGCGCCTTTACAACGACCAGTATGTACGTACACGTTCGCGACCAGAATGACAACGCTACGTACGCTTCGACCAGGTGGGTCCCGACTGTCAGGCACTTTCTTGCGTGCGAAAATGTAGCTGGTGGGTCCCAGCAGTCAGAGGGGCCAATCGTAATTTTTTTGCCCGGACGCACTTACTTTGCGTGCGAAGATGTAGCTGGTAGGTCCCAGCAGTCAGGGGAGCGAATCGTTTTTTTTGCCCGGACGCACTTCCTGGCATGCGAAGATGTAGCTGGTGGGTCCCAGCAGTCAGGGGGCGAATCGTTTTTTGCCCGGACGCACTTCCTTGCGTGCGAAGATGTAGCTGGTGGGTCCCAGAAGTCAGGGGGAAATGTTTTTTTTTCACGAAATACGGTGGCCCATCCGGTGGGTCCCCGCTGTCAGGTGGAGGAATCATTATTTTGCGCGTCATAAGGAGGCACTTCCTTGCTGCGGCCGTGGACCCAGCTGTCAGCCTCTTCACGTACAGTCCACGTCCGATGGAAGTCGTTCCTTGACCTCGTTGACCACGCCGCGCCGTGAGCACCACGGCGGTGGACGACGGCGAGGCCTAGGAAGGGGACGATTCGGAGCCATGGAAGGCGCAGCAGTGGATTCCCACGCGAAGAGGAGTACGAGGGTTCACTGGTTCGGCTGCGGTGTGAGGCTACTGTCGCCGCAGAATAACAGGGGGTGTGGGTGAGTAGAGGGATGGCCTGGCCAGTGGTGAGAGTAGTAGGGGGCGGTGAGGCCTCCGCGGCATCACAGCCGGCCACGGGAGGCAGGAGCACGCGGCACGACCGGCCCTGGTTTGAGCGGCTGGAGCAAGAAGACCAGAGGTTGAAGAAGCACTACGGCCGTTGGATGAACATCGTACGGTAACAGGAGCTAGAATCGTTCATATTGACTAAGTTGACAAAGCCTTCCGTCCCCGTCAACTTGGTAGGCCCACAAGTCAGCCTCCCACTATGTTGGGTTCCAGCTGGCAGGGGGAGTATTCATTTTTTTGTGCGTAATAAGGAGGCACTTCCTTGCGTGCGAAGATAGCTGGTGGGTCCAACATGTCAGCTGGGGCACGTATTTTCGCGAAATACAGAGGCCCTTCCGATGGGTCCCAGATGTCAGGTGAAGGAATCATTATTTTGCGCGTAATAAGGAGGCATTTCCTTGTGTGCGGCCGTGGACCCAGCTGTCAGCCTCTCCACGCACAGTCTACTTCCGATGGTGTCGTTCGTTGACCATGTTGACCACGCCACGCCGAGTGCATCGCATCCAAGGTGGTGGACGACGGCGAGGCCCCGGACAGCAATGAGCCGGAGATGGGAAGACGCGGGAGTAGAGTCGCAGACGGAGAGGTGTACGAGGGTTAACTGGTTCTAGTGCGGTGTGGTTCGGCAGTCGGTGGAGAAGAACAGGAGGTGTGGAGGGGTAGAGGGATGGCCTGACCAACGGTGGAGTAGCGCTTCATAGAGAAGCGTGCTAAGCAGAGCTGCTAGCAGCAGGAGGCGGGAGGTGGTCCCGGCGGCACTGGAGGAAGAAGACGAGAGATTGAAAATGGATGCCGGTCGTTGGATGTAAATCCAACGGCTAACATGTCAGAATCATTTGTTGACAAAATTGACAAAGACTTGCGTTGGCTTCGACCTATTGGCCCACATTTCAGCCTCCAAAAATGTGGCACGTATTCAACCCATTTTTTCAGAATTTACAGTCTTTTTTTGTGCGGTAGAATTTACAGTCAATTTGATCTTTTTTTTGAATTACAGCCATTAGCTGGGCTGGGTGAACAAATAATGTAGCGTCCATGCGGCCCATTTATTTTATTTCCTAAAAAATTACAGGCCATTTGCACTTTCTCGAAATACACGATTTTGCTGGGCTGATTCTAATTATAATGTTGGGTTGGGCCAGCAATGTTATCAAAAAATAAAAAGGGGCTGAGCATTTTGTTATAAATATATTTAAATAATAAGTGATATTATTGCATTCGTTCTTAAATCTTACCAAGCTTTTGTACACAATCACTAGGATTTTCGTGCCAAAACAATCCAGGATTTTATTTGTTAAGAAATTATTTTTATAAGTTAATAAGATGTGGGATATTGTTTTCTTACATATGTAAGTATCTATTAAATATATGATGACAATAAAAATAGTATATAATAAGATATAAAATAATTTAATTATATATAATATAGTTAGAAGGGAAACATAAGTTGGACCTGGCGTTCCTATTCTTATATAGAAAAATAAAACAGACCTCTGCGTTTTCTTCAAAAAAAAATACATAAATTGGGCTGCCAAAAATAAAACTTCGGATGGGAGGTCCATAGGCCGGTCGATACATGACGGCCCTAAAAAATATATAAACAGGCCTATGGACCTCCCATCCGAGGTCGTGGGATGCGCATGTTAAAAATGAAAGCCTACACGGGGCAGCCCAAAACCACGTCCAACACTTGCCAAAACTTCGTCCCTCATTTTATCTGTGTTTCGCACACTCGACATTGTGTGGGCATTTTGACTGTGCATCATATGAATATGTGCTATGCATGAATGTTGATCAGCATGATGTTAATTGGCTGGTAGTTCCATTTTAGACCATGAATAAAACTTCCAACATGATGTTAACCCTGTTTGAAAAGGCCGTGTTAAAATAAATGCTCTGCCTCTGAAAGTTGCAGTTTCTTATCTGAAACTGAACTTGCAGTTTCTTATCTGAAACTGAAACTTGTAGTTTCTTCTCTGAGAATCACATTGTCTGCACTTTTATACTCCTATTAAACTACATTTTTTTAAGTGCTAAAAATAGATCTCTAGAATTCATAAAATACTTCATATGCTCAATACTGCAAATCAGAAATTCCAAAGACATTCATATCTGAAATTACTCTCAAAATACACAACACAAAACACAATTCGCAACCTGCAAATACTGACAACCCTAAGCACCTCCTGACAATTCACAACCTGCCCGACTATTGGGCTGGGGGGGGGGGCAGCCCCCTCCTATTCCTCGGCGGCAGACAGCCGCCCCGTGAGATGATGTGAACGGCGAGGGAGACGATGGCGGGGAAGCGTCGTCGGGAGAACTGCTTTTCTCCTCTTGCAGTTGGGTTCGGTCGACGAAGACTCCACCGGCTCGCTCTGGCTAGACACCCTCACAAACGTCACCCTGTAGATGCTCGATCCTTAAATCTCTGGTGGATGCTCCATCTGGGATCGGTACTCCCACCACCGCTCCCTCACGATTGGATTCGGTGAATCTGTTTGCTCCATGGCCCAGAGGAGCAGCTCTATGTACTCCGGCGCGACTCCCTCCGAGAGTATCGCCGCCTTTTCGCTCTGTTGCAGATATTTGGCCATGGATGTCGCCGTCGCCGCTAGTTGGTCCTTGTTGTCAAACCAAGACTGTATCTCCAACATCCTAGCTAGCTTCACATGGTCGCCGTCTGCGATCCTCACGTATCGGTTGTACTCCTCCATCGATCTACTTCTCCACAGCACCTTCACTCGCCGGCGGTGGTTTTTGAATGGAAGAGAAGAGGAGCAGCACTGGTTTTGGATTAGAACGGGAGAGGAGCGACGCTGGTTTTGGACTGGAACAGGAGAGGAGGGGCGGTGGTTTTGAAATGGACGAGGACAGGAGCGGCGCTGGATTTAGATTGGAACAGGAGAGGAGCGGCGGTTGTTTAAGAGGAGAAGAGCAGAAGAGCGGCGCTGGTCTTGGAAGTATTTTTTTGTTGTTTTGCGTATTTTGGGTCAAAGTTTGACCACGTACTGTATTTGACAAGCAAAATGTGAATGCATGTCACCAAAAATTGTATCATCTGGTTCGTATCTGAATGTACTTTCAAATTATATTATTTTTGCAACGTATAACATGTATTTTATGTGCGAAAATCATGGTCAATTATGACCCAGAATAAAAGGGAGACTAGTTAATGTGGGTCGCTTTCTTAATTGAAGGGTAAATTGATTTTGATTTTGATCCATTCACAGCGCGCCGGCCCTCTCGCCCAATCCTAAATCGCGGCCGCACGCTCCTCTCCCTCTTCTCCATTGTAAAACCACCTCCTCTCCTCTCCATCATCTCCATTCCAAAACCACCGTCTCGCCTCTCCCTCTTCTGATCTTCTCCATTGCAAAACCACCTCCTCTCCTCTCCATCATCTTCATTCCAAAACCACCATCTCGCCTCTCCCTCTTCTGATCTTCTCCATTGCAAAGCCACCTCCTCTCCTCTCCATCATCTCCATTCCAAAACCACCGTCTCGCCTCTCCCTCTTCTCTATTGCAAGACCACCGTCTCTCCTCCCATCTTCCAAAGCTAGCACCGGACCACTCAGAAGGACATCCATGGAGAGGATGCAGCAGCGAATCAGGCAGATCGCCGGCGTCGACCAGGCAAAGTTAGCCAGGTTGAAGGAGATCCTTAGTTAGTTTGACAATGAGTGGGAGATTTCGAGGACGGCGAGGGCCATGTGGCAATGTATGCGAAAGAGCGAGACGGCGGCGATGAGGGCGGCGATGTACATGTACTCCTTGGTGGCAGTCACGCTGCAGTCCTCCGAGTTCATCGAGTATCTCCTCTGGGCGATGGAGCAGACAGATTCGCCCGAGGGGACAGTCAGGCGGAGGTGGTGGGCGTCAGGTCGAAGGTAGAGCACCCAGAGGATAACGAATCGATCGAGTATGGTGTGCCATTCGTGAGGGTGCAGAGCCAGCCGGAGCCACAGGAGTATTCGTTTTCCCACCGCAAGAGGAGGCCGGATGGCGCGACGTCGCTTCCCCGCCGTTCTCCACGGTTCCCTCAACGCTCTCCTCGTTTCAACGGCGGCGGTAGGGTTTAAGGTAAGCTTCACACTAACCTAATCTTCCACCTGCTCATGCTTACAATCAGTGTGACAGCTAATGAAAATCATGCTTACAATCAGTCTCCGGGTACTACGCCAATCACCCTAAAATAGCTCTGGACCTTTGGGTCCAAGTTGTGACACAATGTACAAATAAAGAAAAATAGATTGGTGCTTCTTTCAGAAAAGAGTACTCCCTAGAAAACTGCCAATATAAGCTACTAGTATTTGGTTAGAGGATTTGCTGCCGAGAAAGATCCGTCCACAGAGAGCGCCACACATCCCACTGGTGGTGGTGGATGCCAATGCGTGCATGCAGCATGGTTGGTGTCGGTAATTTTTACTTGGCACACCTCGCACTCTGCATATATGCCGGTTCCATACGTACATTTGTGCAGTTCCACCAAAATGCAGCTGAATAACCCTGTTTGCACAGATAATGAAAAAGCGTGATTACATTATAGTGGCACTAGTTGATGAAACACACAAAATAAATAGAAGAAAATATTGCGATAGTATCATAGTATGCCATGCTGCGAGGGCGAGATGGGCCCTGCGACGCCTCATACGGTACGCCTCATACTGGACATCGTCCCAAGTCTCCCAGATACACCTTCTGCCAGTGATGAACATCAGTGTACAACAGTAGTACAAGGAGGTGCCTTGAGACATTCAAATCTCTATTTTTGTACATATCAACTAAAATTAAGCACCCCAGTTTGCAGAAACGCTTAAACATTAACAATGGGACTAGTTGATGAAACATACTTTAACAAAGAGAAGCACTTTCTTTATCTACATTGGAAATGAAATGATAGAGATGACACTCGCTCTATTTTAACTGTATTATTACTTCATTTTATCAGCGACACTAGGGTCGAGCAGGTGGCAAACGAGGTGTACCGTGCGACGCAAGGATGGAGGCCGGGGGTGCTTAGACTGGGATGCTGAAGCTGGCTCTTTCAGTCACCAACATGGATGATTCAATTCATGGGACCTTTTGGTGCAGTTCACCTAAAATGTAGCAATGTCCCGTGAGCTAGCAGCTTCTTCTTCAATTTTTTATTAAGAAAAGGGCTCCAGCCCCGGTTCCATTTCCATCAGAAAACGAAACACACAGAGCTTCTTCTTCATTAGTTGCAATAAAATTGAGCAACATCAAGGTTGGTTGTGAAGCTCCTGGAATGCTCAACTATAATTTGTGCAGTTCAACTAAGATAGAGCGTGAAATGTATATCTCTGTTTGCACAAAAAAGGTGGAAAGGAGGGTGACTAACAAGTGATGAAACATGCATCAAATGATAAGAAGCATGTTCCTTATCTGAATGGCAATCCTACAAGGACAGTAGCAATTTCTAAAGCAGTGGCATTGCTAGATATTAGTGTGGGCATTAGAATTAACTATGACAACCGTTAAATACGACATTACTTTGGGCACGGGAGAGTAGGCGGACCAGGACAGTTGCATTTCTAACGAAAAGAACCAACTTATCTTAATGGGAAATTTTAGTAGGACATGTAAAGAAGTGACATTGATTCATATTACTAGAGGCATTACATTGAAAACAACATTGGTTTAACGTGTCCTTACTTTTAACAGTGCGACTGCTACATTTTACCAGTGGCATTACATAAGAGTGGCTCGGGGCAACAAACATCAGAACAGGATATCTGGGTTGGTCCCATTATTGTTCGGTATAGCCACCTTATACTGTGTGAGGCTAGCAAATCTAGTGATGTACTTACTCTGTTGACTTGTCCCCCAGTCTCCACTTTCTTTTCTTTTTCAACCAATAGATCGGGTTTATATTGAGTTTGTACTGCGTTTCCCTTTATTTCCCTATTAGACCTAGAGACCAGTTGAATAGCCAGTCTCTGCTACTATTCGCCCCCATTATTTCCTCTTTCGACCAAGTCCTAGATTCAGGTAACAAATCCTCCCTCACCCCCACCCCCTTTCTTCCTTGTTTGAACCAAGTAGTACTAGATTCAAGTGCATGAACTAGTTTTACCTCTTAAACGTAAAAAAATTAGGTGGTTTTCGAACAGCCGACCGATCCTATCTACGAGGGGGCCTGAGAAATAGTAAAAGGTACAAATGCAGCGACGTCAGGAGCTCGGGAAGCAGAGCAAGGCCGGTTTCGAAGGAAGTTATACCTGATGGTCACCGGGATGTCGCTAGGTGGGCGGCGGGAGGCCGGATCTGCCCACACTACGGCAGCGAGGAAGAAGGGGTCGGAGGCCCTCCCTCGCTAGCAGTGCTTGGGAGAGAACGGCAAGGCAGGCTGATCGGGACGCGCCCAGCAGTGGGTAAGAGTCGTCGCCGAGGACGACCGCGATGAACGTTGCACCTTCTCACCTTCCCCGACGGAGAGGATCCGGCTGGATCTGTGACCAGCGGTGAGCAGAGAGAGAGAGAGAGAGAGAGAGAGAGAGAGAGAGAGAGAGAGAGAGAGAGAGAGAGAGAGAGAGAGAGAGAGAGAGAGAGAGTGGCCACTGCTGTCATGTTTAGATCTGGAGAGGCCGAGACAGTGTGAAGAGAGCAACACTAGCAAGCAAGCACGGAGGCTCCTGCCTATATAGTGGAGTAGTACTAGTTTTCTTTTGTCTACCGGAGCCGGCTTGACCTCGTCAATGACTGTCGAGTAGTCTTCATGCACGTGGCCCGGAGGCGCAGTTGTCGTCATTTTGATCTGAAGCGCCGGATTATAACATATAACACGAAAAAATACCACATGACAAGAAATCAAAACCTCACTGCCCCAAGGAGACAACATGAATCCCGACGGACAAACTAGACGAGCAACAAAGCTCAAATTAAAGATAAACTCGTAGAAAAAGGGTCCGTCGATAGATGTCCTAATTAACATAGCCGGCTTGACCTAGATGGCAGCCGAGTAGTCACTGTTCATGCATGTGCCCCCAATGACTAGCCTAACTCAGTTGTCGCTGTTTAACCCTCGCAGTGATCCGAAGCACATGACACCTAATTTTGCGAGATGGCAAGAAACCTTTTTATAGATTTCTCACCACAACTACAGCCTGCACGATATGTAGACGATAGCCAATCCAGGCGTGTCTACTGGAGTCTGGTCACATGCATGGACGAACTGATCTTCCGTGTCTTGCAGGGATCGTCCAGGCACCAACGTAATACTACAACACTTCTCTAGTACAATCGCTCGTCTCCCTCTTCTATTAAGTCACCCGACTTGCGGGGCCGGGGAGTGTGCCTATGGTCGGTTCTCAATTGTCGTCCCACATGTGTGTGCGAACGTAATATGACGCGCGTTCCATTCGGAGAGCAACGTACCCGACCGACCGACCGTCTGGGGTGTGACGCGAACGCGACGGGCGTGTTGTATACTCTGTACATGTGTACCGCCGTTTTCTAGACGCTTTGCGCCATGGCGCGGGCGCAATCCATGGATACAAAATTAGTATATTGTATACTATTTAAAAATCAAGGGCGAGGCTTTTCCTGCGCGGTAGGCGGCGGGGCAGTTCTGCCTAGTCGGTTCGACAGAGACGCGACAAGACGAGGGAGTAGGCTGCTGCAAACGTGGGGTTGTGTTATTTGACAGCGAGATACTGCTGGACAGGTGGGGCCCCGTGATTTGACTTGCCATTATCATTTTAACTGTGGCGCTACGACCGGCGTGTGTGTCCCGATTCCTGACCACCTCCATACAGGTGCCTCTCCCAATGCTCCACCATGTAGTAGAGGCTGGCTCTTGCATGAGAGCCCACTTCTCCACTTTTTCCTTACCTCTCTTTCATCCACATATGCAAAAATGCCATGTAAAGCGCACTATTGTACTTACTTGCTCCTACAGGTGCTTAAGCTTGCCACATAGGCATAAAGTCTGATGTGGCAAGTTAATCAAGAAGAGAGAGACTAGTTTGGTGACCCAAGGAAGAAACGGTGCTAAGCGCGTGTACCTAGGTGAAAAGACAATTTTGAGTCCATATCTAATTAAATGAAGCAAACTTAGCAACACCATTTCATTGGAAGAGGTCACTCCTTGGCAAATGCAATAAATACTAGTACTCCCTGTGTTCCATAATATAAGAACGATTTTGGCACTACACTAGTGTCAAAAACATTCTTATATTATGGGACGGAGGGAGTACGAAGAAATAGATAGAGAGGAGTAAAAAAATACACTTATAGCTAACCTTGTTGTAGTATGAGTGACTAAGTGATGACTATGTATGACATGCCAACATCAGATAGCCTAACGCACCATGTTAAATCTCCAATGGCGCGACCGCGCGTGCGACGTGACGGTTGTGGTAGGTGCGACCATGATACGGGGTGCTGGCAGCCCTTGGATCTGAGATCAAACGGTCGCATGCTAAGTTGCTGAAAATTTGCAGAATAACCCTCCCGCGGCAACCGGCAAATTTCCTCCCGCGGGTCGGAGTAGGTTTCTCGGTTTGCATGCGGGTTTAATGGAGGCGAGGAGGCGTGTTCAGCCGGGCGTGCAGTGGACGGTGCAGTACTATTCGATTTGACAACTACAACTAGTATATTATTAAGAACAAAGAAGAGTAGTAGAGATAGAGATAAAAATAGAGACTAGGGAGGAGCACCATCTACTACTTCGTGGGCTACTCCTTCGCTCCATTCGGCGGCCGCAACGTCCCCTACAGCCACTCCCTCCTGCGCTCCATTCGGCGGGCGCTGTTGACATTTGGGGAGCACACTCTCGCGACTGCTAGCAGCCGCGACTTCACCGACGACGACTTCTTCCCCGACCTCGGCAACCTCTTCCTCAACGACATGGGCGACAACCTCAACGCCAATGGTGCTGCTCCCGTTGCACCGTATGTGTTTCTGTCCTTCCTGTTTGAAATCATGGTAGAATTCATGTTTCTACTTTGTGTCCTAGACTCGATCTATTCATCTACTATGCTAGTCCGCATGATTAGTTTAATCTCTGTTATAGCCGTCATGATTTATTTTGTAGTAAATCTCATAGTAACTTGCCCATATATTCAACTCGCGGAACGTCCCCTACAGCCACTCCCGTTTCATGGACGGCCTGGTCGATGCCTCCAAGGAGCCTGTCGGTGTCAAAACCGGCGGATCTCGGGTAGGGGGTCCCGAACTGTGCGTCTAGGCGGAGGGTAACAGGAGACAAGGGACACGATGTTTTTACCCAGGTTCGGGCCCTCTCGATGGAGGTAATACCCTACTCCTGCTTGATTAATATTGATGATATGGGTAGTACAAGAGTAGATCTACCACGAGACCAAGGAGGCTAAACCCTAGAAGCTAGCCTATGGTATGATTGTTGTTCGTCCTACGGACTAAACACCTCTGGTTTATATAGACACCGGATAGGTTAGGGTTACACAGAGTCGGTTACAATGGTAGGAGATCTACATATCCGTATCGCCAAGCTTGCCTTCCACGCCAAGGAAAGTCCCATCCGGACACGGGACGAAGTCTTCAATCTTGTATCTTCATAGTCCAGGAGTCCGACCAACGGTGATAGTTCGGCTATCCGGACACCCCCTAATCCGGGACTCCCTCAGTAGGCCCCGAACCAGGCTTCAATGACGATGAGTCCGGCGCGTTGATTGTCTTCGGCATTGCGTGGCGGGTTCTTCTCCAAATTCCATATACTTGTTGAATAGTGTCCGGCTTCTGATAAATGCTGCGCTCCTTGGCTTCTACGCCCAATAATGGCCATCTTCCACGTGTTTGAATGAATGCGAAAAGCCAGGGTATTTTTACACTTACCCCCCTAGCTGCACAAATGAGCCGCCTATAAAAGGGACGAGGATCTAGATCTGAGTCACACCATCCCCCCTCTGCGAGCTTTCATCGGAGCACCTCTGACAAAAACCCATTCCATCGTGGATAGTCGACGCGGCTCCTCCTCTCACGCTCCCAGCCCTCAGCCTGGAAATTGGGGGAAATGCTCAGTCCCGCATAGCGAGCTAGTTATACTCCAAACCAAGGGATTTCTTCCCCCAGCCTTCATGGTTCCGGTTCGAGCCGGACTCGCCACCTACAAGGGCGGAAAGCAAGCGGAGAGTGTCCCCGATCCCTCTAAAGGAGAGCGGGTGTGCGTCGTCTCTTATCTAGTAAGAGGACTCGGATTTCCAATCCATCCGTTTGTCCGGGGGCTCTTGGAGTTCTACGGCCTCTAGTTGCACCACCTTACGCCTGCCCCCATTCTGCATATCGCGGGCTTCGTGGCCCTTTGCGAACTGTTCTTGGGCATTGAGGCTCATTTTGCGCTGTGGAAGAGATTATTCTGCCTAGTACCCTGTTCTCATAAGGGGTCAATATATCAAGTGGGCGGAGCCGAACTATGGCGCATCGCTGGGACCGGATATCTATCCGGAACCCCGAAGAAGGAGTCTGAAGACTGGCCTTCGGAATGGTTTTACATGGAGGACGTCCCGCTGCTGGACCCTGTTCGGATCGGCCTTCCGGAGTTTAGCAATGCTCCTCTGAAAAAGCGCCTAAGCTGGTGCCCACGGAGCCCCCAGAGGGAAAATGACCGGGATGTCCTTTACTTGATGAGCCGAATAAGATTACTGGCTCATGCCGGATTGACCATGATTGGAGTCATGGCAATTTGCATTATGAGGGGACTGCAACCGCTCCAATATAGGGGCCACCCCATGTGGGACATCAACGGGGAGGACGATGCCACCCGCCATGGCCGCAAAGGGCCTGTGACGCCCGGATAATTAAGCTACGGTAATCCCACGGTAACGATGCCACGCCACCTCGGTTATGGTTGCTAATCTCACGTTAGGTTGAAACCGATTCTAATTCAAAATTCAAATCAAGCAAACAATAAAAGTTTTCAAATATTAAAACTAAAATGTTCGAAGTGAACCAAATATTGCATAGGTAATTGTGGTGGAGAAACCAAACTTTGATAAGGTGTTTACAAGCTCTAAAATAAATAAAACAATAGCTTAAACAATTAAATAAATGCCTTTCTTAATTTATAGACTATTAAACTATTTTAGTTGTGAGTGAAACTTTTTGTGGCAGAGGTATAAATAGTAATACTAATTTAGAAACTACTTTTGTATTTTAACTAAACTAAAGTATTGTGGAAATTAGTTAAAACAGTGAAAGGTAAATAACAAAAAGTAATTAAACAAAAAAAACGAGACAACCCTCCCCTCGCCACTTGGCCCACCTAACCACCAGGCCGCCCAAGCGCATCGCCTCCCCTTCCCCTGCTCACGGGG
Organism: Aegilops longissima; assembly: GCA_021605205.1. Classification (NCBI taxonomy): domain Eukaryota; kingdom Viridiplantae; phylum Streptophyta; class Magnoliopsida; order Poales; family Poaceae; genus Aegilops; species Aegilops longissima. The sequence goes on along the minus strand of CM038677.1, from coordinate 20,851,917 downwards.
GATCGTGGCAGTGCCGATGCTCGCCATGACCGCCGTCGCCGTGGCGGCCATCCGACGCCCTCCGGCGTTCCCCCTGCCTATACCTGCCCACTGCATCTGGAACCCTAGCCGCCCCTCCCCATTCCCCTCGCCGCCTCCTCTCCCTCCGCCGCGATCAGCGCCGCCATCGCCATGCCTCGACTCGCCCACGCTGCCACCGTCGACCACGGGCGCCTAGGAGCTGGACCATCAGCTCCGCTGCCGTCTGCTGCATCGTGCACACCCTCGAGTGCTTGGTGGAGCCCCTACATCGCCGGATTCGTGTCGCCTTCAACCTACGGTCACCGGCGCGTCGCGACGATTGTCGCCGCCCTGCTGCTCCTAAGCCACCAACGGGCCATCGTGTGCCTCTCGGTGAGGCACCCAACCATTCCCTCTCCTTCCCGTGCGGATCCGCCGTCAGATTCGCCGCTCTGCTCGAGGCCGGGCTATCGTTCGCCATGGCCACGAGCTCGTCGTGGCGTGCTTTTTCCCCGCGTCTCGCCGCCCAGTTCGCCCCCTCAGCGCGTGCGCCACGGCCGCACCGCACCCGCCCGCTGCCTTGCAACAGCTGCTGCTGCGCGCGCCTGTAGTCGCCGTCTGCCCGTGCGCCTGTGTGCGTGCAGTGTGTGGCGTCCACTTCTGTTGCTGCTGCGCTACAGTAACTGAATGTTACTGTAGCAGTGGCTAGCTTTTCTGTTTTACACCGACTTGGCCTCTAGAAAGCACTTAAAATGCAGCAGAACAAGCTCGAACATAGATAAAAATTATATGGTCGTGTAGTACGCTTGGCAAGGTTCAAAACATTCCATTGGACTAAATTCAAAAGATGTAAGGATTAAATCCTACAAAAATCACAAAATGACATCTTATGTTAAATAACTCCCTAGCATTGTGTGTGTGCGCCGTGTGTGGCCGGCTGTGTGCCTCTCGCCGGCCCTGTGTAATTGTGTGATGTGTGTGTGAGTGTGTGTGCAGCGTGTGTGTGGCCGGCTGCGTCTCTGGATGTGACCGGCCCTATTTAGGTTAGTAGCTAATGAGTAGTTAGACTAATTAGTACTTTGGATAATTGCTAGCCTATGACATGTGGCCCCCTATGTTAATTTAACCCTCCATTTTAGTTTATCCATCAATTAAATTATGTCTCAGTGACATGTGGGCCACATCCTCCCTTTTGACTAGTCAAATTGACTTGGTCAAATTCGGATTAGATTAAATAAAATATTCCAGAAAATCATAGAAATACTATAAACTTGAAAAATCATATAAAATAAACCGTATCTCGGATGAAAATACTTTGTACATGAAAGTTGCTCAGAACGACGAGACGAATCCGGATACGCAGTCCGTTCGTCCGCCACACACCCCTAACCTATCGAACCTGCAAACTTTCCTCTCCGGTTCATCTGGCTGACAGACGCCCGGAACCGGGAAAACTTTCCCGGATGTTTTCCCCCTTCACCGGTATCACCTATCCCTGCGTTAGATCACCTCTAGCATCGCCTTTGTCATGTTATGAGTTGATTGCTCTGTTATTTATTATGTTCCCCCTCCGTTACTTTTTCCGGTAGACCCCGAGGCCGCTGCCGGTACCCCCCCGTGATCGACTACGGTGTCGACGACACCTCTCTCTTGCCAGAGCAAACAGGCAAGCCCCCCCCTTGATCACCAGATACCGCCTACTCTTCTCTATACTGCTTGCATTAGAGTAGTATAGCATGTTACTGTTTTCAGATACTCCTATACTGTTGCATAGCCTGTCCTTGTAACTTCTGTTGTTACCTTACCTGCAATCCTATATGCTTATCATAGGATGCTAGTTCTTCATCTGTGGCCCTACATTCTTGTCCGACTGCCGTGCTATACTATCGGGCCGTGATCACTCGGGAGTTGATCACGGGTATATACTATATACCCTTCACTATTACATTACCTGTGGTACTGTTCGGAGATGGGGGCTGAAAGGACGGGTGGCTCCATCCCGTAGAGGTGGGCCTGGGTTCCCACGGCCCCAACTGTTACTTTGAGGCGGAGCGGCAGGCAGGTTGAGACCACCTAGAGAGAGGTGGGCCTGGCCTGTTCGGGCGCTCACGGTTACTTAACACGCTTAACGAGGTCTTGGTATTTGATCTGAGTTGGCTACGAGCTTATACGCACTAACCATCTACGCGGGAGTAGTTATGGGTATCCCGCGCCGTGGTATCAGCCAAGCACTTCAGACGTCACGAGCGAGCGCGCCGGATTGGACCGAACGCCGCTGGCTAGGTCTGCTTCGGCCGCCCGCATAACGCGCAGGTGTGCTCGAGGCGATGGGCCTGACCCTGCGGCGCTTAGGTTTAGACCGCGGCTGGCCTCTGTTGTGCCTAGGTGGGGCTGCGACGTGTTGATCTTACGCGGCCGGGCATGACCCCGGAAAGTGTGTCCGGCCAAATGGGATCAAGCGTGCTGGGTAAGATGGTGCACCCCTGCAGGGAAGTTAATCTATTCGGATAGCCGTGATCTTCGGTAACAGGACGACTTGGAGTTGTACCTTGAGCTTATGACAACTAGAACCGGATACTTGATAAAACACACCCTTCCAAGTGCCAGATACAACCGGTGGTCGCTCTCGCTCAGGGATATGAGCAGGGGATTGCCGGGTAGGATTATTGCTATATGATGTTACTTGGAGGACTTCCGTTGTCCTCTTCTGTCTGTTGCAAGACCGGTGTCCAGAAGCGTAGTCTTCGTTAAGACTAGCTATCCCCCTCTTATTCTGGCATTCTGCAGTTCAGTCCACTGATATGGCCTTTACACATATATCCATGCATATGTAGTGTAGCTCCTTGCTTGCGAGTACTTTGGATGAGTACTCACGGTTGCCTTGTTCCCCCTTTTCCCCCTACCTCTACTCGATTGCTGCAACCAGACGATGGAGCCCAGGAGCCAGACGCCACCGCCTATGACGACTACTACTATGGAGGCGCCTACTACTATGTGCAGCCCACTGACGACGACCAGGAGTGACCTAGGAGGATCCCAGGCAGGAGGCCTGCCCCTCTTTCGATCTGTATCCCAGTTTGTGCTAGCCATCTTATGGCACCTTGTTTAACTTATGTCTGTACTCAGATATTGTTGCTTCCGCTGACTCGTCTATGATCGAGCACTTGTATTCGAGCCCTCGAGGCCCCTGGCTTGTATTATGATGCTTGTATGACTTATTTTATTTGTAGAGTTGTGTTGTGATATCTTCCCGTGAGTCCTTGATCTTGATCGTACACATTTGCGTGCATGATTAGTGTACGATTGAATCGAGGGCGTCACAAGTTGGTATCAGAGCCGACTGCCTGTAGGAATCCCCCTTCCCAACTCCTTGGCCGAAGTCGAGTCTAGACATTGCAAAAACTTTTACTAACATGGCTGTGTGTCCTATGGGCACACGTCGCCATTGGGTGGTATTAGGATCTTTTACTCCTCGATCTTTACTCTGGGATTCTGAACTCTCTTCTATTCGGGTTAAATGGATTTGCTAAAAACAAAACTAACTTTAGGTTCTCGCAAGTACTTTCTCCCGGAGAACCCCCTCACTTCAGGTGATCGTCTGCTAATCAGAAGATTCCGAAGATACTCTCCGATGTTCTCTCGAGACTTTGTGCTCATCACTTATGCTATTCCTGACCACCGATAAATCCGTATGGATTACTGCTTACACTTGCCATTCATACGATCACCCCCCAGTGATCTTGTTATTACAAGATACCCCGAAGTTTTCTCTATTGATCCGAGAATACTTTGTGCCTACTGCCTAGCAGTTCCTTACTACATGAATACCCCCTCAAATAAATACTCGCACTTGTCGAGTATCCGCTCATCCCCTGTTGTTCATGTGTTACACAAAATTCTTCAAAATACTATTCGATCTGCCGAGAATCCTCTGGAGCCTTTGGCTCTTGAAATTCTTGCTTGCTCGCATTATGGTTAATCCCATAAGTCTCGTAGTCATATTGACATCCCTTGTCATTATCATTTTGAGTCAGTTGACTCAATATGTTTGCGAATACCCGCAATCATCATTGATTCTTATAAATTACCTTTCTGGCTGAGCTGCCGTTCTTTTAACTGGAATTGGTTCTCGACCGATCCAATTGCCGTTGATTGTACCCTAAGGCTATTCAACTTATCCCTCCCTAATCAGAGCATTGCTTCTGATCCCTTGATTTGGGAATCATAATTCCTTTGCATTTGACAATTGAGTTAGTCAGTTGTTTCTATAGTTTGATCTCCTTACATTCTTCTTCCCCTAGTTGAGTCTCGATGCTCACGCGGATCCCTTGTGGACCGCCATATCCTTTGTTGGATTATAATCGTGAGTCCTTCATAATTAATCACTTTGTGAGTTCCTTCTCCGATACATAATGCCTTTGGTAAATTGTATCCTTCCCTTTTGCCAACCATGCTCCGCTTTCGAGCTGGTGGTATTTACTATTGAAGCTTGTGGTATATGTTTCCATGATACCCTGCCGGGTTGAACCTATGTCTTCCTTTATATGTGTGAACTCGGAAGTTTTCACGAGTCATACTCATCTGGTATTTCACCAGGTACAACTTTCAACACTAATGCCTTTATCAAAGCGAGAAGTGAATGGAAGGTTATACATTGAAGAAGTGGGAGTCGACCTTGAACTTGTGTTCATGCCCATGGACACGATGTAGATCCTGTCATGGTAACTTCTTGTAATAATAACTATTTTCTTGGTAAATATCATCTGGTATCTGTGAATTGATCCTACGCAACCGTGGTTCCGACCATGTTTGTTCTCCCTTGATTCTAATTCTCAGACAAGTTAGAGTACTTGTCTTCTGTAGAGCAATAACCCCCGTCCAACCTCTACTTTGATATGTCATCGAGTATTACCCCTGGTATCTCGAGATTATCATGGAACTGCATAACTCCTTATGAGTTCTTCATTAAGTGCTACCGTCCCCTGATTCAATTTATCACGGGCTCTGAGTTGTTAAACACTCAAAGACACCGATAACTGAACCGAGTCCGCACTACGGTTCAACAACTCTTCAGTAAGCTTCTATAAGTACGAGTTACCCGATCACGCCATTCCTAGCCTGTTTGGCTATACCATTGTCGTGATGATTTAACTGTGCTACCCGTTCCTTCTTCTCGGAGCACAATTTTCGACGAGGAACTAACCTTACGTCGTTCCTCATCGATATATCTTTTCGACTTGAACAACAAGCTTGGTTTCGAGTTTGTGTCGTACCCTTCTTATATTTACTAATTGGAAGCACCATACGAGGCACCACGTTAATCCTTAAAATTAAGAATTTTTGACCGTTTGATTAATATATAATGTATTTGTAGCCATTAGATGAAACATAACACATGATGTCTCATACTACCACGTATGGAGAGTCTTAGTCCCTTGGGACTCTCCGTTTCCTAGAAAAAAGGAACTATATTAAAAGGAACTATATTTTCGGATCCTCCACGTTAATTCTACAAGACTATTTAATAAGCATTATATCTTAATTCTGTGTATAGGAACAAGATATGGACTTCATAGCCTGTACAAGTCAGATCCGATTGGCCCAAAAGAGTCCGTAAATTTTTACACTAGAAAACGTGCAAACCGGAACCACCTTAAAAACTAAACTTTTTATGGAAGCTTTTTTCCTTAGTAAACGTAGTAATGCAATTAGCCAGGCATGCATGACACGGCTATATATATGCGTAGTTAAATAGAATGTACGCACTCAATCAAAAATACGTGCATATATCAACACCGCCCACAAATTAGACATACATATATAAAGTCCAAAATTTGTGTGTGACCGTGGTTTCTCCAAAAAAAATCACTTAGTTTATAAAATTATAATAATTTAATAGTAGCTAAAAGAGAAGATGTGCTCACGTCCACATATTTTGATGACATAGATGCAGACACTACAAAAGTTATTAACTAGAGTACCTGCCAGAGTTCATCGGCTAAAGAAAAGCATCAACATTACTTTTTCCGATGGTTCAGTTGTGGGATATCGAAACAACCAGTTTTCATAAATGTACAGAATAACTTTATAAGTCGTACAGATGGGCTTCAAATATTTTATAGGAATTGTTAGACCATAGAAGGATGAGATCTTAAAATTTTCTGGATGAGCTTAACAATATTCAAGCAAACTTCCAAATTCTATTGAACAAAATTTGAAAATATAAAAAATGGCTTTTACAACTTTATATCATAAAATAAGATTCAATGTAATATTAATTAACATTCCATGTAAAAACTGATATAGTATTGCTGTTTTTCATGGCTGCTACATCCGTAAAAGTTGATGGAAATTTGTGTTTGCTTTCTCCCTTGAAGAGTATATACTTGACAGAACATTCATCTGAACATGTTTGTTATTGGGGCTTCGGATTATTCTGTTTTTAAATAACATGTAGTCTTTCATTATGACCTATACATGATATAAATGAATTAGGCATTTGTAAATATGATGCATGGTATTATTAATGCAATGGAAATATGCCGATGACATTGGGGTAAAAAATCTTCTACATTGCATCTTATTAGTTACAATCATCCAAAACTATTTATGAATTATATATAAATTTTAATTTTAACATATATTGAAATCAACAAACATTACTAGATATTCAATGCTTCCATAAAATAGACTAGCCCGTGCAAACGCACGGGTTGACGACTAGTGGTTCTAATAACCTTTCACGTCATCATTACTTTGACTTGATGTCGTCGCCGATCGATTACATCTTCATGGACTCTCGCGACAAAGGTGTCGTGATCATCAGCTTTCTGAGCTCATCCAGGATATCAATTGAATTTATGATGAGAAATACCATCCTTGCCCTCGATGAATTGTATTATCATCGACCACCTTATGGCCTTCCCACCAACACGAGCTTGTTCATGTTTGGTGTTATACCTTGAGTTCCTTGCTACCCAGCAAACGTTCTTCTTTACCTTGGAGTATTACCATCTGTTACTATCAAGGATGTTGTGATGACTGCTCCACCTCCTAAGAAATTCTTGGTATTGAGATGCTTCTCACCATCACCATTCTTCTTGGTCCCCGTGTTGCTTCCAACCGGTGTACCAACAAGTAATCATGCTGTTTGAATTCTGCCCTTCTAGCAAGCCTCTTGCTTTGATGTGAAGTTCTTAGGCTACCGATTATTGTATCACCATTCTGACATTGGTCGTGCAACCCATCCCATCGGGCGCACCTTTCAACCAATGTTTAATTGTGTATGTTTCCTCGAGCATACTTCCTTAAATCATTTGAGCTGGCAAATGTTATCTCCTTGTTCACTTAATTGTGGAAATCCATCTTTTGGGAATCTCGATGAATTACCGTTGAGTTCACCAGAAACCTCCTTGTCCTCTCCTTGGGTTAATGATGGACTTTTGTTAACGGAAGTCACTCCATAGTTCATTTTCCCGAGAATCTTACAATGTCATCTCGTCAATTTGTGTTGCACCTTGTCTTCTCAGGTATCCTAAGTCTGAGGTATCCTGACACCAATCGGATCTGAATCTCGGTCAGATATGATGGTTGGGACAACTTTCCATGAATTATGATGTTGATCCTTTGATGACCCGGTAGCATGATGTCATGCCTAGCACCCCCCCCCCCCGGCTGGAGGACCTATCATTATAGATTCCTTTTCAGCAGGGTTATCCTTTCACCCATGAGGAAATTGTAATACTGTTTCTACAAGTTATTCCTGATGGATCCTTCGTGATTCCAAAGTCTGATCTTCACCTGAAGGCCTTGTCAATGCTAACTCGAAGCATGCCTGTGATACTCTGATTTTCAACAAGAACATTCGAAGCCCAATGCTAAATGTTTCTTGCTCAATTATCCGAACACTGTTGTGTGGGTAATGTCATGAAAATTCTCTCCCCTACCTAAAGAGTTTTCTACATTATATACTGTCATGGATATCATGCTCTACTTGTCCTTGGGAAGGATATACCCTTGAAATATGTGTGTATACACATTTTCCTTTCCATTGTTCTGTTTAAACCTGATAATCACTTTTCCTTTCCATTGGTTTGTTTAAACCTCCTTGTGATCCAAATTATATAAGCAGTAATATTTCCCTGCTTATGTAAACACCTCGTTGTACCACTCTGTCAGTAAGACCCTGTTACTATTATTGATGACATTCCGGTAGCCACCGATGGACGAGAACCTTGCCTATTGGTCCGCCTCGTTCAACGAGCAGGAAAATGGTTCTCTTCGTTCCCCGTCCTTGGTACCGACATTGTTGCCGACATAGCAGACAAGCTATCCACTGACATGCCTCCCCGCCGCGGTTGTGCAAGATGTCACCACCCTTCCTACTTTCAACCCACATGGTGGGCCCATAACCCATAGGTCCACTGGATCGAAATCTGACTCTTCTTTATAACCCGGATTCTAATGTATCCTTTGCACCTGGCTTCGTATTTAATTCACAGGCCACCTTCCTAGTGCTCTGTTCTGGTATCAGACGCAATACTTACTCTCGCTGCTCTGAACCCCCTTTCTTACTCTGGTTCAGACTTGAGCAACTATCTACCCGCTTGGAACCTCTTACTGTACCTTCATACCTTACTCTCGATGTATTTTATATGTTCAAATCGAGAGATACTCTTATGCTCCTTCATGGGTTAACCCCCAGATTGTTTCCCTCATCAGCATTTTGACGTAGCCGAGCTGCCCCCTTACCTATTCGTAAGTACGTTGGAGTTCCCGAAGAAAAGGACGACTTCACCATGATGACCTGAAGTAGAGAAATGAAGACGTAAAAGTAATGGATCGACCTGTCCGAGAAGAGCAACCAAGACCAAGAAGATCCGTTAGAATTTCGTAACCAAATCCCTCCCCCCCCCTAGACTACCTCTTAAATCTCGGGACGAGATTTCTTGTAGTGGAGGAGAATTGTGACGCCCGGATAATTAAGCTACGGTAATCCCACGGTAACGATGCCACGTCACCTCGGTTATGGTTGCTAATCTCACGTTAGGTTGAAACCGATTCTAATTCAAAATTCAAATCAAGCAAACAATAAAAGTTTTCAAATATTAAAACTAAAATGTTCGAAGTGAACCAAATATTGCATAGGTAATTGTGGTGGAGAAACCAAACTTTGATAAGGTGTTTACAAGCTCTAAAATAAATAAAACAATAGCTTAAACAATTAAATAAATGCCTTTCTTAATTTATAGACTATTAAACTATTTTAGTTGTGAGTGAAACTTTTGTGGCAGAGGTATAAATAGTAATACTAATTTAGAAACTACTTTTGTATTTTAACTAAACTAAAGTATTGTGGAAATTAGTTAAAACAGTGATGTAAATAACAAAAAGTAATTAAACAAAAAAAAACGAGACAACCCTCCCCTCGCCACTTGGCCCACCTAACCACCAGGCCGGCCCAAGCGCACTGCCTCCCCTTCCCCTGCTCACTGGGGGATCGGGCAGGCCGATGCTCGCCATCGCACCGGCCGTCGCCGTGGCGGCCATCCGACGGCCCCGGCGTTCCCCTGCCTATACCTGCCCATCGATCCGGAACCCTAGCCGCCCTCCCCATTCCCCTCGCGTCGCCCTCCTCTCCCTCCGCTCGCGACAGCGCCGCCATCGCCATGCCTCGACTCGCCCACGCTGCCACCGTCGACCACGGGCGCCTAGGAGCTGGACCATCAGCTCCGTCGCCGCTCGCTGCATCGTGCACACCCTCGAGTGCTTGGTGGGAGCCCCTACATCGCCGGATTCGCTGCCGTCTTCAACCTACGGTCACCGGCGCGTCGCGACGATTGTCGCCGTCCTGCTGCTCCTAAGCCACCAACGGGCCATCGTGTGCCTCCTCGGTGAGGCACCCAACCATTCCCTCTCCTTCCCGTGCGGATCCGCCATCGTATTCGCCGCCTGCTCGAGGCCGGGCCATCGTCCGCCATGGCCACGAGCTCGTCGTGGCGTGCTTTTTCCCGCGTCTCGGCCGCCCGATTCGCCCCTCGCGCGCGCTGCCACGGCCGCACCCGCCGCTGCCTTGCAACAGCTGCTGCTGCAAGGCCGGTAGTCGCTGCTCGCCCGTGCGCCTGTGTGCGTGCAGTGTGGCGCGTCCACTTCTGCTGTTGCTGCGCTACAGTAACTGAATGTTACTGTAGCAGTGGCTAGCTTTTCTGTTTTACACCGACTTGGCCTCTAGAAAGCACTTAAAATGCAGCAGAACAAGCTCGAACATAGATAAAAATTATATGGTCGTGTAGTACGCTTGGCAAGGTTCAAAACATCCCATTGGACTAAATTCAAAAGATGTAAGGATTAAATCCTACAAAAATCACAAAATGACATCTTATGTTAAATAACTCCCTAGCATTGTGTGTGTGCGCCGTGTGTGGCGGCTGTGTGCCTCTCCCGCCCTGTGTAATTGTGTGATGTGTGTGTGAGTGTGTGTGCAGCGTGTGTGTGGCCGGCTGCGTCTCTGGATGTGACCGGCCCTATTTAGGTTAGTAGCTAATGAGTAGTTAGACTAATTAGTACTTTGGATAATTGCTAGCCTATGACATGTGGCCCCTATGTTAATTTAACCTCCATTTTAGTTTATCCATCAATTAAATTATGTCTCAGTGACATGTGGGCCACATCCTCCCTTTTGACTAGTCAAATTGACTTGGTCAAATTCGGATTAGATTAAATAAAATATTCCAGAAAATCATAGAAATACTATAAACTTGAAAAATCATATAAAATAAACCGTATCTCGGATGAAAATACTTTGTACATGAAAGTTGCTCAGAACGACGAGACGAATCCGGATACGCAGTCCGTTCGTCCGCCACACACCCCTAACCTATCGAACCTGCAAACTTTCCTCTCCGGTTCATCTGGCTGACAGACGTCCGGAACCGGGAAAACTTTCCCGGATGTTTTCCCCCTTCACCGGTATCACCTATCCCTGCGTTAGATCACCTCTAGCACCGCCTTTGTCATGTTATGAGTTGATTGCTCTGTTATTTATTATGTTCCCTCCGTTACTTTTCGGTAGACCCGAGGCCGCTGCGTACCCCCTCGGATCGACTACGGTGTCGACGACACCTCTCTCTTGCCAGAGCAACCAGGCAAGCCCCCCCCCTTGATCACCAGATATCGCCTACTCTTCTCTATACTGCTTGCATTAGAGTAGTATAGCATGTTACTGTTTTCAGATACTCCTATACTGTTGCATAGCCTGTCCTTGTAACTTCTGTTGTTACCTTACCTGCAATCCTATATGCTTATCATAGGATGCTAGTTCTTCATCTGTGGCCCTACATTCTTGTCCGTCTGCCGTGCTATACTATCGGGCCGTGATCACTCGGGAGTTGATCACGGGTATATACTATATACCCTTCACTATTACATTACCTGTGGTACTGTTCGGAGATGGGGGCTGAAAGGACGGGTGGCTCCATCCCGGTAGAGGTGGGCCTGGGTTCCCGACGGCCCCCAACTGTTACTTTGAGGCGGAGCGACAGGGCAGGTTGAGACCGCCTAGGAGAGAGGTGGGCCTGGCCCTGTTCGGCGTTCAGCGGTTACTTAACACGCTTAACGAGGTCTTGGTATTTGATCTGAGTTGGCTACGAGCTTATACGCACTAACCATCTACGCAGGAGTAGTTATGGGTATCCCGCGCCGTGGTATCACCGAAGCACTTCAGACGTCGTCGTGACGGAGCGGCGCGCGCCGGATTGGACTGAACGCCTGCTTGGCTAGGTCTCGCTTCCGGCCGCCCGCATAACGCAGGTGTGCTCGAGGCGATGGGCCTGCACCTGGCGCTTAGGTTTAGACCGCGGTTGGCCCTCTGTTGTGCCTAGGTGGGGCTGCGACGTGTTGATCTTACGCTGCCGGGCATGACCCGGAAAGTGTGTCCGGCCAAATGGGATCAAGCGTGCTGGGTAAGATGGTGCACCCCTGCAGGGAAGTTAATCTATTCGGATAGCCGTGATCTTCGGTAACAGGACGACTTGGAGTTGTACCTTGAGCTTATGACAACTAGAACCGGATACTTGATAAAACACACCCTTCCAAGTGCCAGATACAACCGGTGGTCGCTCTCGCTCAGGATATGAGCAGGGATTGCCGGGTAGGATTATTGCTATATGATGTTACTTGGAGGACTTCCGTTGTCCTCTTCTGTCTGTTGCAAGACCGGTGTCCAGAAGCGTAGTCTTCGTTAAGACTAGCTATCCCCCTCTTATTCTGGCATTCTGCAGTTCAGTCCACTGATATGGCCTTTACACATATATCCATGCATATGTAGTGTAGCTCCTTGCTTGTAGTACTTTGGATGAGTACTCACGGTTGCCTTGTTCCCCCTTTTCCCCCTACCTCTACTCGATTGCTGCAACCAGACGATGGAGCCCAGGAGCCAGACGCCACCGCCTATGACGACTACTACTCTGGAGGCGCCTACTACTACGTGCAGCCCGCTGACGACGACCAGGAGTGACCTAGGAGGATCCCAGGCAGGAGGCCTGCCCCTCTTCGATCTGATCCCAGTTTGTGCTAGCCATCTTATGGCACCTTGTTTAACTTATGTCAGTACTCAGATATTGTTGCTTCCGCTGACTTCGCCTATGATCGAGCACTTGTATTCGAGCCCTCGAGGCCCCTGGCTTGTATTATGATGCTTGTATGACTTATTTTATTTGTAGAGTTGTGTTGTGATATCTTCCCGTGAGTCCTTGATCTTGATCGTACACATTTGCGTGCATGATTAGTGTACGATTGAATCGAGGGCGTCACAGGGCCGGGATCGGTCACCGAACTGGTGAAGACCTTGTCTGCCATGTATAAAGGGGAGGAGGAGGATTTTCTCTGCGTCAACCCACTGAGCGAGTTCTCTTCGAATAATTCCCGAAGTTGGGTAAGCAAACATCTTTATGGCCTGTCCGATACATGTTCCCGTGGTTAAATATCTCATTTCATGGTTTCTGCGCAGGAACTGCGCCGGGCCGTGGAGAAGATACACAACCCGCCCCCACAACCCGAGGATCCGGAACGGTCCCTCGATCCGGCCTCCGAAGAGGATCCGGATATAAAGGTGGAGTTGATCGACGGGGTGTTCCACCAACTTAGCATCAACAATGCTTTGGTTGCCATTACGGCCGATTACCCCGGAATACTTCCAGCCTCACAGGTAACTGAGACCCAGGTCCCAATACTCTGATAATGACCTATCCGTGCTTATTTCTTGATCACCGTATACCAATGGTGTTTCGCAGGGGGTACCTTCGAGGCAGGAAGCCGAGCCCGCGGCGGCTGGCCAACAAGGGGCAGTACGGCCCCGCAGGCTAAAAACAAGTGCGGTTCGGATCGAAACACCGCTGCAACGGTATGGCGTGTCACCATATTCCCAGGATTTATTCCGGAGAGGTGTACTAACGCTGGTGCTCCTTTCAGGAAAAAGAGCGCTCGCCGGACTGAGTCCGGAGAGGTTGCCAATCGAACCTCCGCCGGCCAGGCTCCAAAGCCGGGTCCGGAAGCGGAGGTGAGCATGAGGCGTGCGTTGGATGCTCCTCTGACAGAGGATGCCGACAGATTGTCCGCCACCAACTCCGAGGTGGAGAGTGCCATGAATCACAGGCACCGCCGGACAGTTCTTCGTGACGCATGTTTCTCCCAAGAGGCCTTGAATGCCTTCAATTCGGGAGATGCGCACCTCCGTGCCGCCAAGATGGTCTAGCAGAGCCACGGAGCAAAGATGTAAAGGACATATGGGTAAGGAAATTTGTGATTATATATGCCAAGAGCCCCGAGACTTAAAATAGTTAGAATAACTGATTTAAGGATCATTTGTTATGCAGGATCTTACAAAAAGAATACCCGACTGTCCCGGGAGCTTGAAGAATGCAAGGCCCAACTTGAGGTCAAGACTAGCCGCCTCTGGGGAGCCACAAAGACCCCTCCGTAATATATGCTTCAAAAGATAAATAGGTTATGAAGTGCGGCGTGTGTGTAATTCGACAATAATATTGCAGATGGCGTCGGACTAGATCCGGACAAGCAACAGCTCCTGCGCCAGCTAAAGGCTGGGAGAGCGTGCTTAAGGGTGCGGCAGGAGAAAAATCACCTCAAGATGCCAACACCCAACCGGGTGAGGAACTAAAGGATGTTCGTGCCTAGTTGTCCGACCAGAAGAAGAATCGACGGCTTCGTCGCGGCATTTTCAGTAAGTGCTTGAGCAAACTTTGAAAGAGTTCGCGAGGAAGGCGACTAACATAAACATGTATGTAGGTTTGCTCACAGGTCGCCCTGAAGAGGAGATGCCCAGTTCTTGGTGATCTTCTTCCCGAACTGCGTCGGCTGCACGAACGAGTTCGCAGGTGATGAAAAGCGTCACCAGGCCTTGTGGCCATCTATCTCCCTACCCAAGGCATTGAGAGCTGGCAGAGCGGCTTCAAGGAGCACGGCGGCGCTCCGACTATGGAAGATATCGGCCTTCCGTCGAGGCGCCAGGAGGCTGGGCCATGGTGAAGACGCGGTACACGGTTGTTGACCCAAACCACATGGCCGAGGTCGGACCTGTGGGGCCTGATGGGAAGGAGATCCCTGTAAGCTTAGTGTACGGCCAAGTAGAATTGGCCGCCAAGTATTCCCAGCAAGATTGTAAATTAGATAGCCTATTAGATGGCATTGAGGAGGAATACAATGAGTCGAGTTGACTATGTAATTAAATATGACATGAAAAATGTCTTCTAGCCGGATTGTAGATCGTTTGTCATAGCGGACCTTTTTGCTTCGACCTCAGGACCCAATAGTCCGGAGTGTGTCCGAATACCTTCGTGGTTATATAAGAACCGGGGTATGCATGGAGACAAGGCGTAGGGGTCATTATTGCTGTATCAGACAAGTGCCCAACTAGTTATGTTATATTACATGGATAGTAAGAAACATCTTCCAGGGAGAATAGTTCCGTTAAGGGTTCCTTTCGCTTTGATGCATGCCCTAAAGTGCATGTCAAAACTGCTAAGAAAGCAGAAAATCATCTTTCAGTTCACCGACCGAATATTCCCTTAAGAACGCTAGCTTTCGGCTTCACCCAGTCTGAGGTACACATCCGGCTGACCCGGCAGTAACAATCGCAGAGGTGCTCCCTTTACCACCTAGCCGAACAATCGGGAACGTAGGGGTAAGCACAGGAGCCAGGCAACCCAGCTTGGCCAAAACTTAAGTCATATCGATGCATATAATGGTGAATAAAAGGTACATGCGGAAGTTTGACACATGTGTTGGGCATGAAGCCCGTATAAATAAGCTTCTGTTAAAGAAGCCCCCAGGTATAATGAGCGCGGACAGCGCGTCAAGTATGTGCGAACAAAGCGCGAACGAGCCTCTAAAGGCTTTAAAAAGAAAGGGGAGGAAGGAGAGAAATAAAAGACAACAAAAATAGAAAATGTGGACGGAGGAAGGAGACGAACTTGGAGTCCGGCGCTTAGGCGTAGAATCTTCGTAGACGGGCTGCGTTCCATGGGTTCGGCTCGAGTCGGTTATCCGATGCGATTCGCAGACGGTATGCTCCGCTGGTCAGGACCTGGTCGATGATGAAGGGACCTTCCCATTTGGGCTTAAGTTTGTCCTTTTTCTTGTCCGGCAGTCGTAGAACTAGTTCGCCAACGTTGTAAGCTTTGGCACGTACTTCCCTGCGTTGTTATCTTCGAGCCTGCTGTTGATAAAATGCGGAACGAGCCTTTGCCACGTCGTGCTCCTCCTCCAATGCGTCCAAACTGTCCTGCCGATCGAGCTCGGCTTCTCTTTCTTCATACATGCGCACGCGAGGTGAGTCATGAATTATGTCGCAGGGCAAGACTGCCTCTGCACCGTACACCATAAAAAATGGTGTGAATCCGGTAGTACGATTCGGCATGGTCCGCAGCCCCCAGAGTACGGAGTCGAGCTCCTCAACCTAGTGCGTGTTAGATTCCTTGAGGGACCGCACTAGTGTGGGTTTAATGCCGCTCATGTTAGACCATTTGCTCGTTCGACTTGACCGTTGGTTTGAGGGTGATAGACTGAGGCGTAATCGAGCTTGATGCCCATGTTTTTGCACCATAATTTGACCTCATCGGCCGTGAAGTTGGTGCCGTTATCAGTGATGATACTGTGGGGGACACCGTAACGGTGCACTACCCCTGATATGAAGTCTATCACCGGTCCTGATTCGGCCCTTTTGACAGGCTTGGCCTCTATCCATTTGGTGAATTTATCCACCATGACCAATAGGTATTTTTTCTTGTGGGTTCCTCCCTTAAGGGGTCCAACCATGTCAAGCCCCCAGACCGCGAACCGCCAGGTGATGGGTATAGTTTTGAGGGCGGTGGGTGGCATGTGGCTTTGGTTAGCAAAAAGCTGGCAACTGACGCATCGTTGGACTAAATCCTGCGCATCTGCCCGGGCGGTCGGCCAATAAAATCTTGTACGGAAGGCCTTGCCTACAAGGGCCCGGGCTGCGGCGTGGTGCCCACCCAGTCCGACATGAATTTCAGCCAGGAGGTTTCGCCCTTCCTCTTCGGAGATACACCTTTGAAGGACTCCTGTAGTGCTTTTCTTATAAAGCTCTCCCTCATGGACTTTATAGGCTTTAGATCGCCGTACTATGCAGCGAGCCTCATTTTGGTCTTCGGGGAGTTCCTGCCTAGTTAGGTAGGCTAGGAATGGTTCCGTCCATGGGGCGATAACCGCCATTATTTCATGGGCGGAGGGTGTTATCTCGGTGGCAGAGCCTCCGATTGTGTCAGAGTGTTCGGCGTCAGGCAGTGCGGTTGGGTCCGGATTGTTATTTCCGGACTCCCCTTCCCATAGTACGGATGGCTTGAACAGTCGTTCGAGGAAGATGTTGGGCGGGACGGCATCGCGTTTTGCACCGATGCGTGCCAATATGTCCGCCGCCTGGTTGTTATCCCGGGCTATGTGATGAAATTCGAGCCCTTCGAACCGTGCTGACATTTTTAGGACCGCATTGCGGTATGCTGCCATTTTCGGATCTTTGGCATCAAAGTCTCCGTTTATTTGAGATATTGCGAGGTTCGAATCCCCGCGCACCTCTAGGTGTTTAATGCCCATGGAGACTGCCATCCGGAGGCCGTGCAGAAGGGCCTCGTATTCGGTTGTGTTGTTGGAGTCCGTATACATTATCCGAAGGACGTATTGGACTGTGTCCCCGGTTGGGGACGTCAGACGACGCCAGCCCCAGTGCCGCCAACATTTTGGAGCCGTCAAAGTGCATGATCCAATTGAGTATGCGCCGTACATTTTAGGGAGTTGGCCGTCCATTCGCCACGAAGTCGGCCAAAACCTGATAGCTCGTCGTGGCTTATAGGCTATGTCGAATGGAAGGAGCTCTATGGCCCATTTAGCAATCCGCCCGTCGCGCCGTGGTTGTTTATAATGTCGTTAAGAGGTACTTGGAGGCTACCGTTATCGAACTCTCTTGAAAGTAGTGTCGCAGCTTCCGGATGCCATGAACACGCGTATGCTATCTTTTGATAATGTGGGTACCGGGACTTGCATGGAGTGAGGACAGTGGACACATAATAAACCGGTCTTTGAAGAGGGAACCGGTGTCCGTCCGTTTCTCATTCGACAACGAGCACCGCGCTGACAACTTGATGTGTTGCGGCGATATATAATAGCATTGGTTCGCCCACGTTGGGCACGGCCAGGACTGGATTTGTTGCCAATATGGCTTTTATTTCTTCTAGTCCGGCCGTGGCGGCATCCGTCCACTCGAAGTGTTCGGTGCGGCGGAGGAGGCGGTAAAGGGGTAACGCCTTTTCTCCCAAACGGGAAATAAAGCGGCTTAGAGCCGCTACACATCTAGTCAATTTTTGTATTTGTTTGAGGTCTTTTGGAATATCCAATTGTGACAGAGCTCGGATCTTGGCTGGGTTTGCTTCAATTCCTCTACCGGACACAATGAAGCCCAGGGGCTTTCCGGCTAGAACGCCGAAGACGCATTTTTCCGGATTGAGCTTGATGTCATATTTTCGAAGATTGTCGAATGTGAGCCTCAAATCGTCTACTATAGTTTCGACATGCTTGGATTTGACGACCACGTCATCTACATATGCTTCTACTGTTTTGCCGATCTGGTTTGCCAGACATGTCTGAATCATGCGCTGATATGTTGCGCCGGCGTTTTTGAGCCCGAAGGGCATTGTGTTGAAGCAGAATGGGCGTATGGAGTGATGAATGCTGTTGCAGCTTGGTCTGGCTCCGCCATCTTGATTTGGTGGTAGCCGGAGTACGCGTCGAGGAAGCACAATGAGTCGTGTCCTGCTGTAGCGTCGATAATTTGATCAATTCGAGGGAGGGGGAAGGGATCCTTTGGGCAAGCCTTATTAAGGTCTTTGAAATCAACACATAGGCGCCAGGATTTGTCCTTCTTTGGTACCATCACCAGGTTTGCTAGCCAGTCCGGATGTTTTATATCTCTGATGAATCTGGCTTCCAGAAGTTTGGCTAGCTCTTCTCCCATGGCCTGTCTCTTGGGTTAGGAAAAGCGCCGAAGAGCCTGTTTGACTGGCTTGAATCCTTTTAGGATATTTAGGCTGTGCTCGGCCAGCCGACGTGGGATTCCTGGCATGTCTGAAGGGTGCCAGGCAAAAATGTCCCTGTTTTCTCGTAGAAATTCTCGTAGTGCGGTCTACATCAGGGTTTAATTGTGCCCCAATGGAGGCCGTCTTTGCAGGGTCCATTGGGTGGACTTGGAATTTGACTATTTCATCCGCTGGTTTAAAAGAGGTGGACTTGGATCTTTTATCAAGTATCACATCGTCCCTGTTCACTATGGAGCGCATTGCAGTGAGTTCCTCGGCCGCTAGGGCTTCGGATATTGCCTCGAGGGATATTGCGGCTGTCTTGTTTTCGGCGCGGAGTGCTATGTTCGGATCACTAGCGAGAGTGATGATTCCGTTAGGTTCGGGCATTTTAAGCTTCATGTACCCATAATTGGGTATAGCTTGAAAAATTGTGAATGCCTCTCTCCCCAATAAAGCATGATATCCGCTGCTGAACGGGGCCACTTGAAATGTGACCTCCTCGGACCTGTAATTGTCCGGCGAGCCCAACACTACGTCCCGTGTGATTTTTCCTGTGCAGCATGCTTCCCGGCTAGGGATTATTCCTCTAAAGGTTGTTCTGCTTCGCTCAATGCGGTTCCAGTCTATTTCCATTTTTCGGAGGGTTTCCTCATAGATGAGGTTCAGTCCGCTGCCGCCATCCATGAGTACCTTTGTAAGGCGAAAATCGTCCACTATTGGACTGAGAACCAATGCGGCTGGTGCTTTGGCTGTTCGGAATTTGGGTTCGTCACTGGCATTAAAGGTAATAGCCGTGTCACTCCATGGATGTATTCTTGCTACTTGGTAGACTTCGGCAAGGTTGCGGAGTGTTCGTTTCCGCATGTTATTTGATGCGAAAGTCTCGAAGACTGTTAACACCGTACTGGTATTGCTGGGCTGGGATTCTGAAGCTAGAAGCTCTTCGCCACTTTTGGCCACCTGCCGTAGTATCCAACATGCTCGAAGGCTATGAGTTGGAGTGGCGCCCTCTGTGCTATGAATTTTGCAGGGTCCGTTTAGCCAACCCTCCAGTACGGTTCCGTACCCTTTAGGGGGTTTTTGTTTTTTGATGTTTAATCCAGGTGCTTGGTGATGATGCACCCTTTTATTCCGGACTAGGGATGTATTCGGGGCCGGATTATCCCAAAATTGACTTTCGGTTTTCCAAGCACTCTCCATCGCACAATACTTTTGTACTATGGTCACCAAGTCATCAAAGCGTGTAATTTCGCGACGACTTATGGCGTTTAGGATTCCTTTGTCCGTGCAATTATTGCAAAAAAGTGAGATTGCGTCCTCCTCTCGGCAGTCCTTTATCCTGTCCATAACCAGGAGGAATCTGGCCCAGTAATGATGTACTGTTTCAGTTGGCTCTTGCCGAATTCGGGATAGACCGCTAATGTGTGGGTGGGCGGGTGGAACTAGATCCGGAACCCCGTCCAATTTAAGACTCAAGGGCCGAAAAGTTTCTGAACTTGGAAGTTTGGATTTTTGAATGCTATCCAATGAGTCCATCCCGCTGCCTGACTTTAAGTTCAGGGCTTGACCGACATCCGTCCCTCTGCGGGAATCCGGCATGGAGGGATCGGGAATCCGGACGAAGCTAGTCCTTAAGATAGAAGAGGAATCGCCGCATTGCTCCTCTATCACAGCAACATGATGGGTAGCTTCGGGAGAGTTGATCTCTCTCAGATCGGTTTTAGGCCCGATCTGGTCGTAGTCTATGGCGACTCCCAGGGCGGCGATGCGATCCAAGAGCTCGTTTACGGAGGAGAGCTCGATCGGATCTAACTGTTCGGCAAATTCCGAATTGACGTGAAGATTGGTTTCGATGACTCGGGAAGTCATCATCGGCGCGACGGCCGAACTGGCGGTCATAAGAAAACCACCTAGCGGAGAGTTCGGCGGTGGCCAAGGCTCCTTTGGCGATAGTATCGTCTTTTAAAGACGGATGAGGCATCCTTCCGACGGCGACGACGCAGAGGAACTCTCAATGAAAGCACCAATGTCGGTGTCAAAACCGCGGATCTCGGGTAGGGGTCCCGAACTGCGTCTAGGCGGATGGTAACAGGAGACAAGGGACACGATGTTTTTACCCAGGTTCAGGCCCTCTCGATGTAGGTAATACCCTACCCTGCTTGATTAATATTGATGATATGGGTAGTACAAGAGTAGATCTACCACGAGATCAAGGAGGCTAAACCCTAGAAGCTAGCCTATGGTATGATTGTTGTTCGCCCCACGGACTAAAACCCTCCGGTTTATATAGACACCGGATAGGTTAGGGTACACAGAGTCGGTTACAATGGTAGGAGATCTACATATCCGTATCGGCAAGCTTGCCTTCCACGCCAAGGAAAGTCCCATCCGGACACGGGACGAAGTCTTCAATCTTGTATCTTCATAGTCTAGGAGTCCGGCCAACGGTGATAGTTCGGCTATCCGGACACCCCCTAATCCAGGACTCCCTCAGAGCCCTTTGTCTACTGCTATGAGTGCCCGGTGCCATTTTGGGGTTCGCCGGCGGACATCTTGCATCACCTGATGCAGGCGTGCGGCAATCACTACTGGCCCTTGGCGAAGAATATCAAGTACGAGACGTGCTACCCGTTCATCGTGCCGGAGTCGCTGGAGGATCAACGCCGCCTGCTAGTCTCGGAGGAGGACGGCAGCGTCTTCCTCTTGATCGTGGCCACCGGCGAGGCCCGCGCAGGCCGCCGCCACATCTCTGTAGTGTGCGTCAGGGGCGACGCCGCTGACGCTGACACTGACACGAGGCTGATGTACGGGTGCGTGCTCACTATTACTACCCCTCGGAGGTCCGTGGGCGGCGACACTGGCTACGTCAAGCTGACTTGGACTCTGTGGAGCTGGGACTTTCCTGCCGATGTGGACATGGAAGACGCATGGTATTATTTGACCCCCAACAATGTGCATGGGGACTTCAAGGAGGTTCACCTGGACATATGCATTACTAAGTTAAATGTTGATCATTAGTCTTCGCTCAATGTAATCCGCTGTCTAAGCATGTGGAGACTTCCATGCATGATCTTGCTCTACTGGAGTATCGCGCATGAATAAAAGTGTATCCATTTATGGTTTAGTCTAGAATCTTCCATGTATTAACTTTTACTACAGTACCGGTGAAAGACTTATGATGAACCATTTCCTGCAAAGCACAATAAGAGTTATTTCATCACAAGTTTTGGAAGCAGGTTGAACAGTTGAATGCTTTTGTTTGCAAAAGATACTTTTTTATCTATTTCACCCGGATGTTTCTGAGCTCTAGAGATGAAATCATATCCGAAGAAGCCTATCGATACCTGTTACACATGAGATGACCCCCACATCCTTTGTCAAAATAAACAACACCCCGATCAATACATTTCAATCTTCCGCGCAACAGACGGGCACTACACTAGTGTCAAAAACGTTCTTATATTATGGGACGGAGGGAGTACGAAGAAATAGCTAGAGAGGAGTAAAAAATATACTAATAGCCAACCTTATAGCCAACCTTGTTGTAGTATGAGTGACTAAGTGATGACTATGTATGACATGCCAACATCAGATAGCCTAACGCACCGTGTTAAATCTCCAAGAGCGCGACGCGCGCGCGACGCTGACGGTCATGGTAGGCGCGACCATGATCTGGCTGCTGGCAGCCCTTGGATCTGAGATCAAGCGGTCGATGCTAAGTTGCTGAAAATTTGCGAAAAACCCTCAAGGATAGGATATTCACCCATAGGTCTAGAATCACGCCATGCAACCGCTCGATCTCAGATCCAAGGGCTCTCGGAAGCCCGTATCATGGGAGAATTGAAAGCCACTACCCTGCCGTTCGCACGCTGGCAGTTCGCTCCTACTCGTCCCCGCACGTCCTTTAATACTACGGCGGGTCGCTCCTAGTCGTCTCGTCCATTCACATTACGGCAGTTCCACTAATCCTAACCCTCCTCCCAAATCCATGGCATCTCAAATCTCCCCGATCGGCGGTGAGTACAAGGTCAGAACCATCACCGGCGATGAGTTCGATGTCATCTACACCCGTTCTTCCGTGACGGTGAAAGGATGCCTTTCTCGCTTCAGACGCATGTTCGAAGACTCGGATGATGAGTGGGTCGCTGGGCTAGATGTTGAGTACACCACAGTCCTGGGACGAAAGAAGGATCTAAAGGACGAAGAGTGGAAGAAGCCCGCCGTGATCCAGGTTTGCGTGCATGACTTATGCTTGGTCTACCACATATGCCATGCCGACGTTGAGTGCCAGGATTTTAAGGACTTCCTCGAGAGCAACCTAGTCAAATTCACATCAGAGACTTTGGTAATGACAAAGAAGTCCTGCGTCGGATAGGCCTCGTTGTAGGCAACACCTTCGACCTCCAAATGAATCGGCTGGTGTCCTCTCATCAGCCTTCAATGTTGACCCTGGTAGGAGCCATGGTTCATCCTTCGTACGGTAAACTGGAGAAACCTCCATACACGTTTCATCTTCATGCATGGCAGCAGAATGTACTAGATATAGACCACATCCACTATGCTGCATTAGATGGCTACCTTTGTTTCAATATCTACAAGGGTTGGATGAAGAGAAACAGCCAAGTTGGCGGTTCAAGCAAAGAAGTATCGGCCAAGAGGAAGAGGGACAAGGATGAAGTCGAGGACGTGGACGAGGACTCCGAGTAAGGTGGCAGTGCCGTTGCTCCTGGTGGTTCTAATGCAGTGTCTACCGGGATAGTTGCAAAGTTTAATTTCAGATGTGCTTAATTTAATTTGAGGGGTGTGTTGTGCTGAGCCCCCAGCAGAACTATGTTATGTTTCTTCTTGTTACTTTAACTCTTCAGTAAGTACATACTAGTATTTCTTACATTTCATCTTTTAGTTGGTATAGTACTACCACTCGTTTCTTCACATTATATACGTACAATATATATGGCCAACATCATATAGCCAGCAGTTTAGTTGTCAAAGAATTTCAGGGTGCTTAGTTTTGTCAAAGAATTTCAGGGTGCTTAGTTTTATTTGAGGGGTGGGTTGTGCTGGACACCATTATTGTGGCTAGCCTTTTTAATAGTACTATATGCATAATTTGGCGACCAACGCTCTCTAAATGTACCACCTTTTTTTCAATTTCAAGTTTTGCTCCATGGCGCAATCCATCGATACTACTGTTGTACAAAAGTATACATTTTTTAAAAGGCTAGAGGGCGGGGCAGTCTAGCTTGGTCGGTTTCACGAGAGGCGAGGGCCTTTGTGATTTGACGGCTCATTACTGCTGGAAGGCGGGGCCTTGTGATTTGACTGCTCATATAAATGCACCGACGACCTGATCGAGGAGGAGCAAAGAACCGTGCGGTATACTCAAGTTTTCCACTGGAGTAGTACTGCGACGGAGGAGCACGAAACACGGCAGCCCAGTGCCATATGGTGATAAAAATGATCTAATTTGCTAGTCATCTCATTGTTAGCATTGTTCTATTCATTCCCTCAAAAAACCATTGTACTATTCATGCCTCGCAGAGAACGTGACACGTGCGGCGAAACACCCGAAGCAAAAGATGAAACACAGCAGCAAAAGAAGAAGGAAGATTATCACCCCAAATGATCTAATTCACCATGGAGTCATAACTGCTTCTTCATCGCCTCCACGACCTCCATCTCCTTGCGCGTCTCCTCCGCCATCTTCTTCATTCTGTCCATGACGCGGGATTTCTCGACGCGAGCCTTCATCATCTATTCCACGGCCGCATTACGTACCTTGACAGAAGCCGGGTGCTCGATGCGGAGCTTCGCCAACTCCTCCTTCTGTACCATGACGAGGGCTTGCAGCATCTTCATCGAGGAACTACTATTCTCATGCAGCTTCTTCCAGCCGGTGTTCTTCTCCTTCAACAGGTCGATCTCGTGGCAGAGCTTCGCCTTGTCCTCCTGAAGTCGCAGGATTTCGCCAGTCGCCTTCTTCTCCGAGGCAATGCTCTTCTTCAACAGCATCACCAAGCCGACGGTCAACTCCCCCTGCTGATTGAGCTCAGCGGGCATGTCGTCGAGGCTCTCCTTCAGCAACTCCATCAAGCCTTGGATGAACTCCTTCTGCTTATTGAGGTGCTTATTGAGCTGATCGGGCATGCCGTCGAGGGATAACGACTCCAGCTCCGCCGACTCGGCATGTTCGCCTCCACGGCTAGGGCGCTCCTGGGAGCCATCGCCTGCCCGTGAGGGATCTTTCGAGGTCTCTGCGTGGCGGCGAGCCCTCTCTTTTTTTCCGTAGCCTTGGTTGCCGCTCCCTTGTTACGAGTAGTTCTCGACCTAGATCTCTGCTCACCGGCCATGGCAACGACGGACGAAGAAGAAGCACTTATGAGGAGGAAAGGTAGAGTAATTTTCGGTTAGGTAGTTCCCCTTTTTATAACCTAAGTACTAGCACTAGTACTAATAGCTGCATAGTGGGGAAACGTTCAGGTTGGTACGTACTAGTAGTGTGAGCAGGCTTTCGAATGTGATGGGAACAAGGTAAAGATTAATTGATGGTTTTGGTTTCGAGGCCCGAAACGGCTCCCGATGAGTTTAGCGGAACATAAATTTCAAGTACTACACTGCTCAGATGCGTAAATATTATGTTATTGTCAAAAATTGGCACAAAATACGAAGGAGACCAATGGAAGTACTACTTAGCAACCCACGATTTAACTACTCGCATGCGCACAGTGGAGTAATAATGTCTTTCTTCCGCCCTCAATTTGCATTCCCTGTATTAATTGACCATCAATGAAGTGAACGACTTTACACGCGTCAAATTATCACATGGGGTGGATCTTGGTACAAAATTGCATCCGCCCGTGTACCCGCGTGTGCGTGCGAGGGAATGAGTGCGTGCGTGGCGTGCGTGCACATCTTCGCTTCGTGCATGTACCACCAGTATGGCTCAGGGAGGACGAGTACATTCTTCTGGAACCAGCAGCACGTCACTGTGATCAAACCACACAAGGAGGTCGCGACAACGCCTCCACGTGTGCCACGTGACTTCATGAACTGTAAGAGAGACACTGTGTAGCGTGCCATTGGTATTCTAATTTACGTGTTTTGCACATACTCGAAGTACTAGTAAGGTACACGTGCATTGCACGCATTAGATTTTGCAACCAAATTATGAATAAATACCACACTATAGCATGTAATCTCTGAGTCATATATGCCTGATGTAGCCCTTCATTTAATTATTATAGTTCATCTCATTCAAAATCAATTAGAGGGTGCTTGGATACGGTTTAGTCCCATGACTAAAAGTAGTGAGACTAAAACATGCTAGCCTCATCCATGCTTGGATCCAAATACTAAGGAGACTAAAATCAAGTTAATGAGCATTTATTATCCTCCAAACCCTCCAATCCAGAACTCGCCCGTGTTAAAGGAGAGGAGTTAAATAAGGAGAGAGAGGACTAATCCACATTTTAGTAGGGGTACCCCTCACTGAAAAAATTTAGTCTCAAGACTAGTTTTAGCCCCTCTTTAGTCAGGGGTGCTTGGAACTTTAGTCTCTTAAAGAGACTATTTTTAGTCAGACTAAAATAAGTCCCTTGGATCCAAGCACCCTCTTAGTTTTTATAAAAAAAGCTAAGAACGCGGGAATAGGAAAAACATGAGATTATAGTGGAATTTCGTCTTGAATCCTACATGATTGTATGAGTGTTTGATTGTGCATGGAAAAAACGCAGAATTCTTTCAAAGAGGTTTGAGTGGATGGGATGTTTCCTTTGAAATCTAGTGCAAATGAATCATATGGAAAAATTCCTATGGTTTACAATCCTATGAATCAACAACCAAGATAGGAAAAATTCCTAATGATTAGAATCCTCCAAAATTCCTTTGAGAATCCTTTGAATCAAATAAGCCCTTAATCTATTTTATGATTCATGGAATTGTGCGTTGTAAAGCATAAAGTAAAAAACAAATAATGGCAATTCAACTAGAAAAAAAGTTTGGGCAGTTATGATACGGAAGATTCTAGAACAAAAGAGAACCACTGTTGTTTTGAGGTTTGTGCATTATGCTTAAGTTCAACCATGGAGTCTGCTAGATTGTACATGTGGAAAAATCCGGTGGGGGGCTAGAAGATGGAGCGAGGGGCCAAGCGGAGGGAGACTATGAAGGAATGCACAAGTGCGAGATCGATATTGAGAGAGGGGGCGAACACGTGCGTTGTTGCACGCAGTGGCGGAGCCATGAAAAATAAATGAGCTAGGGGGCCAAGCATTGCTAATCCTTTACGAGGAGGGTCAATTCATGAAATTAAACCTTTTTTAGCAGCAATTGTCTAATAATCACATTCATATTAGCCTCGGTATATACTGATGTTAGGGGGGGGGGCAGGGCCCTTACTGCCCCTGTCTTCGCCATTGTGCACGCGTCTGAGAGATGAAGCGGAAGGCATGGATGATGAGAGGGGGACGTTGGATATATAATTAATGTGGGTGTATTAACTACATATGTTAATCCTATATAGAGAGGTATAGATTGATCGATGTGGACGTGGGAAAGAGGGTGAGACCTCACTGGATATATCGATTGATCGATTTGTGTGGAAAACTATGAAAGACCTAGCTATATACACACATACATAGAGGAACATCGATCGTTGCACATGCACGCGTGAGAGATAAAGAATGCCCGATATGATGGAGAGGGGGATGTGTGTGGGTGTGTGCCTTCATGGGAGACCGACCTGAAGAAAAAGATTGCATGCGTGCGATGGATAATGCCGACTGGTAGTGTGTGTGCATGCATGCACGAGAGAAAGTTAGTGGTACAATTATAAAGAGAAGACTACTGTGTGGGTGTAAAAGAATAGGTGAGGTCATAATCAATGTAAAGTTGAATTCAAATATTTGAATAAGAGATCCTGATGTTTGAAACCCATGCATGCATGAATATAACGGAGATCTGCGCGGTGTGGTTTGGAAACGAGCATGTTGTAATGTATACACATTGAACAAGATCAGACTGATTTGAATTTGAGATACCGATGGCAGACATCATTTGGCCACGTCGCATCCGTGCATGGACGGACTATTCTAATTGGAGATGATGGGCGGCTTCGCATCACATATCTATATCTATACCCCTATATATATATTTTATATTTTATATTTTTATATCGTGTGGGGGTAGCTTTAACTTTGAAAGATGGTCGTTGGATGAGGCGAATCCGATGGTCCAAAGATGACAAATTTGAGCACTGTTGACCGTTGGATATCATCTAGATTCCACCAGATTTCACCACATGTATAATCTAGAAAGACTCCATGGTTGAACTTAAGCATAATGCACAAACATCAAAACACAAGCACTTCTTATTTGTTCTAGAATCTTCCGTATCAGAATTGCCCAAATGTTTTTCGACATGATTTGCCATTTTTTTTTACTTTATGTCTTACAACACACAATTCCATAAATCTTAAAATAGATTAGCTTTCTTATAAAAACTAGATGGTTTTGAATGAAACGAACTATAAGAATTAAGCGAACATCTACATCATGCATATATGACTCAAAGCTTGCATGCTATAATGTGGTATTTATTCATAATTTGGCTGCCAAATCTCATGCGTGCAATGCATGTGTACCTTACTCTAGTCGAAATGGTGTTTGTGTGTGTGTTGTGCATGTTGAGGTGCAAATTGTATTTTTTTGGGTACACGTTAAGCTTGTTCTTCCGAAATTTCAAGCCGCGCCTTGTTATGCCGAAAATTCAAGCTAGCGTCTCTGTCTATCGTCTTCTGAAACTCCGCCTCTTCAACCCGCGCCTTGTTAGCCCGAAATATTTAAGATATATCTTTGTCTCGTTGTGCTCCGACAACTCTCTCCATCTCAACCCACGCCTTGCTATTCCAAAATTACAACGCGCGCGAAAACTCCCACCTCCTGTGAAATCCCGACACGCGAAATGCCCGTGGTACCCCTTGATACGTCTCCAACGTATCTACTTTTCCAAACACTTTTGCCCTTGTTTTGGACTCTAACTTGCATGATTTGAATGAAACTAACACGGACTGACGCTGTTTTCAGCAGAACTGCCATGATGTTGTTTTTTGTGTAGAAAAGAAAAGTTCTCGGAATGTCCTGGAAATCCACGGAGGCACTTTTTGGAATCTATAAGAATTATTGGGCGAAAGAAATACACCATGGGGCCCACAGCCTATCCAAGAGACAGGGGGCGCCCCCCCCCCTAGGGCGCGCCCCCCTATCTCGTGGGCCCCCTGGACTTCCTCCGACCTCAACT
Organism: Aegilops longissima; assembly: GCA_021605205.1. Taxonomy (NCBI): domain Eukaryota; kingdom Viridiplantae; phylum Streptophyta; class Magnoliopsida; order Poales; family Poaceae; genus Aegilops; species Aegilops longissima. The sequence continues at coordinate 20,823,015 of CM038677.1, read as the reverse complement.
CCAACTCCATATATTCCCTCTCGGGGAGAAAAAAATCAGAGAGAAAGTTTCATTGCGTTTTACGACACGGAGCCGCCGCCAAGCCCTAATCTCTCTCGGGAGGTCTGATCTGGAGTCCGTCCGGGGCTCCAGAGAGGAGGATTCGTCGCTGTCGTCATCATCAACCATCCTCCATCACCAATTTCATGATGCTCATCGCCGTGCGTGAGTAATTCCATCGTAGGCTTGCTGGACGGTGATGGATTGGATGAGATTTACCATGTAATCAAGTTAGTTTTGTTAGGGTTTGATCCCTAGTATCCACTATGTTCTGAGATTGATGTTGCTATGACTTTGCTATGCTTAATGCTTGTCACTAGGGCCCGAGTGCCATGATTTCAGATCTGAACCTATTATGTTTTCATGAATATATGTGTGTTCTTGATCCTATCTTGCAAGTCTATAGTCACCTATTATGTGTTATGATCCGACAACCCCGAAGTGACAATAATCGGGATATTGAGGAGTTCATGTATTCACTATGTGCTAATGCTTCGTTCCGGTTCTCTATTAAAAGGAGGCCTTAATATCCCTTAGTTTCCATAAGGACCCCGCTGCCACGGGAGGGTAGGACAAAAGATGTCATACAAGTTCTTTTCCATAAGCACGTATGACTATTTACGGAATACATGCCTACATTACATTGATGAATTGGAGCTAGTTCTATATCACCCTATGTTATAACTATTGCATGAGGAATCGAATCCGGCATAATTATCCATCACTGATCCATTGCCTACGATCTTTTCACATATTGTTCTTCGCTTATTTACTTTTCCATTGCTACTGTTACAACTACTACAAAAACCCAAAAATATTTATCTTTACTTTTGCTACCGTTACTATTACTATCATACCACTTTTGCTATTAAACACTTTGCTGCAGATACTAAGTTATCTAGGTGTGGTTGAATTGACAACTCAACTGCTAATACACAAGAATATTCTTTGGCTCCCCTTGTGTCGAATCAATAAATTTGGGTTGAATACTCTACCCTCGAAAGCTGTTGCGATCCCCTATACTTGTGGGTTATCAAGACTAATTTCTGGCGCCGTTGCCGGGGAGCATAGCTCTATTCTCTGAGTCACTTGGGATTTATATCTGTTGATCACTATGAAGAACTTGAAAGACGCTAAGACCAAGATTTTGCCCTCAACTACGAGGGGAGGTAAGGAACTGTCATCTAGCTCTGCACTAGATTCTCCTTTTGTTATTAGTAAGCTTGCGACACCTAAACCTGCTACTGCTATGAATTCTGATATGTCACATGTTATTGATGATGCCACTTCTGCTATGCATGATGAAACTACTTCTGTGCGTGATACTACTTTGCCATTAGGTCAATTTCTAGATGAACAACTTGCTAGAGTTAGTGGGAATGAAATTACTGAAGATCCTATTACTGATGATAGTGATGATAAAGGTTCCCCCAATGATTATGTATTACCTGTTGTTCCTAAGGGTTATGTTATGAATGAAAAAGCTGCTATGGAAATCCTTGCTTGCAATGATAGAAATGATCTTAAGAAATTATTAGCCAAATGGAAGCAGCAGTCTCTTAATGCTAGAATGAAACCCGATCCTGCTTTTGCTACTTCACCTATTTGTGTTACTGATAAGGATTATGAATTCTCTGTTGATCCTGATATTATTAATTTAGTTGAATCTGATCCTTTTTATGGCCTTGAATCTGAAACTGTTGTGGCACATCTTACCAAGTTGTATGATATAGCCACCCTATTTACTAATAATGAGAAGTTTCGCTATTTATATATCCTTAAGATATTTCCGTTCTCATTAAAGGGTGATGCTAAGACTTGGTATAATTCTCTTGCTCCAAGTTGTGTGCGTAGTCCCCAGGATATGATTTATTACTTCTCTGCTAAATATTTCCCTGCTCATAAGAAACAAGCTGCCTTGCGGGGAATATATAATTTTGTGCAAATCAAAGAAGAGAGTCTCCCACAAGCTTGGGGGAGGCTTCTCCGGTTACTTAATGCTTTGCCTGATCATCCTCTTAAGAAAAATGAAATACTTGATATCTTTTATAATGGACTAACCGATGCTTCCAAGGACTACTTGGATAGTTGTGCTGGTTGTGTTTTCAGGGAAAGAACAGTCGACGAAGCTGAAATATTATTGAATAATATGTTGACTAATGAAAATAATTGGACTCTTCCCGAGCCAGTTCCTGAAGTAATTCCTGAACCAATTGAGCAACCTCCTGAGCCTATTCCTAAACCCACTCCGAAGAAGAGAGGTGTTTTATTTCTCAGTCCTGAAGATATGCAAGAGGCAAAGAAATCAATGAAAGAAAAAGGTATTAAAGCTGAAGATGTTAAGAATTTACCTCCTATTGAAGAAATACATGGTCTTAATTTACCGCCTGAAGAACCACATTGTCTTGATAACCCGACACAGGTAGTAAAGGTAAATTCTCTCTATAGATATGATAAAGTTGAAATACCATCTACTAAATTTCATAGCCCATGCTTAGATGAATTTGATGACTTTATGGCTAGACAAGAAAGTTTTAATGCTTATGTTGGTAGAGAGTTAAAGAATAATGCTTTCGAGATAGGACGCGTAGGCAATAATCTGGCTAGAGTTAAAGATGAACTTCACCGCGTTAGCAAATATGCTTCTATGGTTGCTACTCAAGCTGAAGTACTTAAAGCTCAAAATGATTTACTTGGTGAATTAAATAATAAAAATGACTTTGCTGTTAGAGTGGCTACTAGAACTGGTAGAATGACTCAGGAACCTTTGTATCCTAAAGGCCACCCTAAGAGAATCGAGAAAGATTCTCAGAGAAATAATTTAGATGCACCTAATTCTTCTAAAAAGAAGAAGAAGAAAAATGATAGAACTTTGCATGCTTCTAGTGAACCTGTCGTAGACACACCGAGAATCCCAATGATATTTTTATTTCGATCTTTGAAACACAATCAGGTGATGAACATGAACCTAGTGATAATGTTAATGATAATGTTCATGTTGATGCTCAACCTAGCAAAGACAATGATGTAGAGATTGAACCTGCTGTTGATCTTGATAACCCACAATCAAAGAATCAACGTTATGATAAGAGAGATTTTGTTGCTAGGAAGCACAGTAAAGAAAGAGAACCATGGGTTCAGAAACCCATGCCCTTTCCTCCTAAACCATCCAAGTCAAAGGATGATGAGGATTTTGAGCGCTTTGCTGAAATGATTAGACCTATTGTCTTACGTATGCGCTTAACTGATATGCTTAAAGTAAATCCTTATGCTAAGTATATGAAGGATATCATCACAAATAAAAGAAAGATACCGGAAGCTGAAATTTCCACCATGCTTGCTAATTACACTTTTAAGGGTGGAATACCAAAGAAACTTGGAGATCCGGGTGTACCAACTATACCATGCTCTATTAAAAGCAATTATGTTACAACTCCCTTATGTGATCTTGGAGCCGGTGTTAGTGTTATGCCTCTCTCTTTATATCGTAGACTTGAATTGAATAAGTTGACACCTATTGAAATATCTTTGCAAATGGCTGATAAATCAACTGCTATACCTATCGGTATTTGTGAGGATGTGCCTGTTGTTGTTGCAAATGTCACTATCTTAACGGACTTTGTTATTCTTGATATTCCTGAGGACGATAGTATGTCTATTATCCTTGGTAGACCTTTTCTTAATACTGCAGGGGCTGTTATTGATTGCAACAAAGGCAATGTCACTTTTCATGTTAATGGTAATGAGCATATGGTACACTTTCCGAGGAAACAATCTCAAGTTCATAGCATCGATTCTATTGAAAAAGTTCCAACTATTATTTTTGGAGGTTTTGAATTTCCTCTCCCTACTTTCAAGAAAAAGTATGATATTCTTATTGTTGGGGATTTTCATATCCCCGTTGAGGTAACTTAGTGTTATTCGAAATTTCTCCGGTTCCGTGTTATTCGAAATGAGTTTGTTAACAAGACTTGATCAACCTTGTTAGTGGGTTCATTTTGATGATCACGAGATGGATGAAACTAGAAGGCACAACCTTCTGTACCCTCCTTTTACTTTCTGTTATTTAGAATAAATAAAGAAAAAATAGTACTATCCGTCTGTTTTCTGAATTATCCGTGCATTAAAAAAATAGTCCGAAAATAAAAGTGCTCCAAATGCCCTGCAAATCTAGTATGATTTTTTCTGGAATATTTGAGGATTTTAGGCACTAAAAACACTGCAGGAGGGCCAAGCACCAGGCCACGAGAGAGGAGGGAGCCCCCCCCTGTAGGGCGCGCCCCCGTCTCATGGGCCCCTGGTGGCCCTGCTCCACTTATGCCAGCACCCACACACTTCATCTTCTACCCAAAAAAATCCCCATCCAGCTCAAGCACGAGTTCTAGCTCGTTTTGCCGCGATTTTCGATCTCTTAGCTCAAAGCTCCATTCACAAAACTGCTTTGGGAGATTGTTGCTTGGTACGTGACTCCTCCATTGGTCCAATTAGTTTTTGTTCTAGTGCTTTATTCATTGCAAATTTTTGCTGCATAGGTGACCATGTTCTTGAGCTTGCATGTTAAATTTTTGAGGTCCCAAGCAATTCCAATGCATGATATAGGCTCTAGGCACTTGTAGGAGTAGTTGCTATCAATCTTGTTTAGTTTTATGCACTTTTATTTTGAATTTACTAAAATTTAAGAAATTTTCAGAAAAAGAAATATGCTTAGAAGAATGTACCAAGGAGGCTCCTCGGCAAAGAAAGGGCCAAGGATTGCTATACGTGAGCAAGATGTTGAATTGCCGAGGGACGCAAATGTACGGGCTTGTGAGTGGCCATCCGATGATTTTATGGTCGAAGCAGGCTTCAAGGAGGAATTTGACACGTATGTGCGTAATGCCGAGCTGGTGGACTTCTTACAAGATAAGTGTCCGCAGTACTATCAGTTGACTGATTCTTTTGTGCGGAGGTTTAAATATAACTGTGCGCGTAATTCTCCTAGTCTCATGTTTGATATTTATGATACATCTTATACCATGGATTTAGAGGATTTCACAACTGCTTGCAAACTCCAGTATTCCGGTAATAGTAATGATCCTCCCAAATCTGAATTTAGAGATTTTCTTGCTAGTATTACTGTGGGAGAATCTAGGGACGTAGCACAAGCTACCATAGGGAGCATTCATTTTCCTGCTATACATTACTTTGCTCTCTTTATTGGTAGATGCATTAACGTCAGGACGAAGTATGTCACATGTGTGCTCCTGATCTTTGTGTCCTCAAGAGTGTTGTGTCAGGTTATAAAGGTTATAACTTGGGGGCAATAGTTGCACGTAGGTTGCAGAATAATAGTAGAAAGGGATATTTATTTGGAGGAATTTATGCAACCTGTGTGGCTAACTTTCTTAATATAGCTCCACGAGAGGGGGATATGATTTTACCTCCTGTTTATTTGGATAAAGAAACTATGTTCAATCATCATTTTCTTGAGAGGAATGAACAAATCCTCCATTATCGACTAATCTATGACAGACGCAACGTCGTCCCTGTTACTCTTCCTGCTCCCTACCTTTTTGATTATCAGGCAAAAGGAAGATATGTTGTCACCAGGGAAGAAGCAACTGAATATGAGAGGGGAATGGAGGCAGCTCGCCAACACGCTGCTGCTCAGGAGGCGGTCGCCTCTGCATCTCCGTACTACCCCAGTTTCACTTATGAATATCAGTCAGGCGGTCCTTGGTACTAAACCAACTTAGGCCAAAAGCCTAAGCTTGGGGGAGTACGTATTTCTCACCGACTTTACATTCATGTTCACACACTAGTCGTCGGTGCTCATACTCTTTCATTGTATTATCCATGCTAGTTTAAATTTCTTTTCTAGTTTTCTTCTTATGTGTTTGATAAACCTTAAGAAAACCAAAAAATTAGTTAGTTTAATTTCCATGCTTGTAGTAGAAATTAAAATGAAAACCCAAAAGATTTCTAGTTCTTATTTTTACTTGTTGGGAGCTTTCCGTGTAAATAGTTTTATTTTCTTTTCTTTCTTTTGGGGTCGAGAAGACCATATTGAAAATGCTTAGTGGCTCTTATATGCATGATTGTTTATTTAATTTAGAGCCCATATTACTTGTCTTCTCTCTTGAGTTGAATGCTTGCATATTCCAGCTTAGTCCAACGCACGTACACTCTTATTATTATACACATCGTTCTGTCGTGCGAGTGAAAGGCAATAATGACGATATATGATGGACTTATTGGGATGAGAAAAGCTGGTATGAACTCGACTTCTCTTGTCTTTGTAAATATGATGAGTTCATCGTTTCTGAGTCAGCTATTATGAAGTAAACATATTTGCAATGACATTTAGAGATTATAGTTGCTTGTGCCATGCTTGATTAGCTATGAGTTATAATGATTTACCTTGCATGCCAACATGTTATTGGAATGATTATGATGTGGTATGATGGGATGGTATCCTCCTTTGAATAAATTGAGTGACTCGACTTGGCACATGTTCACACAAGTAGTTGAATCAAATCAACAAAGCCTTCGTGATATTTATGTTCATGGTAGATTATATCCTACTCATGCTTGTACTCAGTGTGAATTAATTTTAATGCATGTTTACGACTGTTGTCGCTCTCTCAGTTGGTCGCTTCCCAGTCTTTTGCTAGCCTTCACTTGTACTAAGCGGGAATACTGCTTGTGCATCCAAACTCCTTAAACCCCAAAGTTGTTCCATATGAGTCCACTATACCTTCCTATATGCGGTATCTACCTGCTGTTCCAAGTAAATTTGTATGTGCCAAACTCCAAACCTTCAAATGAAATTCTGTTTTGTATGCTCGAGCTGCTCATGTTTCAACTAGGGCTGCCTATATCTTCCATGCTAGGTGGGTTATTCTCAAGAGTAGTGGACTCCGCTCCTCATTCACGAGAAAGGGCCGGTAACCGGGATGCCCAGTCCCATGATCCAAAAAGATCAAAGCAAATCAAATAATTAAACAAAACTCCCCCAGGGCTGTTGTATGTTGGAGGCACTCGTTGTTTCGAGCAAGCCATGGATTGATGCTTGTTGGTGGTTGGGGGAGTATAAACCTTTACCATTCTGTTTGGGAACTGTCTATAATGCATGTAGTATGGAAGATACATCCATCTCATAGTTTTTGCGTTGACAGCGAAAGTATGCCGCTCAAAATGTTATTCAATCTCTATTTTAAAATCGAGCTCTGGCACCTCTACAAATCCCTGCTTCCCTTTGCGAAGGGCCTATCTATTTACTTTTATGTTGAGTCATCATCCTTCTTATAAAAAGCACCCGCTAGAGAGCACACTGTCATTTGCATTCATTATTATTGGTTTATATTGGGTATGACTTGACTGGATCTCTTTTACCATGAATTACAATGTTTAGTCAGTCCTTGATCTTTAAAGGTGCTCTGCATTTATGTTTTGCGTCTCGTAAAGGGCTAGCGAGATACCATTTTGTTATATCATGTTATGATTATTTTGAGAAAGTGTTGTCATCCGAGTTTTATTATTATGGCTCGCTAGCTGATTATGTTATTGATATGAGTAATTGTGAGACCTATGTGTTATTGTGAGTATGCTTAGTTCATAATATTTACTGAAACTTGAATGCTGGCTTTTCATGTTTACAACAACAAGAGCAAACAGAGTTTGTAAAAGTTTTTCTTTATCACTTTCAGTATATCAACTGAATTGCTTGAGGACAAGCAAAGGTTTAAGCTTGGGGGAGTTGATACGTCTCCAACGTATCTACTTATCCAAACACTTTTGCCCTTGTTTTGGACTCTAACTTGCATGATTTGAATGAAACTAACCCGGACTGACGCTGTTTTCACCAGAACTGCCATGATGTTGTTTTATGTGTAGAAAAGAAAAGTTCTCGGAATGTCCTGGAAATCCACGGAGGCACTTTTTGGATTTATAAGAATTATTGGGCGAAAGAAATACACCAGGGGGCCCACAGACTGTCCACGAGACAGGGCCCCCTAGGGCGCCCCCTAGGGCGCGCCCCTATCTCGTGGGCCCCTGGACCTCCTCCGACCTCAACTCCAACTCCATATATTCCGTCTCGGGAGAAAAATCAGAGAGAAAGTTTCATCGCGTTTTACGACACGAGCCGCCGCCAAGCCATAATCTCTCTCGGGAGGGCTGATCCGAGTCCGCTCGGGCTCTAGAGAGGGGATTCGTCGCCGTCGTCATCATCAACCATCCTCCATCACCAATTTCATGATGCTCACCGCCGCATGCGTGAGTAATTCCATCGTAGGCTTGCTGGACAGTGATGGATTGGATGAGATTTACCATGTAATCAAGTTAGTTTTGTTAGGGTTTGATCCCTAGTATCCACTATGTTCTGAGATTGATGTTGCTATGACTTTGCTATGCTTAATGCTTGTCACTAGGGCCCGAGTGCCATGATTTCAGATCTGAACCTACTATGTTTTCACGAATATATGTGTGTTCTTGATCCTATCTTGCAAGTCTATAGTCACCTATTATGTGTTATGATCCGACAACCCCGAAGTGACAATAATCGGGATACTTCTCGGTGATGACCGTAGTTTGAGGAGTTCATGTATTCACTATGTGCTAATGCTTTGTTCCGCTTCTCTATTAAAAGGAGGCCTTAATATCCCTTAGTTTCCATAAGGACCCCGCTTCCACGGGGGGGTAGGACAAAAGATGTCATACAAGTTCTTTTCCATAAGCACATATGACTATTTACGGAATACATTCCTACATTACATTGATGAATTGGAGCTAGTTCTATATCACCCTATGTTATAACTATTGCATGAGGAATCGAATCCGGCATAATTTACTTTTCACATATTGTTCTTCGCTTATTTACTTTTCCGTTGCTACTGTTACAACTACTACAAAAACCCAAAAATATTTATCTTTACTTTTGCTACCGTTACTATTATTACCATACCACTTTTGCTACTAAACACTTTGCTGCAGATACTAAGTTATCCAGGTGTGGTTGAAATGACAACTCAACTGCTAATACTCAAGAATATTCTTTGGCTCCCCTTGTGTCGAATTAATAAATTTGGGTTGAATACTCTACCCTCGAAAGCTGTTGCGATCCCCTATACTTGTGGGTTATCACCCCTGAACCGAAAGAACCGCCTCAAATCGGTGGGGGGGGGGGTACTTTCGTAACTTACCCCACATTTAGGACAAGCGCGTCTCCAAGCCATGGTTCCCCACTACCATCCCATCCGCCCACCCATTCGTACACCAAGGCCGCGAAAACCCGCGACGAAACCCCACTGTCGGTGTCAAAACCGGCGGATCTCGGGTAGGGGGTTCCGAACTGTGCGTCTAGGTGGATGGTAACAGGAGACAAGGGACGCGATGTTTTTACCCAGGTTCGGGCCCTCTCGATGGAGGTAAAACCCTACTCCTGCTTGATTAATATTGATGATATGGGCAGTACAAGAGTAGATCTACCACGAGATCAGAGAGGCTAAACCCTAGAAGCTAGCCTATGGTATGATTGTTGTTCGTCCTACGGACTAAAACCCTCCGGTTTTTATAGACACCGGAGAGGGCTAGGGTTATACAGAGTCGGTTACAATGGGAGGAGATCTACATATCCGTATCGCCAAGCTTGCCTTCCACGCCAAGGAAAGTCCTATCCGGTCACATGACGAAGTCTTCAATCTTGTATCTTCATAGTCCAGGAGTCCGGCCAAAGGCTATAATCCGGCTATCCGGACACCCCCTAATCCAGGACTCCTTCAGTAGCCCCCGAACCAGGCTTCAATGACGATGAGTCCGGCGCGCAGATTGTCTTCGGCATTGCAAGGCGGATTCTTCTCCAAATTTCTGTGTACCTATTGAATAGTGTCCAGCTTCTCGTGAATATTGTGCTCCTTGGCTTCCATGCCCAATAATGGTTGTCTTCCACATGTCAAACGAATGCGAAAAGCCAGGGTGTTTTTACATTTACCCCCCTAGCTGCGCAAATGAGCTGCCTACAAAAGAGACGAGGATTCAGATCCGAATCACACCATCTTCCCTTCGCGAGCGTTCATCTGAGCGCATCCGACAGAAATCCATTCCATCATGGCAAGTCGAGGCAGCTCCTCCTCTCGCCCTCCCAGTCCTCAGCTTGGAGATTGGGAAAGATGTTCCGTCCCGCACAGCGAGCTAGTGACGCTCCAAACCAAGGGATTTCTTCCCCCAGCCTTCATGGTCCCGGTTCGAGCCGGACTCGCCACCTATATGTTGGAAATATGCCCTAGAGGCAATAATAAAAGGATTATTATTATATTTCCTTGTTCGTGATAATTGTCTTTTATTCATGCTATAATTGTATTATCCGGAAATTGTAATACACGTGTGAATACATAGACCACAATATGTCCCTAGTGAGCCTCTAGTTGACTAGCTCGTTGATCAACACTTAGTCATGGTTTCCTGACTATGGACATTGGATGTCATTGATAACGGGATCACATCATTAGGAGAATGATGTGATGGACAAGACCCAATCCTAAGCATAGCACAAGATCGTGTAGTTCGTTTTGCTAGAGCTTTTCCAATGACAAGTATCTCTTCCTTAGACCATGAGATCGTGTAACTCCCGGATACCGTAGGAGTGCTTTGGGTGTACCAAACGTCACAACATAACTGGGTGACTATAAAGGTGCACTACAGGCATCTCCGAAAGTGTCTGTTGGTTTGACACGGATCGAGACTGGGATTTGTCACTCCGTGTTACGGAGAGGTATCACTGGGCCCACTCGGTAGTGCATCATCATAATGAGCTCAAAGTGACCAAGTGTCGGTCATGGGATCATGCATTACGGCATGCGAGTAAAGTGACTTGCCGGTAGCGAGATTGAGCGAGGTATTGGGATACCGACGATCGAATCTCGGGCAAGTAACATACCGTCGACAAAGGGAATATTATACGGGTTGCTTGAATCCTCGACATCGTGGTTCATCCGATGAGATCATCGAGGAGTATGTGGGAGCCAACATGGGTATCCAGATCCGCTGTTGGTTATTAACCGAGAGTCGTCTCGGTCATATCGCATGTCTCCGAACCCGTAGGGTCTACACATAAGGTTCGGTGGCGCTAGGGTTATTAGGAAGACTTGTATGTGATTACCGAATGTTGTTCAGAGTCTCGGATGAGATCCCGGACGTCACGAGGAGTTCGGAATGGTCCGGAGGTGAAGATTTATATATGGGAAGTTGTCATGCGGACACCGGAAAGTTTCGGGGCATATCGGTATTGTCTGGGGCCACAGAGAGGTTCCGGGGTCCACCGGCAGGGCCACCCTCTCGGAGGGCCTCATGGGCCGCAAGGGGCAGGGAACCAGCCTGGAGGCTGGCGCCCCCTCTTGAGCCCATGCGCCTTGGGTTGGGGGAACCCTAGTGGGAGGCCCCCTTGCTTGGGGGCAAGCCCCCTTCCCTGCCGCGCCCCCTCTAGATCTCATCTAGAGGGCAGCCCCTGCCCTTCCCTATAAATAGAGGGGTGACGGAGGGCTGCAACACACTTCAAGGCGCAGCCCTCCCTCCCAACACCTCTCCTCCTCCATTGAGTGCTTGGTGAAGCACTGTCGGAGTACTGCCTCTCCACCATCATCACGCCGTCGTGCTGCTGCTGGAGCCTTCTTCCTCAACCTCTCCTTCCCCCTTGCTGGATCAAGAAGGAGGAGACGTCGTCCGTTCCGTACGTGTGTTGAACGCGGAGGTGCTGTCCGTTCGGCACTTGGTCATCGGTGATCTGAATCACGGCAAGTACGACTCCATCATCACCTTTCCCTTGAACGCTTCCGCACGCGATCTACAAGTGGTATGTAGATGCAATCTCTCTCCCATGACTCGTTGCTTAGATGAACTCATAGATGGATCTTGGTGAAACCGTAGGAATTTTTTTTATTTTCTACAACGTTCCCCAACAGTGGCATCATGAGCTAGGTCTATGCGTAGTTCTATTGCACGAGTAGAACACAATTTTGTTGTGGGCGTAGATCTTGTCAACTTGCTTGCCGCTACTAGTCTTTTCTGGCTTCAGCGGTATTGTGGGATGAAGCGGCCCAGACCGACCTTACACGTACGCTTACGTGAGACAGGTTCCACCGACTGACATGCACTAGTTGCATAAGGTGGCTGGCGGGTGTCTGTCTCTCCTACTTTAGTTGGAGCGGATTAGATGAAAAGGGTCCTTATGAAGGGTAAATAGAAGTTGACAAAATCACGTTGTGGTTATTCGTAGGTAAGAAAACATTCTTGCTAGAACCCAATTGCAGCCACGTAAAAGATGCAACAACAATTAGAGGACGTCTAACTTGTTTTTGCACCAATTGTCATGTGATGTGATATGGCCAGAAGTTGTGATGAATGATGAATGATATATTGTGATGTATGAGATCATGTTCTTGTAATAGGAATCACGACTTGCATGTCGATGAGTATGACAACCGGTAGGAGCCATAGGAGTTGTCTTAATTACCGTATGACCTGCGCGTCATTGATTCAACGCCATGTAAATTACGTTACTTTATTGCTAAACGTGTTAGCCATAGTAGTAGAAGTAATAGTTGGCGAGCAACTTCATGGAGACACGATGATGGAGATCATGGTGTCATGCCGGTGACAAGATGATCATGGAGCCCCGAAGATGAAGATCAAAGGAGCTATATGATATTGGCCATATCATGTCACTACTTTATATAATTGCATGTGATGTTTATTATGTTTTATGCATCTTGTTTACTTAAAACGACGGTAGTAAATAAGATGATCCTTAGAATAATTTCAAGAAAGTGTTCCCCTAACTGTGCACCGTTGCTAAAGTTAAATGGTTCAAGCACCATGTGATGATCGGTGTGATAGATCCTTACGTTCACATACAACGGGTGTAAGACAGTTTTACACATGCATAAACACTTAGGGTTAACTTGCGAGCCTAGCATGTACAGACATGGCCTTGGAACACAAGAGACCGAAAGGTCGAACATGAGTCGTATGGAAGATACGATCAACATGGAGATGTTCACCGATGATGACTAGTCCGTCTCACGTGATGATCGGACATGGCCTAGTCGACTCGGATCATGTAACACTTAGATGACTAGAGGGATGTCAAATCTGGTGGGAGTTCATTAAATAATTTGATTAAATGAACTTAATTATCATGAACATTAGTCTAAAATCTTTGCAAAATGTCTTGTAGATCAAATGGCCAACGCTCATGTCACCATGAACTTCAACGCTGCTCCTAGAAAACCAAGCTGAAAGACGATGGCAGCAACTATTCGGACTGGGTCCGAACCCGAGATCATCCTCATAGCAGCCAAGAAACAATATGTCCTAGAAGCACCGCTAGGTGAAGCACCCATCGAGAGAACCAAGACATTATGAATGCTTGGCAGTCTCGGTCGATGATTAATCCCTCGTTCAGTGCGGCATGCTTTACAGCTTAGAACCGGGGCTCCAAAAGCGTTTTGAGCAACATGGAGCATATGAGATGTTCGAGGAGCTGAAAATGGTTTTCCAAGCTCATGCCCGGGTCGAGAGATATGAAGTCTCGACAAGTTCTATTGTTGTAAGATGGAGGAAAACATTTCGCCAAAGTGAGCACATACTCAAAATGTCCAGGTTGCACAACCGCTTTGTCCCACTGGACATTAGCCTCCCGGACGAGGCGGTCATTGATAGAATCCTTGATCGCTCCCACCAAGCTACAAGAGCTTTGTGATGAACTACAATATGCAGGGGATGGTGAAGACCATTCCTGAAGTATTCTCAATGCTGAAGTCAGCAGAGGTTGAAATCAAGAAAGAACATCAAGTGTTGATGGTCAATAAAACCACTAAGTTCAAAAAGGGCAAGGGTAAGAAGAACTTCAAGAAGGACGGCAAGGATGTTGCCGCGCCCGGTAAGCATGTTGCCGGGAAGAAGTCAAAGAATGGACCCAAACCTGAGACAGAGTGCTTTTATTGCAAAGGGAAGGGCCACTGGAAGCGGAACTGCCCCAAATACTTAGCGGACAAGAAGGCCGGCAACACTAAAGGTATATTTGATATACATGTAATTGATGTGTACCTTACCGGTACTCGTACTAACTCCTGGGTATTTGATACCGGTGTTGTTGCTCATATTTGTAACTCACAGCAGGAGCTGCGGAGTAAACGGAGACTGGCGAAGGACGAGGTGACGATCTTGGCGTCGGGAATGGTTCCAAGGTCGATGTGATCGCCGTCGCACGCTACCTCTACATTTACCTACGGGATTATTTTTAAACCTCAATAATTGTTATTTAGTGCCAAGTTTGAGCATGAACATTGTATCCGGATCTTGTTTAATGCGAGATGGCTACTCATTTAAATCCGAGAATAATGGTTGTTCTATTTATATGAGAGATATGTTTTATGGTCATGCTCCGATGGTCAATGGTTTATTCTTAATGAATCTCGAACGTAGTATTACACATACTCATAGTGTGAATACCAAAAGATGTAAAGTTGATAACGATAGTCCCACATACTTGTGGCACTGCCGCCTTGGTCACATTGGTCTCAAGCGCATGAAGAAGCTCCATTCTGATGGACTTTTAGAGTCTCTCGATTATGAATCATTTGACACATGCGAACCATGCCTTATGGGCAAAATGACCAAGACTCCGTTCTCCGGAACAATGGAGAGAGCAACCAACTTATTGGAAATCATGCATACCGATGTGTGCGGTCCAATGAGCGTTGAGGCTCGCGGAGGATATCGTTTTGTTCTCACTCTCACTTATGACTTGAGTAGATATGTGTATGTCTACTTGATGAAACACAAGTCTGAGACCTTTGAAAAGTTCAAGGAATTTCAGAATGAGGTAGAGAATCAACGTGACCGGAAAATAAAGTTCTTACGATCAGATCGTGGAGGAGAATATTTAAGTCACGAATTTGGTACACACTTAAGGAAATGTGGAATCGTTTCACAAATCACGCCGCCTGGAACACCTCAGCGTAACGGTGTGTCCGAACGTCGTAATCGCACTCTATTGGATATGGTGCGATCTATGATGTCTCTTACAGATTTACCGCTATCATTTTGGGGATACGCTGTAGAGACAGCTACATTCACTTTAAATAGGGCACCGTCTAAATCCGTTGAGACGACACCGTATGAACTATGGTTTGGGAAGAAACCTAAGCTGTCGTTTCTAAAAGTTCGGGGATGCGATGCTTATGTCAAGAAACTTCAACCTGAAAAGCTCGAACCCAAGTCGGAAAAATGTGTCTTCATAGGATACCCTAAGGAAACCATTGGGTATACCTTCTACCTTAGATCCGAAGGCAAGATATTTGTTGCCAAGAACGGATCCTTTCTTGAAAAGAGTTTCTCTCGAAAGGAGTAAGTGGGAGGAAAGTAGAACTCGATGAAGTACTACCTCTTGAACCGGAAAGTAGTGCAGCTCAGGAAAATGTTCCTGTGTGCCTACACCCTACTGGAGAGGAAATTAATGATGATGATCAAGGTACTTTGGATCAAGTTGCTACTGAACTTCGTAGGTCCACAAGGACACGTTCCACACCAGAGTGGTATGGCAACCCTGTCCTGGAAATCATGTTGTTAGACAACGGCGAACCTTCGAACTATGAAGAAGCGATGGCGGGCCTGGATTCCAACAAATGGCTTGAAGCCATGCAATCCGAGATAGGATCCATGTATGAAAACAAAGTATGGACTTTGACAGACTTGCCCGATGATCGGCGAGCGATTGAAAACAAATGGATCTTTAAGAAGAAGACGGACGCGGATGGTAATGTCACCATCTATAAAGCTCGACTTGTCGCTAAGGGTTATCGGCAAGTTCAAGGGATTGACTACGATGAGACTTTCTCTCCCGTAGCGAAGCTTAAGTCCGTCCGAATCATGTTAGCAATTGCCGCTTACTATGATTATGAGATATGGCAGATGGACGTCAAAATGGCATTCCTTAACGGTTATCTTAAGGAAGAGCTGTATATGATGCAGCCGGAAGGTTTTGTCGACCCTAAGAATGCTAACAAGGTATGCAAGCTCCAGCGATCCATTTATGGGCTGGTGCAAGCATCTCGGAGTTGGAACATTCGCTTTGATGAGATGATCAAAGCGTTTAGGTTTATGCAGACATATGGAGAAACCTGCGTTTACAAGAAAGTGAGTGGGAGCTCTGTAGCATTTCTCATATTATATGTAGATGACATACTTTTGATGGGAAATGATATAGAACTCTTGGACAGCATTAAGGCCTACTTGAATAAAAGTTTTTCAATGAAGAACCTTGGAGAAGCTGCTTATATATTAGGCATCAAGATCTATAGAGATAGATCGAGACGCCTCATAGGTCTTTCACAAAGAACATACCTTGATAAGATTTTGAAGAAATTCAAAATGGATCAGTCCAAGCACTACAGGAAACAGGTAATTTGTCGTCTTTGGATCACAGACGGCAAAGACCTAAATCCAGACGGCAAAGATTTTGCCGTCAGGAAGCAGACGGCAAACTCAGACGGCAAAGATAAGTTGGCAAAGACTACTTTACCGTCAGCTTTTTATCGGGAAGACAGCAAAGACTTTGCCATCAGCCAATCCCCACAACATACGGCAAAGCAATATCTTTGCCGTCAGCCAAAACACAATCTTTGCCATCAGCTAATCTATTTAGAGACAGCAAAGATTTTTTTTAATTTAAAAAAAATCACAGGACATTTCTTTAAACATTTCTCATGGCATTCTTCATATATCACTTTACACAACAAGTCTATTACAATCGTTACGCAGAACACCTGACCATTGAAAATTGGCAGCTACAACATCAATATTCTTCATAGAGTTTGTATATCAATTTACAGAAATCAACATCAATATTTTCAATAATCAATTTATACATTCATGCTACAGAGAAAAAGGGCCAAGAAACTCTGCCGCCCTGCTGCAGACCGCACCGGGCATGGGGCAGCGCCCGTCGGCAGCTGCTCGGTGTCCTACACCCGATGGAGACGAGCGGCAGCGGCCCTCCGTGCCCGGCGCTGCTCCCTCGCGGCAGCCAGGCGAAGCAAGGGCGGTGGACACAGGAGAATCCCGTGGCGGGCGGAGGCAAGATCCGAAAAAGGTGGACGCGGCGAGGCGGTGGCGCCCGGTGGCGCTGGGCGACGCCTTGGCGAGGCAGTGCTGCCCGTGGCGCTGGCGGGCGTTACCGCCGGTGGCGCGGGCGGACGTGGGGAGGCGGTGGCGCTTCGGTGGCGTGGCGGATGCCGGGCGGAGACGTGGCGCCCGTGGCGCGGCGGACGCGGTGGAGGCGGTGGCGCCCGTTGGCGCGGGCGGACGCGGGCGCTGTACTTCCTTGTCCTCCTGGCCGTCTACGTCGTCGTCGGTGCCGTCGTTGGAGAGCTCCTCTCCCGGTTGGCCTCGGCCAGCACGGTGTCGAGGAGCGCCCTCACTTCCGGCGAGGGGACGCGGCGAGGTCCGGCGAGGGGACGAGGCGTCGGGGTCCTGCGAGGGGACGCGGTGTCGGGGTCCGGCGAGGGGACGTAGCGTCGGTGTCCGGCGAGTAGTGGAGTGGTGGTGCGGTGGGGATCGAGAGAAGGGAGGCAGGAGATGGGATCGAGCAAAGTGGGTGTTATGACCGGCGCCAGGTCTATGGCCGCCGTAGGCCCACTGGGCAGGCTTAGGCCCAAGTTATCTTAGGTTTATTTTCAGATTATGGTTATATATACAAGTTGTAAGACTATTTTGAGAATTAAGCAATAAGACTATTCTATTGCCCGGCTCCCAGAGGAGCCGGAACCCTAAACCCTAGCCGCCTCCCCTCCTTGCGCCGCCGCCCAACCCGCAGGGCGGCGCCTCGCCGCCGCCGCCAGCGCTCAGCCTCGCGCACCTCCTCCTTCCCATATAGTTCACCCTCGGCAGGCAAAACCCTAGCTCCTAACACCTTGGTATCATCCAGCTCAGGTTCGACTATGTCATCACCACCACCATCGCCGTCGCTGCCTCTGGCCACCACCACCGCCGCCGCGTCATCACCTCTCGCCACGGGACCGCTGGATCTCCTCCCCGGCGCATCCACCGGCCTGCCGCCGGGCCCCACCACCGAACCGCCGCCGTCTACATCAACGCTGCCGGCCAACTACACCCCGGAGGCCATGGCAGGGGTCCTCAACGATCTGGTGCTCGCGGTCCAGGGCATCCGGCTCTTCCTCGCCAGCCCGTACGGGCCGCCACCGCCACCCCAGCCACCCGCGCCCTCCCCACCGGTGCTTCCGTGGTACTCGGTGCCCGCCGCCCTCGCCGGTGGCTACCGGCACCAAAGAGTCCGCCGCCCAGCGCCGCCAGCCGCACTTGGGCGGCCCAGCAACCGCGGCATCGGCCGCACTTCAACGCTGGCCTGGCCCCACTGGCCCGCCCTAGCAGCCGCGGCATCGTCAACACCCGCCCTGGCACCGTGGCCGGCCTGGCCTGCCCCGGTTCCCTCCGCACCGGCCGCACCGGCTCCCACGCCACCGCCGCCTAGCACCGGCTCGTGTCAGGTCCCTACTGGGGGGCTCCCGATTCAGCACGTGCGGTTTCCCTCGTCGCCTTCTCCGATTCCCGCTTGGCTCACCGGCACGTCCTCACCGCCGGTCTACACGGAGGCCGGAGACCCGTCGGTACCCAGGCTGTAGCACGGCGCGTCGCCCTCGGCTCTCCGCATCGACGAACCGGTGGCCACTGGCGCGTCGACCCCGACACCACCGCGCTTCGCCCGGATCGACTTCGCCACCTATGATGGCTCGGAGGACCCCCCTTAACTGGTTAAACCAGTGTGATCAGTTCTTCCGGGGCCAGCGCACACCAGCGTCCGAGCGCACTTGGCTCGCGTCCTACCACCTTCGGGGTGCCGCCCAGACATGGTACTACGCTCTCGAGCAGGATGAGGGCGGCATGCCCCCCTGGGATCATTTTCGCGAGCTGTGTCTCCTTTGCTTCGGACCTCCATGGCGCGGCAGCCGCTTGTCCGAGCTGGGCCGCCTACCCTTCACCTCCACGGTCCAGGATTTCGCCGACCGCTTCCAGGCTCTGGCATGTCACGCTCCGGGGGTGACGGCTCTACAGCGGGCGGAGCTCTTCGTCGGTGGCCTTCCCGACCACATCCGCGTGGACGTCGAGATGAAGGGCCCCCAGGACCTACAAACGGCCATGTACTACGCTCGGGCGTTCGAGCAGCACGCCCAGGCCTTGACACGGCCAGCAGCACCTCGGGGGAGCCGCGTGCCTCCACGACCTTCGCCGGCCGTGGCGCTTCTTCACCGTCTCACCGGCGACCACACCGCCGCAACGCGCCCTTCCGGCGCCTTCGCAGGCTGAGCAGCTCGGCGCCGCCGCTGGGCTGTGCTTTAAGCGTGATCGCCCTATGGCCCGGCCATGTCCGCCGCGCCTCTTCTACTTGGAGACCGCCGACGAGGCGGAGGACGTTGTCACCGAGGAGGGACTCGGCGACCCAGTCGCCGCCGAGATCGCGCCGGCACCCGCGCCCGCGCCGGCTACGGCCCTTGTCGTCTCACTTCACGCGCTGGCCGGCATCCGCAATGAGCGGACTATGCTTATTCAGGTCACGATCCACGGCGAGACTCTGGTGGCTCTTTTGGATACGGGTTCTACACATAACTTCCTCCCGGAGTCTACTATGCGGCGACTTGCCCTACAGCCCGCGGGCGGGGAGCAGCTGCGTGTCACCGTCGCTAATGGTGACCGCCTCTGCTGCCATGGGCTCGCTCGGGACGTTCCCATTACTATCGGTGACGAGCACTTCACCATCACTTGTGCCGACATCGATTTGGGCTGTTTCGACTTCATCCTCGGCGTCGACTTTTTGCGGACTCTCGGTCCCATCCTTTGGGACTTCGACGCCCTGACGATGACCTTCTGGCGCATGGGCTGCCGTATCCGGTGGGAGGGCGTTGGAGGCACCCCGGCGTCCCCCCCACTCCAGCTAGCTGCGGCGACCACTGTAGGGCGCGCCCCCGTCTCATGGGCCCCTGGTGGCCCTGCTCCACTTATGCCAGCACCCACACACTTCATCTTCTACCCAAAAAAATCCCCATCAAGCTCAAGCACGAGTTCTAGCTCGTTTTGCTGCGATTTTCGATCTCTTAGCTCAAAGCTCCATTCACAAAACTGCTTTGGGAGATTGTTGCTTGGTATGTGACTCCTCCATTGGTCCAATTAGTTTTTGTTCTAGTGCTTTATTCATTGCAAATTTTTGCTGCATAGGTGACCATGTTCTTGAGCTTGCATGTTAAATTTTTGAGGTCCCAAGCAATTCCAATGCATGATATAGGCTCTAGGCACTTGTAGGAGTAGTTGCTATCAATCTTGTTTAGTTTTATGCACTTTTATTTTGAATTTACTAAAATTTAAGAAATTTTCAGGAAAAGAAATATGCTTAGAAGAATGTACCAAGGAGGCTCGTCGGCAAAGAAAGGGCCAAGGATTGCTATACGTGAGCAAGATGTTGAATTGCCGAGGGACGCAAATGTACGGGCTTGTGAGTGGCCATCCGATGATTTTATGGTCGAAGCAGGCTTCAAGGAGGAATTTGACACGTATGTGCGTAATGCCGAGCTGGTGGACTTCTTACAAGATAAGTGTCCACAGTACTATCAGTTGACTGATTCTTTTGTGCGGAGGTTTAAATATAACTGTGCGCGTAATTCTCCTAGTCTCATGTTTGATATTTATGATACATCTTATACCATGGATTTAGAGGATTTCACAACTGCTTGCAAACTCCCGTATTCCGGTAATATTAATGATCCTCCCAAATCTGAATTTAGAGATTTTCTTGCTAGTATTACTGTGGGAGAATCTAGGGACGTAGCACAAGCTACCATAGGGAGCATTCATTTTCCTGCTATACATTACTTTGCTCTCTTTATTGGTAGATGCATTAACGTCAGGATGAAGTATGTCACATGTGTGCTCCTGATCTTTGTGTCCTCAAGAGTGTTGTGTCAGGTTATAAAGGTTATAACTTGGGGGCAATAGTTGCACGTAGGTTGCAGAATAATAGTAGAAAGGGATATTTATTTGGAGGAATTTATGCCACCTGTGTGGCTAACTTTCTTAATATAGCTCCACGAGAGGGGGATATGATTTTACCTCCTGTTTATTTGGATAAAGAAACTATGTTCAATCATCATTTTCTTGAGAGGAATGAACAATTCCTCCATTATCGACTAATCTATGACAGACGCAACGTCTTCCCTGTTACTCTTCCTGCTCCCTACCTTTTTGATTATCAGGCAAAAGGAAGATATGTTGTCACCAGGGAAGAAGCAACTGAATATGAGAGGGGAATGGAGGCAGCTCGCCAACACGCTGCTGCTCAGGAGGCGGTCGCCTCTGCATCTCCGTACTACCTCAGTTTCACTTATGAATATCAGTCAGGCGGTCCTTGGTACTAAACCAACTTAGGCCAAAAGCCTAAGCTTGGGGGAGTACGTATTTCTCACCGACTTTACATTCATGTTCACACACTAGTCGTCGGTGCTCATACTCTTTCATTGTATTATCCATGCTAGTTTAAATTTCTTTTTCTAGTTTTCTTCTTGTGTGTTTGATAAACCTTAAGAAAAACCAAAAAAATTAGTTAGTTTAATTTCCATGCTTGTAGTAGAAATTAAAATGAAAACCCAAAAAGATTTCTAGTTCTTATTTTTACTTGTTGGGAGCTTTCCCGTGTAAATAGTTTTATTTTCTTTTCTTTCTTTTGGGGGTCGAGAAGACCATATTGAAAATGCTTAGTGGCTCTTATATGCATGATTGTTTATTTAATTTAGAGCCCATATTACTTGTCTTCTCTCTTGAGTTGAATGCTTGCATATTCCAGCTTAGTCCAACGCACGTACACTCTTATTATTATACACATCGTTCTGTCGTGCGAGTGAAAGGCAATAATGACGATATATGATGGACTTATTGGGATGAGAAAAGCTGGTATGAACTCGACTTCTCTTGTCTTTGTAAATATGATGAGTTCATCGTTTCTGAGTCAGCTATTATGAAGTAAACATATTTGCAATGACATTTAGAGATTATAGTTGCTTGTGCCATGCTTGATTAGCTATGAGTTATAATGATTTACCTTGCATGCCAACATGTTATTAGAATGATTATGATGTGGTATGATGGGATGGTATCCTCCTTTGAATAAATTGAGTGACTCGACTTGGCACATGTTCACACACGTAGTTGAATCAAATCAACAAAGCCTTCATGATATTTATGTTCATGGTAGATTATATCCTACTCATGCTTGTACTCAGTGTGAATTAATTTTAATGCATGTTTACGACTGTTGTCGCTCTCTCAGTTGGTCGCTTCCCAGTCTTTTGCTAGCCTTCACTTGTACTAAGCGGGAATACTGCTTGTGCATCCAAACTCCTTAAACCCCAAAGTTGTTCCATATGAGTCCACTATACCTTCCTATATGCGGTATCTACCTGCCGTTCCAAGTAAATTTGTATGTGCCAAACTCCAAACCTTCAAATGAAATTCTGTTTTGTATGCTCGAGCAGCTCATGTTTCAACTAGGGCTGCCTATATCTTCCATGCTAGGTGGGTTATTCTCAAGAGGAGTGGACTCCGCTCCTCATTCACGAGAAAGGGCCGGTAACCGGGATGCCCAGTCCCATGATCCAAAAAGATCAAAGCAAATCAAATAATTAAACAAAACTCCCCCAGGGCTGTTGTATGTTGGAGGCACTCGTTGTTTCGAGCAAGCCATGGATTGATGCTTGTTGGTGGTTGGGGGAGTATAAACCTTTACCATTCTGTTTGGGAACTGTCTATAATGCATGTAGTATGGAAGATACATCCATCTCATAGTTGTTGCGTTGACAGCGAAAGTATGCCGCTCAAAATGTTATTCAGTCTCTATTTTAAAATCGAGCTCTGGCACCTCTACAAATCCCTGCTTCCCTCTGCGAAGGGCCTATCTATTTACTTTTATGTTGAGGCATCATCCCTTCTTATAAAAAAGCACCCGCTAGAGAGCACACTGTCATTTGCATTCATTATTATTGGTTTATATTGGGTATGACTTGACTGGATCTCTTTTACCATGAATTACAATGTTTAGTCAGTCCTTGATCTTTAAAGGTGCTCTGCATTTATGTTTTGCAGTCTCAGAAAGGGCTAGCGAGATACCATTTTGTTATATCATGTTATGATTATTTTGAGAAAGTGTTGTCATCCGAGTTTTATTATTATGGCTCGCTAGCTGATTATGTTATTGATATGAGTAATTGTGAGACCTATGTGTTATTGTGAGTATGCTTAGTTCATAATATTTACTGAAACTTGAATGCTGGCTTTTCATGTTTACAACAACAAGAGCAAACAGAGTTTGTAAAAGTTTTTCTTTATCACTTTCAGTTTATCAACTGAATTGCTTGAGGACAAGCAAAGGTTTAAGCTTGGGGGAGTTGATACGTCTCCAACGTATCTACTTATCCAAACACTTTTGCCCTTGTTTTGGACTCTAACTTGCATGATTTGAATGAAACTAACTTGGATGACGCTGTTTTCACCGAACTGCCATGATGTTGTTTATGTGTAGAAAAGAAAAGTTCTCGGAATGTCCTGGAAATCCACGGAGGCACTTTTTGGATTTATAAGAATTATTGGGCGAAAGAAATACACGAGGGGGCCCACAGCCTGTCCACGAGACAGGGGCGCCCCCCCTAGGGCGCGCCCCCCCTATCTCGTGGGCCCCCTGGACCTCCTCCGACCTCAACTCCAACTCCATATATTCCGTCTCGGGGAGAAAAAAAATCGGAGAGAAAGTTTCATCGCGTTTTACGACACGGAGCCGCCGCCAAGCCATAATCTCTCTCGGGAGGGCTGATCTGGAGTCCGTTCGGGGCTCTAGAGAGGGGGATTCGTCGCCGTCGTCATCATCAACCATCCTCCATCACCAATTTCATGATGCTCACCGCCGTGCGTGAGTAATTCCATCGTAGGCTTGCTGGACAGTGATGGATTGGATGAGATTTACCATGTAATCAAGTTAGTTTTGTTAGGGTTTGATCCCTAGTATCCACTATGTTCTGAGATTGATGTTGCTATGACTTTGCTATGCTTAATGCTTGTCACTAGGGCCCGAGTGCCATGATTTCAGATCTGAACCTACTATGTTT
The DNA here is from genome assembly GCA_021605205.1 of Aegilops longissima. NCBI lineage: Eukaryota > Viridiplantae > Streptophyta > Magnoliopsida > Poales > Poaceae > Aegilops > Aegilops longissima. Next base: position 20,798,782 of record CM038677.1, on the reverse strand, counting down.
TCACGAATATATGTGTGTTCTTGATCCTATCTTGCAAGTCTATAGTCACCTATTATGTGTTATGATCCGACAACCCCGAAGTGACAATAATCGGGATACTTCTCGGTGATGACCGTAGTTTGAGGAGTTGATGTATTCACTATGTGCTAATGCTTTGTTCCGGTTCTCTATTAAAAGGAGGCCTTAATATCCCTTAGTTTCCATAAGGACCCCGCTTCCACGGGAGGGTAGGACAAAAGATGTCATACAAGTTCTTTTCCATAAGCACATATGACTATTTACGGAATACATTCCTACATTACATTGATGAATTGGAGCTAGTTCCATATCACCCTATGTTATAACTATTGCATGAGGAATCGAATCCGGCATAATTTACTTTTCACATATTGTTCTTCGCTTATTTACTTTTCCGTTGCTACTGTTACAACTACTACAAAAGCCCAAAAATATTTATCTTTACTTTTGCTACCGTTACTATTATTATCATACCACTTTTGCTACTAAACACTTTGCTGCAGATACTAAGTTATCCAGGTGTGGTTGAAATGACAACTCAACTGCTAATACTCAAGAATATTCTTTGGCTCCCCTTGTGTCGAATTAATAAATTTGGGTTGAATACTCTACCCTCGAAAGTTGTTGCGATCCCCTATACTTGTGGGTTATCACCCCTGAACCGAAAGAACCGCCTCAAATCGGTGGGGGGGGGTACTTTCGTAACTTACCCCACATTTAGGACAAGCGCGTCTCCAAGCCATGGTTCCCCACTACCATCCCATCCGCCCACCCATTCGTACACCGAGGCCGCGAAAACCCGTGACGAAACCCCACTGTCGGTGTCAAAACCGGCGGATCTCGGGTAGGGGGTTTTGAACTGTGCGTCTAGGTGGATGGTAACGAGAGACAAGGGACACGATGTTTTACCCAGGTTGGGCCCTCTCGATGGAGGTAAACCCTACTCCTGCTTGATTAATATTGATGATATGGGCAGTACAAGAGTAGATTTACCACGAGATCGAGAGGCTAAACCCTAGAAGCTAGCCTATGGTATGATTGTTGTTCGTCCCACGGACTAAAACCCTCCGGTTTATATAGACACGGAGAGGGCTAGGGTTATCTGAGTCGGTTACAATGGGAGGAGATCTACATATCCGTATCGCCAAGCTTGCCTTCCACGCCAAGGAAAGTCCCATCCGCCACGTGTGAAGTCTTCAATCTTGTATCTTCATAGTCCAGAGTCGGCCAAAGGCTATAATCCGGCTATCCGGACACCCCCTAATCCAGGACTCCTTCAGTAGCCCCCGAACCAGGCTTCAATGACGATGAGTAAGGCGCGCAGATTGTCTTCGGCATTGCAAGGCGGGTTCTTCTCCAAATTTCTGTGTACCTATTGAATAGTGTCCAGCTTCTCGTGAATATTGTGCTCCTTGGCTTCCATGCCCAATAATGGCTGTCTTCCACGTGTCAAACGAATGCGAAAAGCCAGGGTGTTTTTACATTTACCCCCCTAGCTGCGCAAATGAGCTGCCTACAAAAGAGACGAGGATTCAGATCCGAATCACACCATCTTCCCTTCGCGAGCGTTCATCTGAGCGCATCCGACAGAAATCCATTCCATCATGGCAAGTCGAGGCAGCTCCTCCTCTCGCCCTCCCAGTCCTCAGCTTGGAGATTGGGAAAGATGTTCCGTCCCGCACAGCGAGCTAGTGACGCTCGAAACCAAGGGATTTCTTCCCCCAGCCTTCATGGTCCCGGTTCGAGCCGGACTCGCCACCTATATGTTGGAAATATGCCCTAGAGGCAATAATAAAAGGATTATTATTATATTTCCTTGTTCGTGATAATTGTCGTTTATTCATGTTATAATTATTTTATCCGGAAATCGTAATACACGTGTGAATACATAGACCACAATATGTCCCTAGTGAGCCTCTAGTTGACTAGCTCGTTGATCAACAGATAGTCATGGTTTCCTGACTATGGACATTGGATGTCATTGATAACGGGATCACATCATTAGGAGAATGATGTGATGGACAAGACCCAATCCTAAGCATAGCACAAGATCGTGTAGTTCATTTTGCTAGAGCTTTTCCATTGACAAGTATCTCTTCCTTAGACCATGAGATCGTGTAACTCCCGGATACCGTAGGAGTGCTTTGGGTGTACCAAACGTCACAACATAACTGGGTGACTATAAAGGTGCACTACAGGCATCTCCGAAAGTGTCTGTTGGGTTGACACGGATCGAGACTGGGATTTGTCACTCCGTGTTACGGAGAGGTATCACTGGGCCCACTCGGTAGTGCATCATCATAATGAGCTCAAAGTGACCAAGTGTCTGGTCACGGGATCATGCATTACGGTATGAGTAAAGTGACTTGCCGGTAACGAGATTGAACGAGGTATTGGGATACCGACGATCGAATCTCGGGCAAGTAACATACCGTCTGACTAAGGGAATATTATACGGGGTTGCTTGAATCCTCGACATCGTGGTTCATCCGATGAGATCATCGAGGAGTATGTGGGAGCCAACATGGGTATCCAGATCCCGCTGTTGGTTATTAACCGGAGAGTCGTCTCGGTCATGTCTGCATGTCTCCCGAACCCGTAGGGTCTACACACTTAAGGTTCGGTGACGCTAGGGTTATTAGGAAGACTTGTATGTGATTACCGAATGTTGTTCAGAGTCTCGGATGAGATCCCGGACATCACGAGGAGTTCCGGAATGGTCCGGAGGTGAAGATTTATATATGGGAAGTTGTCATGCGGACACCGGAAAGTTTCGGGGGCATATCGGTATTGTACCGGGGCCACCGGAGAGGTTCCGGGGGTCCACCGACAGGGGCCACCCCTCTCGGAGGGCCTCATGGGCCGCAAGGGGCAGGGAACCAGCCCCTGGAGGGCTGGGCGCCCCCCCCCCCTCTTGGGCCCATGCGCCTAGGGTTGGGGGGAACCCTAGTGGAGGCGCCCCCCTTTGCTTGGGGGGCAAGCCCCCCTTCCCTGGCCGCCGCCCCCCCTCTAGATCTCATCTAGAGGGGCCGGGCCCCCTTGCCCCTTCCCCTATAAATAGAGGGGTGACGGGAGGGCTGCAACACACTTCCAAGGCGCAGCCCTCCCTCCCAACACCTCTCCTCCTCCATTGAGTGCTTGGCGAACCTTCGCCGAGATCTTGCCTCTCCACCATCATCACGCCCGTCGTGCTGCTGCTGGAGCCTTCTTCCTCAACCTCTCCTTCCCCTTGCTGGATCAAGAAGGAGGAGACGTCGTCCGTTCCGTACGTGTGTTGAACGCGGAGGTGCTGTCCGTTCGGCACTTGGTCATCGGTGATCTGAATCACGGCAAGTACGACTCCATCATCACCGTTCCCTTGAACGCTTCCGCACGCGATCTACAAGTGGTATGTAGATGCAATCTCTCTCCCATGACTCGTTGCTTAGATAAACTCATAGATGGATCTTGGTGAAACCGTAGGAAATTTTCTTATTTTCTACAACGTTCCCCAACAGTGGCATCATGAGCTAGGTCTATGCGTAGTTCTATTGCACGAGTAGAACACAATTTTGTTGTGGGCGTAGATCTTGTCAACTTGCTTGCCGCTACTAGTCTTTTCGGCTTCAGCGGTATTGTGGGATGAAGCGGCCCGGACCGACCTTACACGTGCGCTTACGTGAGACAGGTTCCACCGGTCGACATGCACTAGTTGCATAAGGTGGCTGGCGGTGTCTGTCTCTCCTACTTTAGTTGGGCGGATTAGATGAAAAGGGTCCTTATGAAGGGTAAATAGAAGTTGACAAAATCACGTTGTGGTTATTCGTAGGTAAGAAAACGTTCTTGCTAGAACCCAATTGCAGCCACGTAAAAGATGCAACAACAATTAGAGGACGTCTAACTTGTTTTTGCAGCAATTGTCATGTGATGTGATATGGCCAGAAGTTGTGATGAATGATGAATGATATATTGTGATGTATGAGATCATGTTCTTGTAATAGGAATCACGACTTGCATGTCGACGAGTATGACAACCGGCAGGAGCCATAGGAGTTGTCTTAATTACCGTATGACCTGCGGGTCATTGATTCAACGCCATGTAAATTACGTTAATTTATTGCTAAACGTGTTAGCCATAGTAGTAGAAGTAATAGTTGGCGAGCAACTTCATGGAGACACGATGATGGAGATCATGGTGTCATGCGGTGACAAGATGATCATGGAGCCCTCAAGATGAAGATCAAAGGAGCTATATGATATTGGCCATATCATGTCACTACTTTATATAATTGCATGTGATGTTTATTATGTTTTATGCATCTTGTTTACTTAAAACGACGGTAGTAAATAAGATGATCCCTTAGAATAATTTCAAGAAAGTGTTCCCCCTAACTGTGCACCGTTGCTAAAGTTCGTCGTTTCGAAGCACCATGTGATGATCGGTTGTGATAGATCCTTACGTTCACATACAACGGGTGTAAGACAGTTTTACACATGCATAAACACTTAGGGTTAACTTGACGAGCCTAGCATGTACAGACATGGCCTTGGAACACAAGAGACCGAAAGGTCGAACATGAGTCGTATGGAAGATACGATCAACATGGAGATGTTCACCGATGATGACTAGTCCGTCTCACGTGATGATCGGACATGGCCTAGTCGACTCGGATCATGTAACACTTAGATGACTAGAGGGATGTCAAATCTGAGTGGGAGTTCATTAAATAATTTGATTAGATGAACTTAATTATCATGAACATTAGTCTAAAATCTTTGCAAAATGTCTTGTAGATCAAATGGCCAACGCTCATGTCACCATGAACTTCAGCGTTCCTAGAAAACCAAGCTGAAAGGCGATGGCAGCAACTATTCGGACTGGGTCCGGAACACGAGATCATCCTCATAGCAGCCAAGAAACAATATGTCCTAGAAGCACCGCTAGGTGAAGCACCCATCGAAGAACCAAGACATTATGAATGCTTGGCAGTCTCGTCTTGATGATTAATCCCTCGTTCGGTGCGGCATGCTTTACAGCTTAGAACCGGGGCTCCAAAAGCGTTTTGAGCAACACGGAGCATATGAGATGTTTGAGGAGCTGAAAATGGTTTTCCAAGCTCATGCCCGGGTCGAGAGATATGAAGTCTCCGACAAGTTCTATTGTTGTAAGATGGAGGAAAACAGTTCTGCCTGTGAGCACATACTCAAAATGTCTGGGTTGCACAACCGCCTGTCCCAGCTGGACATTAACCTCCCGGACGAGGCGGTCATTGATAGAATCCTTCAGTCGCTCCCACCAAGCTACAAGAGCTTTGTGATGAACTACAATATGCAGGGGATGGTGAAGACCATTCCTGAAGTATTCTCAATGCTGAAGTCAGCAGAGGTTGAAATCAAGAAAGAACATCAAGTGTTGATGGTCAATAAAACCACTAAGTTCAAAAGGGCAAGGGTAAGAAGAACTTCAAGAAGGACGGCAAGGATGTTGCGCGCCCGTAAGCATGTTGCGGGAAGAAGTCAAAGAATGGACCCAAACCTGAGACAGAGTGCTTTTATTGCAAAGGGAAGGGCCACTGGAAGCGGAACTGCCCCAAATACTTAGCGGACAAGAAGGCCGGCAACACTAAAGGTATATTTGATATACATGTAATTGATGTGTACCTTACCGGTACTCGTACTAACTCCTGGGTATTTGATACCGGTGTTGTTGCTCATATTTGTAACTCACAGCAGGAGCTGCGGAATAAACGGAGACTGGCGAAGGACGAGGTGACGATGCGCGTCGGGAATGGTTCCAAGGTCGATGTGATCGCCGTCGGCACGCTACCTCTACATTTACCTACGGGATTAGTTTTAAACCTCAATAATTGTTATTTAGTGCCAAGTTTGAGCATGAACATTGTATCAGGATCTCGTTTAATGCGAGATGGCTACTCATTTAAATCCGATAATAATGGTTGTTCTATTTATATGAGAGATATGTTTTATGGTCATGCTCCGATGGTCAATGGTTTATTCTTAATGAATCTCGAACGTAGTATTACACATACTCATAGTGTGAATACCAAAAGATGTAAAGTTGATAACGATAGTCCCACATACTTGTGGCACTGCCGCCTTGGTCACATTGGTCTCAAGCGCATGAAGAAGCTCCATTCTGATGGACTTTTAGAGTCTCTCGATTATGAATCATTTGACACATGCGAACCATGCCTTATGGGAAAAATGACCAAGACTCCGTTCTCCGGAACAATGGAGAGAGCAACCAACTTATTGGAAATCATGCATACCGATGTGTGCGGTCCAATGAGCGTTGAGGCTCGCGGAGGATATCGTTTTGTTCTCACTCTCACTGATGACTTGAGTAGATATGGGTATGTCTAATTGATGAAACACAAGTCTGAGACCTTTGAAAAGTTCAAGGAATTTCAGAATGAGGTAGAGAATCAACGTGACCGGAAAATAAAGTTCTTACGATCAGATCGTGGAGGAGAATATTTAAGTCACGAATTTGGTACACACTTAAGGAAATGTGGAATCGTTTCACAAATCACACCGCCTAGAACACCTCAGCGTAACGGTGTGTCCGAACGTCGTAATCGCACTCTATTGGATATGGTGTGATCTATGATGTCTCTTACAGATTTACCGCTATCATTTTGGGGATACGCTGTAGAGACAGCTACATTCACTTTAAATAGGGCACCGTCTAAATCCGTTGAGACGACACCGTATGAATTATGGTTTGGGAAGAAACCTAAGCTGTCGTTTCTAAAAGTTCGGGGATGCGATGCTTATGTCAAGAAACTTCAACCTGAAAAGCTCGAACCCAAGTCGGAAAAATGTATCTTCATAGGATACCCTAAGGAAACCATTGGGTATACCTTCTACCTTAGATCCGAAGGCAAGATATTTGTTGCCAAGAACGGATCCTTTCTTGAAAAAGAGTTTCTCCGAAAGGAGTAAGTGGGAGGAAAGTAGAACTTCGATGAAGTACTACCTCTTGAACCGGAAAGTAGTGCAGCTCGGAAAATGTTCTGTGGTGCCTACACCTCTTGGAGAGGAAATTAATGATGATGATCAAGGTACTTTGGATCAAGTTGCTACTGAACTTCGAGGTCCATAAGGACACGTTCCACACCAGTGGTATGGCAACCCTGTCACGGAAATCATGTTGTTAGACAACGGTGAACCTTCGAACTATGAAGAAGCGATGGCGGGCCCGGATTCCAACAAATGGCTTGAAGCCATGCAATCCGAGATAGGATCCATGTATGAAAACAAAGTATGGACTTTGACAGACTTGCCCGATGATCGGCGAGCGATAGAAAACAAATGGATCTTTAAGAAGAAGACGGACGCGGATGGTAATGTCACCATCTATAAAGCTCGACTTGTTGCTAAGGGTTATCGGCAAGTTCAAGGGATTGACTACGATGAGACTTTCTCTCCCGTAGCGAAGCTTAAGTCCGTCCGAATCATGTTAGCAATTGCCGCTTACTATGATTATGAGATATGGCAGATGGACGTCAAAATGGCATTCCTTAACGGTTATCTTAAGGAAGAGGTGTATATGATGCAGCCGGAAGGTTTTGTCGACTCTAAGAATGCTAACAAGGTATGCAAGCTCCAGCGATCCATTTATGGGCTGGTGCAAGCATCTCGGAGTTGGAACATTCGCTTTGATGAGATGATCAAAAGCGTTTGGGTTTATGCAGACATATGGAGAAACCTGCGTTTACAAGAAAGTGAGTGGGAGCTCTGTAGCATTTCTCATATTATATGTAGATGACATACTTTTGATGGGAAATGATATAGAACTCTTGGACAGCATTAAGGCCTACTTGAATAAAAGTTTTTCAATGAAGAACCTTGGAGAAGCTGCTTATATATTAGGCATCAAGATCTATAGAGATAGATCGAGACGCCTCATAGGTCTTTCACAAAGCACATACCTTGATAAGATTTTGAAGAAATTCAAAATGGATCAGTCCAAGCACTACAGGAAACAGGTAATTTGTCTTCTTTGGATCACAGACGGCAAAGACCTAAATCCAGACGGCAAAGATTTTGCCGTCAGGAAGCAGACGGCAAACTCAGACGGCAAAGATAAGTCGACAAAGACTACTTTACCGTCAGCTTTTTATCGGGAAGACGGCAAAGACTTTGCCATCAGCCAATCCCCACAACATACGGCAAAGCAATATCTTTGCCGTCAACCAAAACACAATCTTTGCCATCAGCTAATCTATTTAGAGACATCAAAGATTTTTTTTAATTTAAAAAAAATCACAGGACATTTCTTTAAACATTTCTCATGGCATTCTTCATAGATCACTTTACACAACAATTCTATTACAATCGTTACACAGAACACCTGACCATTGAAAATTGGCAGCTACAACATCAATATTCTTCATAGAGTTTGTATATCAATTTACAGAAATCAACATCAATATTTTCAATAATCAATTTATACATTCATGCTACAGAGAAAAAGGGCCAAGAAACTCTGCCGCCCTGCTGCAGACCGCACCGGGCATGGGGCAGCGCCCGTCGGCAGCCGCTCGGTGTCCTACACCCGATGGAGACGAGCGGCAGCAGCCCTCCGTGCCCGGCGCTGCTCCCTGCGACGGCCAGCGAGGCGAGTAAGGGCGGGTGGACACAGGAGACTCCCGGTGGCGCGGGCGGAGGCAAGATCCGAAGGGTGGACGCGGGCGGAGGCGGTGGCGCCCGGTGGCGCGGGCGGACGTGGGAGGCGGTGGCGCTTCGGTGGCGTGGCGGATGCCGGCGGAGGCAGTGGCGCCCGTGGCGTGGGCGACGCGGGTGGAGGCGGTGGCGCCCGGTGGCGCGACGGACGCGGGGCGCTGTACTTCCTTGTCCTCCTGGCCGTCTACGTCGTCGTCGGTGCCATCGTTGGAGAGCTCCTCTCCCGGTTGGCCTCGGCCAGCGCGGTGTCGAGGAGCGCCCTCACTTCCGGCGAGGGGACGCGGCGAGGTCCGGCGAGGGGACGAGGCGTCGGGGTCCGGTGAGGGGACGCGGTGTCGGGGTCCGGCGAGGGGACGTAGCGTCGGTGTCCGGCGAGTAGTGGAGTGGTGGTGCGGTGGGGATCGAGAGAAGGGAGGCAGGAGATGGGATCGAGCAAAGTGGGTGTTATGACCGGCCAGGTCTATGGCCGCCGTAGGCCCACTGGGCAGGCTTAGGCCCAAGTTATCTTAGGTTTATTTTCAGATTATGGTTATATATACAAGTTGTAAGACTATTTTGAGAATTAAGCAATAAGACTATTCTATTGCCCGGCTCCCGGAGGGCCGGAACCTAAACCTAGCCGCCTCCCCTCCTGCGCCGCCGCCCCAACCGCAAGGGCGGCGCCGCCCGCCGCCCGACCGCCCAGCCCTCAGCCCCACCTCCCTCCTTCCCATATAGTCTCACCCTCGGCAGGGCAAAACCCTAGCTCCTAACGGTGGGTGGGTGGGGATTTTTGTCGGTGGGGCGTGGGTGGGGTCTCCGGAGGGTGGGCTGCCGCTGCGTGGGTTTGGTGCGATGTTAGTGGGGTCGCGCGTGGGTGGTGGGGGTGCATGGGTAGGAGGGGCTGCCACCTCATCGATCCATGTGATCGATCCGTGTCATGTGTTTCTTCTTTGCCGTCTGGATTTTTTTTTACAGGTAGCAAATGTCACATTTTGCCGTTTGGTTTTGTTTTACAGACAACAAACGTCATATTTTGCCGTCTGCAATAAAAAAGACAGACAGCAAAGACTTTGCCGTCTGTATTTTTATTTCAGACGGCAAAGTATACTCTTTGCCGTTTGTAAAAAAAATGGACAGACGGCAAAGAGTCTTTGCCGTCTGTAATGAAAAATGCATACGGCAAAATACTTTTTTGCCGTTAGTCATTCTTTGCCGTCAGCAGCTGACGGCAAATGTCCTCTTTGCCGTCTGGCCCGACGAAAAGCTGACGGCAAAGATGCCTACTGACGGCAAACTAGTTGTTTCCTGTAGTGAAGAAAGGGTTCTTGCCTGTACTGCAAGGTGTGAGATTGAGCTCGGCTCAATGCCCGACCACGGCAAAAGATAAAGAAGAGATGTGCGTCATCCCCTATGCCTCGGCCATAGGGTCTATTATGTATGCCATCCTGTGTACCAGACCTGATGTAAACCTTGCCGTAAGTTTGGTAGGAAGGTACCAAAGTAATCCCGGCAAGGAACACTGGACAGCGGTCAAGAATATCCTAAATTACCCGAAAGGACAAAGGACATGTTTCGTTTATGGAGGTGACGAAGAGCTCAAATGCGTAAAGGGTTACGTCGGCGCTAGCTTCAACACAGATCTGGATGACTCTAAGTCACAAACCGGATCGTGTATATGTTGAATGGTGGAGCGATAAGCTGGTGCAGCTGCAAGCGGAGCGTCGTGGTGAGATCTACGTGTGAAGCGGAGTACATGGCAGCCTCGGAGGCAGCGCATGAAGCAATTTGGGTGAAGGTTCATCACCAACCTAGGAGTCATACCCAATGCGTCGGGGCCGATCAAACTCTTACAGTGACAACTTTGGAGCTATTGCACTTGCTAAGGAGCCCAGGTTTCACAAGAAGACCAGGCACATCAAGCGTCGCTTCAAATCCATCCATGAAAATGTTCAAGATGGAGACATAGAAATTTGCAAAGTGCATACGGATCTGAATGTCGCAGATCCGTTGACTAAACCTCTTCCACGGGCAAAACATGATCAACACCAGAACTCTATGGGTGTTCGATTCATCACAATGTAACTAGATTATTGACTCTAGTGCAAGTGGGAGACTGTTGGAAATATGCCCTAGAGGCAATAATAAAAGGATTATTATTATATTTCCTTGTTCGTGATAATTGTCTTTTATTCATGCTATAATTGTATTATCCGGAAATCGTAATACACGTGTGAATACATAGACCACAATATGTCCCTAGTGAGCCTCTAGTTGACTAGCTCGTTGATCAATAGATAGCCATGGTTTCCTGACTATGGACATTGGATGTCATTGATAACGGGATCACATCATTAGGAGAATGATGTGATGGACAAGACCCAATCCTAAGCATAGCACAAGATCGTGTAGTTCGTTTTGCTAGAGCTTTTCCAATGACAAGTATCTCTTCCTTAGACCATGAGATCGTGTAACTCCCGGATACCGTAGGAGTGCTTTGGGTGTACCAAACGTCACAACGTAACTGGGTGACTATAAAGATGCACTACAGGTATCTCCGAAAGTGTCTGTTGGGTTGACATGGATCGAGATTGGGATTTGTCACTCCGTGTTACGGAGAGGTATCACTGGGCCCACTCGGTAGTGCATCATCATAATGAGCTCAAAGTGACCAAGTGTCTGGTCATGTGATCATGCATTACGGTATGAGTAAAGTGACTTGCCGGTAACGAGATTGAACGAGGTATTGGGATACCGATGATCGAATCTCGGGCAAGTAACATACCGTCTGACAAAGTGAATAGTATACGGGGTTGCTTGAATCCTCGACATCGTGGTTCATCCGATGAGATCATCGAGGAGTATGTGGGAGCCAACATGGGTATCCAGATCCCGCTGTTGGTTATTGACGGAGAGTCGTCTCGGTCATGTCGCATGTCTCCGAACCCGTAGGGTCTACACATAAGGTTCGGTGGCGCTAGGGTTATTAGGAAGACTTGTATGTGATTACGAATGTTGTTGAGTCTGGATGAGATCCGGACGTCACGAGGAGTTCCGAATGGTCGGAGGTAAAGATTTATATATGGGAAGTTGTCATGCGGTCACGGAAAGTTTCGGGGCATATCGGTATTGTGCCGGGGCACGGAGAGGTTCGGGGTCCACGGGAGGGGCCACCCTCTCGGAGGGCCTCATGGGCCGCAGGGGCAGGGAACCAGCCCTGGAGGGCTGGGCGCCCCTTGGGCCCATGCGCCTAGGGTTGGGGAACCCTAGTGGGCGCACCCCTTTGCTTGGGGGCAAGCCCCTTCCCCCTGCCCCCCCCCCTCTAGATCTTATCTAGAGGGGCCCCCCTGCCCCTTCCCTATAAATAGAGGGGTGAGGGAGGGCTGCAACACACTTCAAGGCGCAGCCCTCCCTCCCAACACCTCTCCTCCTCCATTGAGTGCTTGGCGAAGCCCAGCCGAGATCTTGCCTCTCCACCATCATCACGCCGTCGTGCTGCTGCTGGAGCCTTCTTCCTCAACATCTCCTCCCCTTGCTGGATCAAGAAGGAGGAGGCGTCGTCCGTTCGTATGTGTGTTGAACGCGGAGGTGCTGTCCGTTCGGCACTTGGTCATCGGTGATCTGAATCACGGCGACTAGGACTCCATCATCACCGTTCCCTTGAACGCTTCCGCACGCGATCTACAAGTGGTATGTAGATGCAATCTCTCTCCCATGACTCATTGCATAGATGAACTCATAGATTGATCTTGGTGAAACCGTAGGAAATTTTTTTATTTTCTGCAACGTTCCCCAACACTATAATGGCGGAAAGAAGGCAGAGAGCGTCCCCAATCCCTCCAAAGGAGAGCGGGTATGCCTTGTCCCTTATTTGATAAGAGGGCTCGGATTTCCAATTCATCCGTTTCTCCGGGGGCTCCTGGAGTTCTACGCCCTCCAGTTGCACAACCTTACGCCTGCCTCCATTTTGCATATTGCGGGCTTCATAGCCCTTTGCGAGCTGTTTTTGGGCATCGAGGCTCATTTCGCTGTGGAAGAAGCTGTTACGCCTTGTGCCCGTTCTCGGAGAGGGTCGATATATCAAGTGGGCGGAGCCGAACTATGGCGCATCGCCGGGACCGGATATCTATCTGGAACCCCAAGGAAGGCGTCTGAAGACTGGCCTTTAGAATGGTTTTATAAAGAAGATGTCCCCCTGCCGGACCCTGTTCGGATTGGCCTCCCTGAGTTCAATGATGCTCCCTTGAAGAAGCGCCTAAGCTGGCGTCCACGGAGCCCTCAGAGGGAAAATGACAAGGACGTCCTTTACCTGATGAGCCGGATAAGGTTGTTAGCTCATTCCGGACTGACCATGATCGGAGTCATGGCCACATGCATTATGCGGGGGGTGTAGCCGCTTCAGTATAGAGGCCACCCCATGTGGGATTTCAACGGGGAGGATGATGCCACCCGCTGCGGGCGTAAGGGTCCGGGATCGGTTGCTGCTCTGACGAAGGCCTTGTCCGCATTGTACAAGGGAGAAGAGGAGGAGTTCCTCGCGTCAATCCACGGGACGGATTTTCTATATACGATCCTCCAAGCTGGGTAGCGGACACTTCTTTTGCCCATCCGTTCCATATTCCCATAGTTAAGTACCTTATCTTGTGATTTCGACGCAGGAATTGCGTCGGGCCGTGAAGGATATAAAGAGCCCTCCTCCACAACCCGAGGATCCGGAACGGTCCCTCGATCCGGTCTCCCAAGAGGATCCGGACATATCCGTGGAGCTGATTGATGGGGTATTTTACCAACTGAGCAGTCGACAATGCCTTGGTCGCCATTACGGCCGATTACCCCGGAATACTTCCAGCCTCATAGGTAACTGAGACCGAAGTCCCAATACTTTGAAAACGATCCATCCATGCTTATTTTTTATCATCGTATACCAATGGTGTTTTGCAGGGGGAGCCCGTGAGCTGGAAGGCCGAGCCTGCGGTGGCTAGCCATCAAGGGGCAGCAAGGCCCAACAGGTTGAAAAGAAGTGCGGTCCGGATTGAGACTGCGGCCCAACGGTATGGTGTGCCATCTTATTCCCGGAAGGCATACTAACGCTCATGCTCTCTTCAGGAAAAAAGCGCTCGCCGGACTATATCCGGAGAGGTTGCCAATCGAGCCTCCACCAGCCAGGCTCCAAAGCCAAGTCCAGAAGCGGAGGCAAACACGAGGCGTGCGTCGGACGCTCCTCCGACAGAGGATGCCGACAGACTGTCTGCCACCAATTCTGAGGTGGAGAGTGCCATGAATCACAGGCGTCGCCGGACAGTTCTTCGTGACGCATGTTTCTCCCAAGAGGCATTGGATGCCTTCAATTCGGGAGATGCGCACCTCCGTGCCGCTCAAAATGGTCTAGCCAGAGCCACGGAGCAGTATGTGAAAGACATACGGGTGAGAAAATTTGATGGTTATATATGCCAGTAGCCCCTGAGACTTGAAACAGTTAGAATAACTGATTTAAGGATCATTTGTTATGCAGGATCTTACAAAAAAGAATACCCAACTGTCCCAGGAGCTTGAAGAGTGCAAAGCCCAACTTGAGGCCGCACTAGCCGCTGCAGGGGAGGCCAAGGAGACCCCCTCTGGTAATATATGCTTCAAAAGATAAGTATGTTGTGAAGTGCAGCGTGTGTGTAAATCTGACAATATCATTGCAGATGGCGTCGGAGTAGATCCGGACAAGCAACAACTATTGCGCCGGTTAAAGGCCGGCGAGAGCGTGCTTACGAGGGTGCGGCAGGAGAAGAATAATCTCCAAGATGCCAACACCCGGCTGGGCGAGGAACTAAAGGATGTTCGTGCCCAGCTGTCGGACTCCGTGAAGGAGAATCGACGGCTTCGACGCGGCATTATGGAAGATATTGGCCTGCCGTCAAGGCGCCAGGGAGGCCTTGGCCATGGTGAAGACGCGGTACACGAAGTCTGACCCAAACCACATGGCCGAGGTCGGACCTGTGGGGGCCGATGGGAAGGAGATCCCCGTGAGCTTATTGTACGGCCAAGTAGAGTTGGCCGCCAAATATTCCCAATTGGACTGTAAACTAGACAGCCTGTTGGATGGTATTGAAGAGGAATATGCCCAGTCAAATTGACTATGTAATTTAAGATGACATGTAAAATGCCTTCTAGCCGGATTGTAGATCGTTTTTCATGGCGGACCTTTTCGCTTCAACCTCAGGACCCTGCAGTCCGTAGTGTGTCTGAATACCCTCTCGGTTATGTAGGAACCGGGGCATGCATGGAGACCAGGCGTAGGGGTCATTAGTGCTTGAACAGACAAGTGCCCAACTAGATATGTTATATTACATGGTTAGTAAGAAACATCTTCCAGGGAGAATAGTTTCGTTAGGGGTTCCTTTCCCTGGGAGGCATGCCCTAAAGTGCATGTCCGGACTGCGAAAAAAGCAGAAAAGCATCTGGGGGAAGATAAATAAACAAGTGAGAAATCATATTTAGTTCACCGACCGAATATTCCCTTAAGAACGCTAGCTTTCGGCTTCACCCAGTCTGAGGTACACATCCGGCTGACCCGGCAGTAACAATTGCGGAGGTGCTCCCTTTACCGCCTAGCCGAACAATCGGGAACGTAGGGGTAAGCACAGGAGCCAGGCAACCCAGCTTGGCCAAAACTTAAGTTATATCGATGCATATAATTGTTAATAAAAGGTACATGCGGAAGTGTGACACATGTGTTGGGCGTGAAGCCCGTATAAATAAGTTTCTGTTAAAGGAGCCCCTAGGTATAATGAGCGCAGATAGAGTGTCAAGTGTGTGCGAACAATGCGCGAACGAGCCTTTAAAGGCTGTAAGAGAAAAGGAGGGAGAAGGAGAGAAATATAAGACAGCTAATGTGTAAAAAATAGACAGAGGAAGGAGACGAACTCAGAATCCGGCGCTAGGCGTAGAATCTTCGGAGATGGCCTGCGTTCCATGGGTTCGGCTCGAGTCGGTTGTCCGATGCATCTCGCAGACCGTACGCTCCGCCGGTCAGGACTTGTTCGATAATAAAGGGACCTTCCCATTTGGGCTTGAGTTTGTCCTTTATCTTGTCCGGCAGGCGTAGAACTAACTCGCCAACATTTTAAGTTTTGGCCCGTACTTCTCTGCTTTCATATCTTCGGGCCTGCTATTGATAGAATGCGGAATGGGCTTTTGCCACGTCACGCTCCTCCTCCAAGGCGTCCAAACTGTCCTGCCGATCAAGCTCAGCTTCTCTTTCTTCGTACATGCGCACGCGATGTGAGTCATGAATTATGTCGCAGGGCAGAACTGCCTCTGCGCCGTATACCATAAAGAATGGTGTGAATCCGGTGGTGCGATTCGGCGTGGTCCGCAGCCCCCAGAGTACGGAGTCGAGCTCCTCTACCCAGTGCGTGTTAGACCATTTGATGCCGCTCATGATTAGACCATTTGCTCGCTCGACTTGACCGTTAGTTTGAGGGTGATAGACTGAAGCATAGTCGAGCTTCATTCCCATGTTTTTGCACTAGAGTTTGACCTCGTCGGATGTGAAGTTCGTGCCGTTATCAGTGATGATGATGTGGGGGACGTCGTAACGGTCTACGACCCCTGATATGAAGTCTATCACCGATCCGGATTCGGCCGTCTTAACAGGATTGGCCTCTATCCATTTGGTGAATTTATCCACCATGACCAGTAGGTATTTTTGCTTGTGGGTTCCTCCTTTAAGGGGTCCAACCATGTCAAGCCCCCATACCGCAAAGGGCCAGGTGATGGGTATAGTTTGGAGGGCGGTGGGTGGCATGTGGCTTTGATTAGCAAAGAGCTGGCAACCGACGCATCGTTAGACTAAGTCCTAAGCATCTGCCCGGTCCGTCGGCCAATAAAATCATGTATGGAAAGCCTTGCTTACAAGGGCCCGGGCTGCGGCATGGTGCCCGCCGAGTCCGGCATGAATTTCAGCCAGAAGATTCCGCCCTTCCTCTTCGGAGATACACCTTTGAAGGACTCTGGTGATGCTTTTTTTATAAAGTTCTCCCTCATGGACTTTATAGGCTTTAGATTGCCGCACTATGCAGCGTGCCTCGTTTTGGTCCTCGGGAAGTTCCTGCCTGGTTAGGTAGGCTAGGAATGATTCTGTCCACGGGGCAATGACTGCCATTATTACGTGGGCTGAAGATGTTACTTCGTTGGCAGAGCCTCCAATTGTGTCAGAATGTTCAGTGTCGGGCAGTGCTGTTGGGTCCGGGCTGTTATTTCCGGACTCCCCTTCCCATAATACGGATGGCTTGCACAGCCTCTCTAAGAAGATATTGGGGGGGACGGCATCGCGCTTTGCGCTAATGCGTGCCAAGACGTCTGTTGCCTGATTGTTTTCCCGAGCTATATGGTGAAATTTGAGCCCTTCGAACCGAGCTAACATTTTTAGGACGGCGTTGCGATAAGCTGCCATTTTTGGATCCTTGGCTTCAAAGTCTCCATTTATTTGGGATATCGCGAGGTTCGAATCCCCACGCACCTCTAGGCGTTGAATGCCCATGGATACCGCCATCCGTGAGACCATGTAGAAGGGCCTCGTATTCGCTGCGTTAGGAGTCCGTATACATTTTCTAGAGTACGACTGAATCAGTATCTCCTGTTGGGGACGTCGAGCGACGCCAGCCCCAGACCAGCCAACATTTTGGAGCCGTCGAAGTGCATGATCCAGTTGGAATATGTGTCGTACTCTTTAGGGAGTTCGACTTCAGTCCATTCGGCGACGAAGTCGGCCAAAACTTGCGACTTAATGGCTCGTCGTGGCTTATAGGTTATGTCGAACGGGAGGAGCTCAATGGCCCATTTGGCAATCCGGCCCGTCGCGTCGCGGTTGTTTATAATGTCGTTAAGAGGTACTTCGGAGGCTAGTGTTATCGAACACTCTTGAAAGTAATGTCGCAGCTTCCGGGATGCCATAAATACCGCGTACGCTAGCTTTTGATAATGCGAATACTGTGACTTGCATGGAGTGAGGATAGTGGACACGTAGTAAACTGGTTTTTGAAGGCGGAACTTATATCCGTCCGTTTCTCGTTCGACAACGAGCACCGCGCTTACAACTTGATGAGTTGTCGCGATGTATAATAGCATTGGTTCGCCCATGTTGGGCGAGGCCGGGACCGGGTTTGTTGCCAATATGGCTTTTATTTCTTTGAGTCCGGCCGTGGCGGCATCCGGCCCACTCAAGTGTTCAAAAGCGGCGGAGGAGGCGATAAAGGGGTAATGCCTTTTCTCCCAAACGGGAGATAAAGCGGCTTAGAGCCGCCACACATCCAGTCAATTTTTGTATTTGTTTGAGGTCCTTGAAGGAAATATGCCCTAGAGCCAATAATAAAGTTATTATTTATTTCCTTATATCATGATAAATGTTTATTATTCATGCTAGAATTGTATTAACCAGAAACATAATACATGTGTGAATATATAGACAAACAGAGTGTCACTAGTATGCCTCTACTTGACTAGCTTGTTAATCAAAGATGGTTATGTTTCCTAACCATAGACAAATGAGTTGTTATTTGATTAACGGGATCACATCATTAGTTGAATGATCTGATTGACATGACCCATTCCGTTAGCTTAGCACCCGATCGTTTAGTATGTTGCTATTGCTTTCTTCATGACTTATACAAAGTTCCTGCAACTATGAGATTATGCAACTCCTGTTTACGGAGGAACACTTTGTGTGCTACCAAACGTCACAACGAATCGGGTGATTATAAAGGTACTCTCAGGTGTCTCCAAAAGTATATGTTGAGTTAGCATAATTCGAGATTAGGTTTTGTCACTCCGATTGTCGGAGAGGTATCTCCGGCCTTCTCGGTAATACTCATCACCTAAGCCTTGCAAGCATTGTAACTAATGAGTTAGTTATGAAATGATGTATTACGGAACGAGTAAAGAGACTTGCCGGTAACTAGATTGAACTAGGTATTGGATACCGACGATCGAATCTCGTGCAAGTAACGCATCGATGACAAAGGGAACAACGATGTTGTTATGCGGTTTGACCGATAAAGATCTTCGTAGAATATGTAGGAGCCAATATGAACATCCAGGTTCCACTATTGGTTATTGACCGGAAACAGTTCTAGGTCATGTCTACATAGTTCTCGAACCCGTAGGGTCCGCACGCTTAACGTTACGATGACAGTTATATTATGAGTTTATGAGTTTTGATGTACCGAAGGAGTTCGGAGTCCCGGATGAGATCGGGGACATGACGAGGAGTCTCGAAATGGTCGAGACATAAAGATTGATATATTGGAAGCCTATGTTTGGACTTCGGAATAGTTCCGGGTGAAATCGAGATTTTACCGGAACACCGAGGGTTTACCGGAACCCTCCCAGGGGTTAATGGGCCTTAGTGGGCCATGAGGGAGAAGAGGAGGGCCGCCCAGGGCAGGCCGCGCGGCCCCTCCCCCCCTAGTCCGAATAGGACAAGGAAGGGGCGCCCCTTTCTTTCCCTCCCAAGTCCTAATCCAACTAGGAAAGGGGGGAGTCCTACTCGGTGGGAGTAGGACTCCTCGGCGCGCCTCCTCCTAGGGCCGGCCGCACCCCTTGCTCCTTTATATACGGGGCAGGGGGCACCCTGAACACACAAGTTGATCTACGGATCGTTCCTTAGCCGTGTGCGGTGCCCCTCCACCATATTCCACCTCGGTCATATCGTCGCGGAGTTTAGGCGAAGCCTCGCGCCGTAGAGCATCATCATCGTCACCACGCCGTCAGGTCGACGGAACTCATCCCCGACACCCTGCTGGATAGGAGTCCGGGGATCGTCATCGAGCTGAACGTGTGCAGAACACGGAGGTGCCGTACGTTCGGTACTTGGATCGGTCGGATCCTGAAGACGTACGACTACATCAACCGCGTTGTCATAACTCTTCCGCTTTCGGTCTACGAGGGTACGTGGACATACTCTCCCATCTCATTGCTATGCCATCACCATGATCTTGCGTGTGCGTAGGATTTTTTTTGAAATTACTACGTTCCCCAACAGTGGCATCCGAGCCTGGTTTTATGCGTTGATGTTATATGCACGAGTAGAACACAAGTGAGTTGTGGGCGATACAAGTCATACTGCTTACTAGCATGTCATACTTTGGTTCAGCGGTATTGTGAGATGAAGCGACCCGGACCGACATTACGCGTACGCTTACGCGAGACTGGTTTCACCGCCACGAGCACTCGTTGCTTAAAGGTGATTGGCGGGTGTCTGTCTCATCTCACTTTAGTTGAACTGAAGTGTGGCTACGCCCGTCCTTGCGAAGGTTAAAACAGCACCAACTTGACAAACTATCGCTGTGGTTTTGATGCGAGGTAAGAACGGTTCTTGCTCAGCCCGTAGCAGCCACGTAAAACTTGCAACAACAAAGTAGAGGACGCCTAACTTGTTTTTGCAGGGCATGTTGTGATGTGATATGGTCAAGACGTGATGCTATATTTTATTGTATGAGATGATCATGTTTTGTAACCAAAGTTATCGGCAATCGGCAGGAGCCATATGGTTGTCGCTTATTGTATGAAATGCAACGCTTGTGATTGCTTTACTTTATCACTAAGCGGTAGCGATAGTCGAGAAGCAATAGATGGCGAACGATAACGATGCTACGATGGAGATCAAGGTGTCGCACGGTGACGATGGTGATCATGATGGTGCTTCGGAGATGGAGATCACAAGCACAAGATGATGATGGCCATATCATATCACTTATATTGATTGCATGTGATGTTTATCCTTTATGCATCTTATCTTGCTTTGATTGACGGTAGCATTTTAAGATGATCTCTCACTAAAAATTATCAAGAAGTGTTCTCCTGAGTATGCACCGTTGCCAAAGTTCGTAGTGCCAAGACACCACGTGATGATCGGGTGTGATAAGCTCTACGTCCATCTACAACGGGTGCAAGCCAGTTTTGCACACGCAGAATACTCAGGTTAAACTTGACGAGCCTAGCATATGCAGATATGGCCTCGGAACACGGAGACAGAAAGGTCGAGCGTGAATCATATAGTAGATATGATCAACATAGTGATGTTCACCATTGGAAACTACTCCATCTCACGTGATGATCGGTTATGGTTTAGTTGATTTGGATCACGTGTTCACTTAGATGACTAGAGAGATGTCTGTCTAAGTGGGAGTTCTTAAGTAATATGATTAATTGAACTTAAATTTATCATGAACTTAGTCCTGGTAGTATTTTGCAAATTATGTTGTAGATCAATAGCTCGAGTTCTTGCTTTCATATGTTTGTTTTGATATGTTCCTAGAGAAACTGTGTTGAAAGATGTTATTAGCAATGATGCGGATTGGATCCGTGATCTGAGGTTTATCCTCATTGCTGCACAGAAGAATTATGTCCTTGATGCACCGCTAGGTGACAGACCTATTGCAGGAGCAGATGCAGACGTTATGAACGTTTGGCTAGCTCAATATGATGACTACTTGATAGTTTAGTGCACCATGCTTAACGTCTTAGAATCGGGACTTCAAAGACGTTTTGAACGTCATGGACCATATGAGATGTTCCAGGAATTGAAGTTAATATTTCAAGAAAATACCCGAGTTGAGAGATATGAAGTCTGCAACAAGTTCTATAGCTAAAAGATGGAGGAGAATCGCTCAACTAGTGAGCATGTGCTCAGATTGTCTGGGTACTTCAATCGCTTGAATCAAGTGGGAGTTAATCTTCCAGATAACACTACTAGGAAAAGGCCTACTAATGGCGCACCTAATTTGGCCATAAATGGCACATTAGTGGTGCGCCATTAGTGCCACGCCATTAGTATATTTTACTAATGGCGCACCACCGTGCGCCATTAGTATTCAGTATACTAATGGCGCACCACCGATGCGCCATTAGTATATACAACAAGTGTGCCATTAGTATGCCTCCTGTGGGGCCATGTATACCAGTGCTTTGGCATACTAATGGCGCACAACGGCAAGATGCGCCATTAGTAACTTCGCATACTAATGGCACATCGCTTAATGATGCGCCATTAGTATCCTTTGGCATACTAATGGCGCATCGTGATGTGATGCGCCATTAGTATGAATATTAGGGTTTTTTTTATTTTTTTATTTTCTGTTTTTTGCACAGGTTACAAAATGTATAATTGTACAAAATATAGACAGCACACATCAACAACAGATTCATCGAATACAATAGAAGATTAGTCTCTGAATACAATTCATCATATTAGTCTCTGAATACAATTCATCATATTAGTGTCCGAATTGAAAAGACCGAACAAAGATAGAACATTATATTACAAGTCTCGAGACCGCGAGTAGAGAGTTTGTCTTCACATTACAAGTCGATATCGATTATCTAAACTACCATCACATAGAAGAGAGCTGCGGTCATCACGATGAGCATCATCATGATGAAACTCGCCTTCATCCGGTTCCTCCAACGCCCTCCCTCTCCCGCTAGATAGCGGGCGATCTAGATTCGCCTCGCCCTAGTGGTGTACCTTTGTAACTGTTACCGCTGAATCGGTGAACCTGTCTCCGACACTCCTCCCGATCGTCAGAGACTCCGAACCTTACCCTTGTACACGACATACGACGGCATCGCTATGCACTAGCCAAACGTAAACGTTAGTACCAATTCACGAGACAATACATAAGCAATATATAAGTATGCAACAGAACGATCGGAAGAGAAAAGCAAGACATTAATAGCATCGATTACATCTAAGTTGAACGACTCTCAAACCAAAGAGACATACTACAAGTTCATTAAAGTTTAATTACAACATGAGCCAATCGATGTTTCGAACCAGACACAAGATCACCGCTTTCGACTCGACTCAAGGGACCGGAGCGTGGATGAAGCCGCGTCTCATCGTGGGAGTCATGAAAGAACGGGCATTGTCAGCCTGCATTTGTAGCATTGTGTCGATGTCACCGTTGGACGGTTGATTTCTGAGGTAGAACTGCCCGAGGTACGGCGACATCTTGATGGATGATTTCCGCAAACTCCATTGGATGCGAAAGAATTCTTGTCGATGTCCGCCCTGGATTGCCGACACGCTCGCGGCTCAATCTTTGAGTTTACTCGGTAGCAGAAGTTAATGATGGTCCCGTACGATCGCCCGCATGTGATGGATGGCGTAGTAGGCACCCTTCTGACCGCCAGACGGCTGCTTGACGCAATAGAACATTGTATTGTGGGAGAACATGTGCTTGCCGTACTTACGAATAGGCCTGGTGAAGGTGCCTCCAGATTGGGCGTAGCCGGGGAGAACATCATCAAGAAAAACGATCGAAATCTAAGAATTCATATGTTACGGGCCGGTTGAGGGGAGGACTTACTCGGGAAAGTAAGGCACGAGGAAGTTATCCTTATCTTGGTTTGCCAGAATGACGCCTTCGAGGTAAGAACTCGCGACTTGCCGGTCCTCAGCGCTGCCCAACATCTTGGCACGCATGTAGAAGGGGTCGACTATCACGATGTCTGGGGTCTTGTCGCGAATGATCCGCATCTCCATACTCAGCGAAAATAGCCGAACGAAGGTGTAGTGCAGCTGATGAAGGTTCAACATAGCGTGGATGTCATCAAACCGCAGGACGATCGTACGCCCGATGGAGTTATCCACAAAGCCCTTGCCCTCCGCACCTTGGCCACAAAACCGGTATGCCACATCCTTCTCTCGAGACGCCGCTTCTCCAAAGAAAGAACCCTGTCATGCAGACTCGTGATAGCACCGGTTGCAGCATTGAGCATATTTGTCGGTAGCATCGCCCTACCCGCCACATGCACCCTCCTCGAGATATCCTCAGGTGAAGGTGGCCCGTCCTGAGCACGGATCACACTCGGTGCCGGCTGGCCCGCACCCTTGTTAGTCTTTCTTTTGCGTGCCTTCTTCTTCTCCTGTAATGGGACCGAGTTCTGCTCACAGACCGCCTTCTTAAGTGTGTTGGGGATGATAATATTTCGCGCCTCGCCTATCTGAGGCTCGGTGAAGCCGGCAGCTGGAGGCGTCTCCTAAGAGCTGAACGGCAGACGACGCCTGTTGCAACTTGGCTTCTCCGAGGTACCAGCTAGATCGCGCACGTCTTTTTTTGGGTTGGGTTCTTGAGAAGGAGGCCCCATGAAGTCGCCACCGCACTCCATGATCGGCAAAGTACTGATCGACGCTGGCAAATGTATCGTCGTCGCCGTCGTTCGATCCTGTGCCATATGCATGTTTGGATCCATGGCATAGGGATGTCCGCACCGCTGCGGCGGTCTTGCCATGGGGCCGACTTGGCGACGGCATGATCTGGCGGTGTTGTATTTGGGGTGGTGTCCCCGCCTCAAACGAATCTGGCTCTTCGCCAAAGCAGGGCCAGCTCAGCGGCGCCGAGGGTCATCACGTCATCATCGTCGGCCCGACGGGTCGAATCGGAGGTAACAACTCGTCGCAGCCTGGCAGCACCAACCAGTTCAACCCTAAACAAGTTGGGTGGCATCTGGGTACCGTGGAACAACGGGTTGCCCGGTTGAACGATTTTGCACTTGGCGACATCGACCAACTCGTTGTTCACGAAGCGCAGGAGAGTGCACGAACGCCGGCGCGCATCGCGAAAACATGTAGGGCGCCGGGGATGCCCACCAAAGGCAAGGAGATGAAGTCCTCGACCGAGAGAGGCTTAATTAGTTACCGTGATGATGGCGCCGAGCTCGGCTATCGTCGAGGCACCGCCAACGGCTGGCGTGCAGTTGACGGAGGGGCCGCTTGCTGCAGAGGTGCAGGCTGGCGACACCCGGTGCATTAAGCTCCGTGCGGCGCCGGAGACACCAATGCCGCCTCCGCCGGAGACACCAATGGCTCCCGCCATCGCATTCTGCGAGTTGCTGGCCGTGAAGCTAGGAATCGGGCGGCCCTCTGGCGCCCGCAATCCACGACTCAACCCCTGGATCAAGGTAGGCACAATGGCGGTGATCGCTCTCCGAGTTGTTGTTGCACTTGCTCTTGGACAATCTCCGAATCCGCGCCACCTGTGCCTTGAGTTCTTGAACCTCGCTACTGGCTTTCCGAGCTGGTGTTTTTCTCCTTCCGCACACCAGCGGTATAGTATGACCCCATTTTGTGGACAAGCCTTTGCCGCCACACGACCAGCCGACGCCGACATCGAGCTTATCCTTGTTCTTCATTACATTCAACGCCCTATTTAGAGTGGTGTCCCAAGGGTTGTTTAGTCGACCCCGCCATCGCTTTCAATCGCTGCGGAAGGAATGTGAACCATTTAGAAATTTGGCTTCATTAATTAGAATGCAACCATATGGAGCTAATTACGTGGGGTGGTATTCCTTACGAGAACAACCTCAAGCGCCCTGGTCTTCGGATCCGTGGCAAGCTCCTTTGTTTTCGGTCCTTCTTGTACCGGCCCCGACAAAGTTCCTGGTCTGCTTGTCACCGATTTATCAAGAGGGGCGGTAGGCCTTGCTCGGCACGCCCGCGCCCTCCTTGTCCCATATAGGCTCCGCCACTCAGAACCGCCGGGACCGAGTGTGTGTTCCCTAAGTTCAGCTCCCGCATTTCTTTCCCCACTGACTTGATTCGAGTTTGCGGTGCTCGAGCAATTGATCTTGAAGTCGTTGTAGTCATCTTCGTGATCAAGGATTTTCTCCTTGATCTTCTCATAACTCTCACCTTTCTCGATCATTCTCTTCACATTGCTTTTCCAAGTAGACAGGGCCTTGCTCATCTTCGTGAGGGCAGCATTGTTCACTTTATTACCTTTGAGGCTTGTGTTTTCAAATTCAGCGGGAACTTGTATCGCTCATGCAGCTTCGTGAAGAGGAGGTTTGCAAATTCCCTCGGTCAGATGCCTCGTGTTCTCGGTGTTGATCGAGACGGTGCTCGGAGAATGCACCCGAGTTGAAGCATGTACCCCTTGACTATTCGCTCGGGCGCCGCTGGATTCCCGCCGGAGTCCACTTCAAGAACTTCCTCCTTGAGGGTGCGGAGCACGGTCGGGCGCCGTCCTTCCGCTGCCTCTTCGGTTGGCTGCCATCTGCGGCGTGCGCCGCATCATCGATGGTGGCATCTCGGCGGCACCATCGGTGGTGGCATCGGTGGGCTCATCTCGGCGGTACCATCGGTGGTCTCGGGATCGTGGGGAAGGCGCGCGTCATACAAGTGAGGTTGTTCCTCCATCTCTGGGACAGCTCCTGAATGCCTTGCCGCCTCAACCCCGGCCTCATCGTTGTTGGCCATGTTTTCTCTAAATAGGAACAAAGTTTGGTCAAAAGTTGGTTATTGTCAAGGAACAAGATCATGGTCTCATCATTTAGGGTTTGTCGACACCGAGGCATCCTAAAAGCTAAGCTTTTATCATTGAGGGTTTTTCGACGCCGAGGCACCCTAAAAGCCTAAGCTTTCATCATTAGTCACAAGTACCCCGGCCCATGCATTAGTCACAAGTATTTTATATGTCCTATTTTAGCAAAGTCATGCTAAAATTCACGGAAAATTTCAGCATGACCTTTGCTGAAAATAGGACATATGGAGTACCAATTTGCTGGAACGGAAGTTAATCAACATTCCAGCAAACTCAAGGGCCTCTCGGTGGACAAGGAAAAAAGGCCTTCATCACAACATGGAAAATACATTGGCATGTGAAGAGGTGAAACAATATATGCCGAGGCCTCTAGAGACATAGTAGCAGTTTCTAACATATTACACTGACAACTGAACTGTCACAAGTAAGAGACCTCATTAGGCTAAAAGCCAAAGCCCACAAGTACTTGTGAACTGAATCTTGCAAGTCCAAACCCATTGCTTGAATCCAGAGAAATAAAATTAGAATGCTCACAGGAAGAATAAACTCACACTAACACATAATTATTACCGATAGGCTAACACCACACATCTTCAAATAATTCCAATATAATGAGTTTGAGTAGAGAAAATGTCATTTCTATTACAACCAAATCCATTTACAGTACAAGTCTAAGAAAAGCTACAACACATCTTCTAACCATAAGAAATTGATGTATGTGCCAATAAAAGAGAAATAGAGTGACTCATCATATTATATGAGAGTTACCAAAAAAATGTTTCTACAACTACAAAGAAATAGTTAAACAAATCAGATTGTGAAGCAAGCTTGCTTCATCTTCATGTCTTTCAGAACCTAGTGCATTGGGCATGCACTGAGCCACGCAAAAAAAAATCTACACCTAAGAAACATTATTTTCGCAAACACACATGATCTTCAACACTGCTAAAAAATATCTCATAGCACACAAGATGCCCCGTTGACCGTGGTCACTGCTAAACCATGTTGATAAACACATCGGTGCCATGGTGGAAACTATGAACCTAAAACAAGATGGTAACTATTTTTGTGTGTCGCTACACTACCAAATACCAAGCACTGGATACATCATACACACTAATCCCACAAAAAAAAGTACTTTCTTCAAAGGACCGGGTTGATTAGACAAGACAAGTCAAGGATAATACAAGACTGTTTTGTTGTGCATCAAAATTTTGGGAGAACAAACAAGAGAAATTGTGACCCATAAGTTTTGCTCTTACAGCAAAACTATCCCATATTTTCTGAACAAGCAAATTAACCCCATATTCAAATTGTCTATCCTTCTTTTCCTTTTTGTTTTATGTTTGCTCTGATTCGTCCCACCAAATGTATTTTCTAGGATGCCCTCCTACTATGTATCAAAATGCAAAGCCTAAGCAGAAAAAAATCAAAGCTAGGCGAAACAGTGTGATCAAAATTATTTCGAAAGTCAAACATATATGAGGAGATATCCACAGATGTGTTCAACCAATCAACCATGTGTGCCTACTACTACCAGTACTACCTGCACCATATACTTTGGTGTGCGAATTTGAAGAACTCCAATTGCAAAAATCTAGAATTTTCTGCAAGATTTTCGTCAATCGAAATTGAGGACGCGCCTAATTTGCGGATAAAACTTTGATGATTGCAATTTAGGAGAGCAGCAAGTTCGTTCGTCCCTAAACCTTAATTTTTCCTGTGCTTAGCATAAACAAATCATACTACAATTAACTACTATACCGCCAATGTCAGGAGATCTCTGTTTTACTGTTAAGTAAGTACTACTGTAAGTTGACTGTTTGGCCTAAAGGTGTCCTTTGGTTGAAAGGTGTGCTTAGCCTAAAAAAATAGTTTTCTTTTACATTTCACTACAGCCACCGAGTCAGGAGATCTCGGTTTTACTGTTCAACGTACTATCAGTGCGGTGGCTCTCGAATGCTACGAGGAAAGAGTTGGCAAATCCCAAAGAGGGCATCTGAAAAGAACATATCTGGAAGAGAAAGGAACGGAGGCAGCAGACCTTGTTCCTCTGCTTCCCCTTCTCACCCCACCTCCAGTTACTTCCTTGCTCGCCGCCCCTCCGCTTGGCCTCCAACAAAACGGCTGGAAGTCAAAGCGATCGGTGCTCTGCAAGCAAACCAGCAGAGATCGTTGAGAGGCGAGCAAGAACCGCTTAAAATCAGCTCCAAGAAAAGAAAGACGGGGTTCTCACCCGCACGACGGATCGACCGGAGGCCTTCGCCAGCGCCCACGGCAGCGCTGGTCCACGGAGGAGGAGCTGATCTGGTGGGGAGTGCCCTCCGAGGGAGGGATCGATTCAGTCAGCCAAGAGCGGCCATGAGGTGTACGGGGCGGAGAGGACGGAGGGAGGAGCCACGGGTTGGAAGGAAAGGGAGCACCTTCCGAGGACAATGGGGCGGCGTCACAAGGCCGGGCGGAGACGAGGACGACGGGCGGCGCCGAGGCGGCGGCTGGGCGGCGCCGAGGCGGCGGGCAGCAGCGCGCTGGAGAGGAGAGGGGAAGGGGATCGAGGGCGAGGGCGAGGGAGAGGAGAGGGGAAGGGGATTGAGGGCCGGGGAGGAAGTATGGATGGTGGGGGCGGCACAATACTAATGGCGCACCACACCTCGGTGCGCCATAAGTACATCCATACTAATGGCGCACCTCGCCCTGGTGCGCCATTAGTATTTTTTTTGATTTCTGCTCGAGCCAACAGGTTATCTTCCACCTGACCTGATCCACATCAAGTTCCCTCTACTAGCTCGATTGGTCAAGAGCCGTTCTCACACCAGAGGTCCTGGGTTGATTCCTGTGCTCCAAATTTTTTATGCATTTAAAATGTTGTTTGATACTTATTTGTGTTTAAATATGTTCAAACTTGTTTAAATCATAACAGTAATATTTTTTTATAAGACAGTAATAATTTTTTTAAAATATAATCAAACAGTAATGCCGGTGGAGCGGGGGAAGGTGCGGGGGTGCGGGGGGTCGGCGGCGGCGGTTGAGTAGGGAGGGTGTGCGGGGTCGGGCGACGGTGGTTGAGTAGGGAGGGTGTGCGGGGGTCGGCGGCGGTTGAGTAGGGGAGGTGTGCGGGGGGGGGCGGCGGTTGAGTAGGGGAATCGAGGGTGCGGGGGTCGGCGGCGGCGGCCGGTGGACTGGGGTGCTCGGCGGCGAGGGGACCGGATCTGGCGAGGTGGGATAGCGATCGAGATGGAGGGGGATCGAGATCGAGTGTCCATGAAATTTAAAATATTCATGATAGTTCAAAAGTGCCCATGAAATATAATCAAGAAATGAAGGCTACGATTTAAATACAATCGATCTTAGCTAGCTATCTGTTCACAATCTTCTTGCCCTTCTTTTTCGCAAATGGAGTTCTTACGTGGAACGGACGCCCTTAGGTAGGGTGGTCCTGCTTCTTCTTGTGGTGTATGCTGCTACTTCATCATCGTCGCCATGTTCGATCCTCGGTCGCCAGATTTGTCAAGTCTTGCTCATTGGCTACTCCATCCATTTCGTGATCTTCCTTTTGCCTCTCCTCACGACAACACGATTGGACTTTGGCGGGTCGGTAATGAAGAAGCATTGGTCCACTTGGGAAGCCAGTACCATGGCTCATTTTTCATGGGTGACGCTTATGCCAGGGTCTTGGATTTGGCTTCGTATAACCATGGTGGTGAAATATCGGTCTTATTTTAGGACGCCTTGGCCCATCGACACGTAACATCGGCACCTTCTCTCCAACAGAGCTCAGCTCCCAGATCTCCTCGATCCTTCCGTAGTATCTGTCCTTGTCCTTATCGGTGTAGGATTCCATCGCTACCCCGGAGTTCGATAACCATCGCCTTCATGTCCTTGTCCTCGTGTAGAATGTGTAGCCGTTGATATCGATGCCTCATAGGTCATCAGGTTGTGCTCGCGCTCGTGACAAGGTGAATATGAGTTGTTCTTCCGCGGAAGAATCTTCATGTAAAGGGTACGCGTAAGCTTCGCTTGAACCAATGCGTGAAATATGAGTTGTGCTCTTTGAGTATATCTCCGTCCGTCCTCTGTTGGCCTCGGTCATTGTACGCCTTCTCAATAAAGGTTTTGTGCTCTACCACCCAAGGATCGACCACGCCTATGTGTTGTAGCGCGACTAGGTTTGCTCTTTCAAAGTCAGCGAGTCGACCTCAAAGTCGACATGCATTTCGTGGCGACCTCACGGTGACCCCATCCAGCGAGCCTGCCGAGGTGCTGCTGACGGGCAGACCAACGGGTTCTCGATGCCTAGATAATTCGTGCAGAGGAGATGCACTCTTCGATCGAAAGCCCCGCTATACTTCCTCTCGACGTGACATGTTCGAACGTATCCTTTGATGACACCATTCATCCTTTCGAACGGCATCATGCTGTGCAGGAACGTCGACCGAGTTGGATGATATCCTCCACGATATGGACCAGCAGATGCACCATAACGTCAAGAATGCGGGCGGAAGTACATCTCAAGCTCGCATAGTATCACCACGATCTCTTCCTGTAGCCTTCTCGAGTTGCTCACGCCAATCGACTTCCGAGAGATGACGTCGAAAAAGTTGTGTAGGCTAAATAGCGCTTTCACGGACGTGCGCGCCCATGATCCCAATGGATTGCAACTCGAAGTATCTGCGCCATCAGCACATGACAGTCGTGAGACTTCATCCCGCTGAACTTCGCTTCACTGGGTCTAGGTATCTGCTTAGCTTCCCACAGAATCAGAAGGAAGTTTTACTCCTAGGAGGCAGGTGAAAACTGCTCGATCTCCTCCCCGACTTAGAGTGAAGCACGCGGAGGGTAGTCATTTTCGGTCTTCTTGGCCTTTTGCCTTTGCGACGACTTTCGTGTCCTGCCGCCTCATCATCATCATCATCATTAGCGTGAAGCTCCTGCCGATGCCCATTGATTTCAAGTCTGCCCTTGCTTTCGCCCATCTTTGGTCCTCTCTGTCATGTTGAGCAGGGTACCAAGCAGACTCTCGCACACGCTCTTCGTGATATGCATGACATCAAGGCTGTGAGGCACACGGTGGATCTTCCAAGACGGCAAGTCCCGAAGAACAGACCTCGCTTTCCATACCTTCAGCGGCTCTCGCGCTTTCGCTTCTTTCCGGCTCTAGCGTCGCTTGCTTCTTTCCCGCGGTGGGCAGTCTTTCCAATTTTCAACAGCTTGTCTATTTCCTCGCCGCTCCTCGTGACATGGGCGTTTTGGGTTCGGTTTCACCATCGAACAGATCCTTGCGTTTTCTCCACGGGTCATCGTCGCAAGCCACCTTCGATGTCCCATGAACACGGTTTTCAAGACCCGGATCTCTATCTAGCTGGCGATACGTTGTGTCATCCATGCACCTTACGATCCGTAAAATCCGTGGACTACCTGCCCGCGAGATATCCGTGAATCGAGATAGTCGTGCACCGCCGTGAGCAGTGCGGCTCTAATAGGGAAATATTCTTCTCTGCGGCGCCCCACGATTGGCTGGCATTTTCCACAGCGTGTCAAGCTCCTCTTCAGCAGCCCCAGATACAGATTGATGTCGCTCCCTGGTTGTTTCGCCCTTCAATTAGCATACTCATGTGAATGTACTTCCTCTTCATGCACAACCTGGGGGAAGGTTGTACATCCACACAAACACAGGCCTGGTGCTATGTGTGCTTCTCTGCTGCCACACGGATTGACTCCATCGGTGCTCGCTACCAAAGACGATGTTCCTTGATCGCTCCCAAATTCTGAGTCTTCGGTTCAACGCTACACCGCTCGCATCCTTAGGGTGACTCAAAGATCTTGTCTTTTTATCTATCTCCGGATCATTTGCGCCATCTTCGCTTCTTCTCCTCCCTATCCGCTGTGCCAACGCAGGAGCTTTTCTACCTTAGGGTCCACGAAATACCGCTGCAGACGAGGAGTGATCGGAAAGTACCACACCACTTTTCGAGGAGCTTTTTCCTCTTCTTGTATCAAGTGACGCCGACACCGGACATATGGTAGACTCGCGTGCTCGTCCCGATAAATGATGCAATTGTTCATGCACACATGGTATTTCACGCGGCGGTAAATCCAGAGGACACACGATTTTCTTCGCCCTCCAAACTGGTCGGGCACTTGTTCCCCTTGGGAAGACGTTCGTGCGAACGACATGTTCTCGCCGAAACATGCGCCGGTCATTTTGTGTTTTACCTTCATCTCCGAGCCATGAGCGTTACTTTCAAAGGGTATCCTCGGCCTGCATCCTTCATACAATGGAGTAACCGCGTCTAACTCAAGTTGATCCATCTTGGCTTTCTCTCGGCGGCAGCTCTTGCGTTATCCGTCCGCTTGAGAAGCAGCTCTTGAATATGAGGGTCCTGCACCCAGCCCATCGATGGTCCAACGTCGTCGCTCCGCCAAAGATCATCATCTTCATGATCATGCCCGCCGCCTGCTCCCGCATCTTCCTCATCATCATGTCCTGCATCTTCTACATGATGATCTGTACAGATCACCGCCGTGATCATCTCCGGGATTCTTCGTCTTCTCGCCCGCCCGAGCCGCGGTGGTTGTCTTGCCGCCCTTCCTCATTTCTTGCCCGCCCCCATGGACGACTTCATAGTCATCTTCAGCACCTTGCCACCGATAGCCATCCATGAAACCACGCAAGAGCAGGTGGTCCCACCTGTTCGAATCCGGGTCCGCAATAAGGCTCTTCAGCTTGCATCTTCGACACGGACATCTTATCTCCTTCTCGCTCTTTTGAAGCATCTCGCCTTCAAGGACCTCAAACCTATTCACGATGCCTTCGTCATCGTATGGACCATGGTCGTCATGGGTAGAGCAAAACGATATTTTAGAACCAAGAAAAAATTTGGCATGACTTTCCTAAAAATAGGACCAAAAGAATGCTTAATGCCAAAATTTCGCCAAACGGAAATGAATCAACATTCCGCAAAATATTGGCAACTATCGATTTCAAATACCGTACACCTCCAAACACGAACACATATGCAACACCACAAACATATGCAACACCACTAACATACATAGATCTAGCTAGGCCATAAAAAGTGCATGTGCACATTGTTGTAGGGAGAACAACATAAATATAGCTTCCCCTTACTTACCTATTAAAACAAGGTAATTTAACCACTTAATTTGAATGAATCTATGGTGGAAATGAGGTGAAAAGAGGAGGCACCCGAGACAAGGAGGAGGTGGAGAGAATGAAGTGGGGAGAAAGTGAGTGTGGGTAGGAGAGGCTGTCCAAAATATCTTGTTGATGCTCACTTACTAATGGCGCACCAGCACTAAATGCGCCATTAGTAATCCAGTTACTAATGGCGCACCTTCTGGCGGTGCGCCATTAGTAGTTTTGCAAAAAACAATACTAATGGCGATTAATCCAAAGGCGCCATTACTAGTTTAAACTAGTAATGGCGCACGTTGATCAAGGCGCCATTGGTTGTATTGCAAAAAAGGAATAAAAATATAATAAAAAACAACATTAGTGGCGACTTTGGATGGGTGCGCCATTACTAGTTACAACTAGTAATGGCGACTTTGTCCGGATGCGCCATTAGTATGTTTGGACAAAGCGCACTAGTTCAAAAAAATTTGATACTAATGGCGCACCTTGGGCCAAAAGCGCCATTAGTAGTTTCAACTCTAATGGCGATCGCAGGGTGGTGCGCCATTAGTACATACTAATGGCGCACCCATTGTCTGGTGCGCCATTAGTGTCAATCCCATCTATAGCCCTTTTTCTAGTAGTGTAAGATAGTGATTGACAGAATTCTCTAGTCACCATCACTAAGTTACTAGAACTTCGTGATGAACTATAGTATGCAAGGGATGACGAAAACAATTCCCAAGCTCTTCGCGATGCTAAAATCGGCGAAGGTAGAAATCAAGAAAAACATCAAGTGTTGATGGTTGACAAGACCACTAGTCTCAAGGAAAAGGGCAAAGGGAAGAAGGGGAACTTCAAGAAGAACGGAAAGCAAGTTGCTGCTCGAGTGAAGAAGCCCAAGTCTGGACCTAAGCCTGAGACTAAGTGCTTTTGCTGCAATGGAACTGGTCACTGGAAGCGGAACTACCCCAAGTATATGGCGGATAAGAAGGATGGCAAAGTGAACAAAGGTATATTTGATATACAGATTATTGATGTGTATTTTACTAGTGTTCGTAGCAACCCCTCGGTATTTGATACTGGTTCAGTTGCTAAGAGTAGTAACTCGAAACAGGAGTTGCAGAATGAACAGAATCTAGTTGAAGGGGAAGTGACGATGAGTGTTGGAAGTAGTTCCAGGATTGATATGATCATCATCGCACACTCCCTATACTTTCGGGATTAGTGTTAAACCTAACTAAATGT
The DNA here is from genome assembly GCA_021605205.1 of Aegilops longissima. NCBI lineage: Eukaryota > Viridiplantae > Streptophyta > Magnoliopsida > Poales > Poaceae > Aegilops > Aegilops longissima. The sequence goes on along the minus strand of CM038677.1, from coordinate 20,764,399 downwards.
TATTTGGCATTTGCGTTGAGCATAAATATGATTTGATCATGTATATTGTAATACGGTTATTCATTTAAAATCAGAGAATAATTGTTGTTCTGTTTAAATGAATAAAACCTTCAATGGTCATACACCCAATGAAAATAGTTTGTTGGATCTCGATCGTAGTGATACACATATTCATAATATTGATGCCAAAAGATGCAAAGTTAATAATGATAGTGCAACTTATTTGTGGCACTGCTGTTTGGGTCATATCGGTGTAAAGCGCATGAAGAAACTCCATGCTGATTTGTTTTTGGAATCACTTGATTATGAATCATTTGATGCTTGCGAACCGTGCCTTTTGGGCAAGATGACTAAAACTCCGTTGTTCGGAACAATGGAACGAGATACTGACTTGTTGGAAATAACACATACCGATGTATGCGGTCCAATGAGTGTTGATGCTCGTGGTAGGTATCGTTATTTTCTGACCTTCACAAGATGATTTGAGCAGATATGAGTATATCTACTTAATGAAGCACAAGTCTGAAACATTTGAAAAGTTCAAAGAATTTCAGAGTGAAGTGGAGAATCATCGTAACAAGAAAATAAAGTTTCTACGATCTGATCGTGGAGGAGAATATTTGAGTTACGAGTTTGGCCTTCATATAAAACAATGTGGAATAGTTTCATAGCTCACGCCACATGGAACACCATAACGTAATGGTGTGTCCGAACGTCACAACCGCACTTTATTTGATATGGTGCGATCAATGATGTCTCTTAACGATTTACCAATATCGTTTTGGGGTTATGCATTAGAGACAGCTGCATTCACGTTAAATAGGGCACCATCTAAACCGCTGAGATGACACTATATGAACTGTGGTTTAGCAAGAAACCAAAGTTGTCGTTTCTTAAAGTTTGGGGTTGTGATGCTTATGTGAAAAGTTTCATCCAGATAAGCTCAAACCCAAATCAAGAAATGCGTCCTCATAGGATACCCAAAGGAGACTGTTGGGTACACCTTCTATCACAGATCCAAGACAAGACATTCATTGTTGAGAATGGATCCTTTCCAGAGAAGGAGCTTTCTCAAGGAGGTGAGTGGGAGGAAAGTAGAACTTGATAAGGTAATTGTACCTTCTCCCTTATTGAAAGTAGTTCATCACAGAAATCTGTTCCGTGACTACTATACCAATTAGTGAGGAAGCTAATGATGATGATCATGTAACTTCAGATCAAGTTACTATCAACCTCGTAGGTCAACCAGAGTGAGATCCGCACTGAGTGGTACGGTAATCCCATTTCGAGGTCATGTTACTTGACCATGACGAACCTACTAACTATGAGGAAGCGATGATGAGCCAAGATTCCGCAAAATGGTTTGAGGCCATGAAATCTGAGATATGATCCATGTATGAGAACAAAGTATGGATATCGATGGATTTGCCCGATGATCGGCAAACCATAGAAAATAAATGGATCTTCAAGAGGAAGACGGACGCTGATAGTAGTGTTACTATCTACAAAGCTAGACTTGTCGAAAAAGGTTCTTGACAAAGTTCAAGGTGTTGACTACGATGAAATTTTCTCACCAGAGCGATGCTTAAGTCTGTCCAAATCATGTTAGCAATTGCCGCATTTTATGAAATCTGGCAAATGGATAAACAAAACTACATTCCTTAATGGATTTAAAGAAGAGTTGTATATGATGCAACCAGAAGGTTTTGTCAATCCTAAAGGTGCCGACAAAATACGCAAGCTCCAAATGATCCATCTATGGACTGGTCCAAGCATCTCGAGTTGAATATACGCTTTGATAAGTTGATCAAAGCATATAGTTTTATACAGACTTCTGTGTGAAGCCTGTATTTACTAGAAAGTGAGTGGGAGCACTACAGCATTTCTGATAAGTATATGTGAATGACATATTGTAGATCGGAAATAATGTAGAATTATTCTGCAAAGCATAAAGGAGTGTTTGAAAGGAGTTTTTCAAACAAGGACCTCGTGAAGCTGTTATATATTGAGCATCAAGATCTATAGAGATAGATCAAGACGCTTGATAAGTTTTTTCAATGAGTACATACCTTGACAAGATTTTGAAGTAGTTCAAAATGGAACAGTCAAAGAAAGAGTTCTTGCCTGTGTTACAAGGTGTGAAATTGAGTAAGACTCAAAACCCGACCACAGCAGAAGATAGAAAGAGAATGAAAGTCATTCCCTATGCCTTGGCCATAGGTTCTATAAAGTATGCCATGCTGTGTACCAGATCTATTGTATACCCTACACTGAGTTTGGCAAGGGAGTACAATAGTGATCTAGGAGTAGATCACTGGACAGCGGTCAAAATTATCCTTAGTGGAATAAGGATATGTTTCTCGATTATGGAAGTGACAAAAGGTTCGTCGTAAAGGGTTACGTCGATGCAAGTTTTGACACCGATCTGGATGACTCTAAGTCTCGATCTAGATACATATTGAAAGTGGGAGCAATTAGCTAGAGTAGCTCTGTGCAGAGCATTGTAGACATAGAAAATTGCAAAATACATAACGGATCTGAATGTGAAAGACCCGTTGACTAAGATTCTCAAGCAAGCAAAACATGATCACACCTTAGTACTCTTTGGGTGTTAATCACATAGCGATGTGAACTAGATTACTGAATCTAGTAAACCCTTTGGGTATTGGTCACATGGCGATGTGAACTATGGGTGTTAATCACGTGATGATGTGAACTATCGATGTTAATCACTGAAGGAAATATGCCCTAGAGGCAATAATAAAGTTATTATTTATTTCCTTATATCATGATAAATGTTTATTATTCATGCTATAATTGTATTAACCGGAAACATAATACATGTGTGAATACATAGACAAACAGTGTCACTAGTATGCCTCTACTTGACTAGCTCGTTAATCGAAGATGGTTATGTTTCCTAACCATAGACATGAGTTGTCATTTGATTAACGGGATCACATCATTAGGAGAATGATCTGATTGACATGACCCATTCCGTTAGCCTAGCACTTGATCGCTTAGTATGTTGCTATTGCTTTCTTCATGACTTATACATGTTCCCGTAACTATGAGATTATGCAACTCCTGTTTACGGAGGAACACTTTGGTACTACCAAACGTCACAACGAATCGGGTGATTATAAAGGAGTACTACAGGTGTCTCCAAAGGTACATGTTGGGTTGGCGATTTCGAGATTAGGTTTTGTCACTCCGATTGTCGGAGAGGTATCTCTGGGCCTTCTCGGTAATACACATCATATAAGCCTTGCAAGCATTGCAACTAATAAGTTAGTTGCGAGATGATGTATTACGGAACGAGTAAAGAGACTTGCCGGTAATGAGATTGAACTAGGTATTGGATACCGACGATCGAATCTCGGGCAAGTAACATACCGATGACAAAGGGAACAACGTATGTTGTTATGCGGTTTGACCGATAAAGATCTTCATAGAATATGTAGGAGCCAATATGGGCATCCAGGTTCCGCTATTGGTTATTGACCGAGAATAGTTCTAGGTCATGTCTACATAGTTCTCGAACCCGTAGGGTCCGCACGCTTAAGGTTTCGATGATGCTTATATTATGAGTTTATGAGTTTTGATGTACCGAAGGAGTTCGGAGTCCCGGATGAGATCGGGACATGACGAGGAGTCTCAAATGGTCGAGACGTAAAGATCGATATATTGACGACTATATTCGAGTTCGGAAAGGTTCCGAGTGATTCGGTATTTTTCGAGTACCGGAGAGTTACGGAATTCGCCGGGAGTATATGGGCCTTATTGGGCCATACGGGAATAGAGGAGAAAGGCAGAAAGGAAGGAGGCGCGCAGCCCCCTCTAGTCCGAATTGGACAAGGGTGCGGCCCCTTTCCTTCCTCCTCTCCCCTCTTCCCCTCCAACAAGGAAGGAGGGAGTCCTACTCCGGTGGGAGTAGGACTCCCCTTGCGCGCCTCCTCCTAGGCCGCCGCCTCCCCTTGCTCCTTTATATACAGGGCAGGGGGCACCCCATGACACACAAGTTGATCTACGGATCGCTCCTTAGCTGCAGCGGTGCCCCTCCACCATATTCCACTTCGTCATATCGTCATGAGCTTAGGCGAAGCCCCGCGCCGTAAAGTCATATCGTCATGAGCTTAGGCGAAGCCCCGCGCCGGTGGAGCATCATCATCGCCACCACGCCGTCAGGTCGACTTTAAACTCATCCCCGACGCTTTGCTGGATCGGAGCCCGGGATCGCCATCGAGCTGAACGTGTGCAGAACTCGGAGGTGCCGACGCTCGTACTTGGATCGGTCGGATCGTGAAGACGACGACTACATCAACCGCGTTGTTATAACGCCCGCTTTCGGGTTCACGAGGGTATGTGGACAGACACTCTCCTCTCGTTGCTATGCCATCACCATGGTCTTGCGTGTGCGAGGAAATTTTTGAAATTACTACGCTCCCCAACAGTGGCATCCGAGCCTGGTTTTATGCGTTGATGTCATATGCACGAGTAGAACACAAGTGAGTTGTGGGCGATATAAGTCATACCGCTTACCAGCATGTCATACTTTGGTTCGGCGGTATTGTGAGATGAAGCGCCCGGACCGACATTACGCCAGACGCTTACGCGAGACTGGTTTCACCGCTTCGAGCACTCGTTGCTTAAAGGTGACCGCGGTGTCTGTTTCTCTCACTTTAGTTGAACTGAGTGTGGCTACGCCCGTCCTTGCGAAGGTTAAAACAGCACCAACTTGACAAACTATCGCTGTGGTTTTGATGCGAGGTAAGAACGGTTCTTGCTCAGCCCGTAGCAGCCACGTAAAACTTGCAACAACAAAGTAGAGGACGCCTAACTTGTTTTTGCAGGGCATGTTGTGATGTGATGTGGTCAAGACGTGATGCTATATTTTATTGTATGAGATGATCATGTTTTGTAACCGAAGTTATCGCAATCGGCAGGAGCCATATGGTTGTCGCTTATTGTATGAAATGCAAAGCCATGTAATTGCTTTACTTTATCACTAAGCAGTAGCGATAGTCGAGAAGCAATAGTTGGCGAGACGACAACGATGCTACGATGGAGATCAAGGTGTCGCTACCGGTGACGATGGTGATCATGACGGTGCTTCGAGATGGAGATCACAAGCACAAGATGATGATGACCATATCATATCACTTATATTGATTGCATGTGATGTTTATCCTTTATGCATCTTATCTTGCTTTGATTGACGGTAGCATTATAAGATGATCTCTCACTAAAATTATCAAGAAGTGTTCTCCCGAGTATGCACCGCTATGAAAGTTCTTCGTGCTGAGACACCACGTGATGATCGGTGTGATAGGCTCTACGCTCAAATACAACGGGTGCAAAACAGTTGCGCATGCGAATACTCAGGTTAAACTTGACGAGCCTAGCATATAACAGATATGGCCTCGAACACGGAGACCGAAGGTCGAGCGTGAATCATATAGTAGATATGATCAACATAGTGATGTTCACCATTGAAACTACTCCATCTCACGTGATGATCGGATATGGTTTAGTTGATTTGGATCACGTAATCACTTAGATGACTAGAGAGATGTCTATCTAAGTGGGAGTTCTTAAGTAATATGATTAATTGAACTTTAATTTATCATGAACTTAGTCCTGGTAGTATTTTGCAAATTATGTTGTAGATCAATAGCTCGCGTTGTTGCTTTCATATGATTATTTTAATGTGTTCCTAGAGAAAATTGTATTGAAAAATGTTAGTAGCAATGATGCGGATTGGATCCGTGATCTGAGGTTTATCCTCATTGCTGCACAGAAGAATTATGTCCTTGATGCACCGCTAGGTGACAGACCTATTGCAAGAGCAAGATGCAGACGTTATGAACGTTTGGCTAGCTCAATATGATGACTACTTGATAGTTTAGTGCACCATGCTTAAACGGCTTAGAATCGGGACTTCAAAGACGTTTTGAACGTCATGGACCATATGAGATGTTCCAGGAGTTGAAGTTAATATTTCAAGCAAATACCCGAGTTGAGAGATATGAAGTCTCCAACAAGTTCTATAGCTAAAAGATGGAGGAGAATCGCTCAACTAGTGAGCATGTGCTCAGATTGTCTGGGTACTTCAATCGCTTGAATCAAGTGGGAGTTAATCTTCCAGATAAGATAGTGATTGACAGAATTCTCTAGTCACCATCACTAAGTTACTAGAACTTCGTGATGAACTATAGTATGCAAGGGATGACGAAAACGATTCCCGAGCTCTTCGTGATGTTGAAATCGACGAAGGTAGAAATCAAGAAAGAGCATCAAGTGTTGATGATTGACAAGACCACTAGTTTCAAGGAAAAGGGCAAAGGGAAGAAGGGAACTTCAAGAAGAACGGCAAGCAAGTTGTTGCTCGAGTGAAGAAGCCCAAGTCTGGACCTAAGCCCGAGACTAAGTGCTTTTGCTACAATGGAACTGGTCCTTTCGAAGCGGAACTACCCCAAGTATTTGGCGGATAAGAAGGATGGCAAAGTGAACAAAGGTATATTTGATATACAAATTATTGATGTGTATTTTACTAGTGTTTATAGTAACCCTCGGTATTTGATACTTGTTCAGTTGCTAAGAGTAGTAACTCAAACAGGAGTTGTAGAATGAACAGAAACTAGTTGAAGGGAAGTGACGATGAGTGTTGGAAGTAGTTCCAAGATTGATATGATCATCATCGCACACTCCCTATACTTTCGGGATTAGTGTTAAACCTAAATAAATGTTATTTGGTGTTTGCGTTGAGCATGAATATGATTTGATCATGTTTATTTGCAAAACGGTTATTCATTTAAAGTCAAAGAATAATTGTTGTTCTGTTTAAATGAATAAAACCTTCGATGGTCATACACCCAATGAAAATAGTTTATTGGATCTCGATCGTAGTGATACACATATTCATAATATTGATGCCAAAAGATGCAAAGTTAATAATGATAGTGCAACTTATTTGTGGCAATCGCCGCTTGGGTCATATCGGTATAAAGCGATGAAGAAACTCCATAAGGATGGATTTTGGAATCACTTGGTTATGAATCATTTGATGCTTGCGAACCGTGCCTTTTGGGCAAGATGACTAAAACTCCGTTCTCCGAACAATGGAACAAGCTACTGACTTGTTGGAAATAACACATATATACCGATGTATGCGATCCAATGAGTGTTGATGCTCGTGGCAAGTATCGTTATTTTCTGACCTTCACAAGATGATTTGAGTAGATATGGGTATATCTACTTGATGAAACATAAGTCTGAAATAGTTGAAAGGTTCAAAGAATTTCAGAGTGAAGTGGAAAATCATCGTAACAAGAAAATAAAGTTTCTGCGATCTGATCGTGGAGATGAATATTTGAGTTACGAGTTTGGTCTTCAATGAAAACAATGTGGAATAGTTTCACAGCTCACGCCACCTGGAACACCACAACGTTATGGTGTGTCCGAACGTCAGAATCAGATTTTATTTTGATATGGTGCGATCTATGATGTATCTTACCGATTTACCACTATCGCTTTGGGGTTATGCATTAGAGACAGCTGCATTCACGCTTAATAGGGCACCATCTAAACCGCTGAGATGACACCGTATGAACTATGGTTTAGCAAGAAACCTAAGTTGTCGCTTTCTTAAAGTTTGAGTTGTGATGCTTATGTGAAAAGTTTTCACCGATAAGCTCGAACCCAAATCGGAGAAATGCGTCTTCATAGAATACCCAAAGGTAACTATTGGGTACACCTTCTATCACAGATCCGAAAGCAAGATATTTGTTGATAAGATGGATCCTTTCTAGAGAAGAAGTTTCTCTCGAAAGAAGTGAGTGGGAGGAAAGTAGAACTTGATGAGGTAATTGTACCTTCTCCCTTATTGGAAAGTAGTTCATCACAGAAATCAGTTCCAGTGATTCCTACACCAATTAGTGAGGAAGTTAATGATGATGATCATGAAACTTCAGATCAAGTTGCTACCAAACCTCGTAGGTCTTCCAGAGTAAGATCCGCACCAGAGTGGTACGGTAATCATGTTCTGGAAGTCATGTTACTAGACCATGATGAACCTACGAACTATGAGGAAGCGATGATGAGCCCAGATTCCGCGAAATGGCTTGAGGCCATGAAATCTGAGATAGGATCCATGTATGAGAACAAAGTATGGACTTTGATTGACTTGCTCGATGATCAGCAAGCCATGTAAATAAATGGATCTTCAAGAGGAAGACGGACACTGATAGTAGTGTTACTATCTACAAAGCTCGACTTGTCACAAAAAGGTTTTTCGACAAGTTCAAGGTGTTGATTACAATGAGATTTTCTCAACTGTAGCGATGCTTAAGTCTGTCCGAATCATGTTAGCAATTGCCACATTTTATGAAATCTGGCAAATGGATGTCAAAACTACATTCTTTAATGTATTTATTAAAGAAGAGTTGTATATGATGCAACCAGAAGGTTTTGTCAATCCTAAAGGAGCTAACAAAATGTGCAAGCTCCAGCGATCCATTTATGGACTGGTGCAAGCCTCTCAGAGTTGGAATAAACGCTTGATAGTGTGATCAAAGATATGGTTTTATACAGACTTTTGGAGAAGCCTGTATTTACAAGAAAGTGAGTGGGAGCACTACAAGATTTCGATAAGTATATGTGAATGACATATTGTTGATCGGAAATAATGTAGAATTATTCTGCAAAGCATAAAGGAGTATTTGAAAGGAGTTTTTCAAAGAAGGACCTCGTGAAGCTACTTACATATTGAGCATCAAGATCTATTGAGATAGATCAAGACGCTTGATAAGTTTTTCAATAAGTACATACCTTGTCAAGATTTTGAAGTAGTTCAAAATGGAACAGTCAAAGAAAAGTTCTTGCCTGTGTTGCAAAGGTGTGAAATTGAGTAAGACTCAAACCCGACCACGCAGAAAATAGAAAGAGAATGAAAGTCATTCCCTATGCCTCACCATAGGTTCTATAAAGTATGCTATGCTATGTACCTGATCTATTGTATACCTTGCTCTGAATTTGGCAAGGAGTACAATAGTGATCTAGGAGTAGATCATGGACATTGGTCAAGAACATCCTTAGTGAGGACTAAGGAAATATTTCTCGATTATGGAGGTGATAAAAGAGCCCGACGTAAAGAGTTACAACAGTGCAAGCTTTTTCACCGATCCAGATGACTCTAAGTCTTAATCTGGATACATATTGAAAGTGGGAGCATTAGCTAGAGTAGCTCCGTGCAGAGCATTGTAGACATAGAATATTTGCAAAATACATACGGCTCTGAATGTGACAGACCCGTTAACTAAGCTTCTCTCACGAGCAAAACATGATCATACCTTAGTACTCTTTGGGTGTTAATCACATAGCGATGTGAACTATATTAATGACTCTAGTAAACCCTTTGGGTGTTGGTCACATGTCGATGTGAACTATGGGTGTTAACCACATATAGATGTGAACTATTGATGTTAAATCACATGGCGATGTGAACTAGATTATTGACTCTAGTGCAAGTGGGAGACTGAAGGAAATATGCCCTAGAGGCAATAATAAAGTTATTATTTATTTCCTTATATCATGATAAATGTTTATTATTCATGCTAGAATTGTATTAACGGAAACATAATACATGTGTGAATACATAGACAAACAGTGTCACTAGTATGCCTCTACTTGACTAGCTCGTTAATCAAAGATGGTTATGTTTCCTAACCATAGACATGAGTTGTCATTTGATTAACGGGATCACATCATTAGGAGAATGATCTGATTGACATGACCCATTCCGTTAGCCTAGCACTTGATAGTTTAGTATGTTGCTATTGCTTTCTTCATGACTTATACATGTTCCTGTAACTATGAGATTATGCAACTCCTGTTTACGGAGGAACACTTTGGTACTACCAAACGTCACAACGAATCGGGTGATTATAAAGGAGTACTACAGGTGTCTCTAAAGGTACATGTTGGGTTGGCGTATTTCGAGATTAGGTTTTGTCACTCCGATTGTCGGAGAGGTATCTCTGGGCCTTCTCGGTAATACACATCATATAAGCCTTGCAAGCATTGCAACTAATAAGTTAGTTGCGAGATGATGTATTACGGAACGAGTAAAGAGACTTGCCGTAACGAGATTGAACTAGGTATTGATACCGACGATCGAATCTCGGGCAAGTAACATACCGATGACAAAGGGAACAACGTATGTTGTTATGCGGTTTGACCGATAAAGATCTTCGAGAATATGTAGGAGCCAATATGGGCATCCAGGTTCCGCTATTGGTTATTGACCGAGAATAGTTCTAGGTCATGTCTACATAGTTCTCGAACCCGTAGGGTCCGCACGCTTAAGGTTTCGATGACAGTTATATTATGAGTTTATGAGTTTTGATGTACCAAGGAGTTCGAGTCCCGGATGAGATCGGGACATGACGAGGAGTCTCAAATGGTCGAGACGTAAAGATCGATATATTGGACGACTATATTCGAGTTCGGAAAGGTTCCGAGTGATTCGGGTATTTTTCGGAGTACCGGAGAGTTACGGGAATTCGCCGGGGAGTATATGGGCATTATTGGGCCATACGGGAATAGAGGAGAAAGGCCGAAAGGAAGGAGGCGCGCAGCCCCCCTCTGGTCCGAATTGGACAAGGGGTGCGGCCCCCCTTTCCTTCCTCCTCTCCCCCTCTTTCCCCCTCCAACAAGGAAAGGAGGAGTCCTACTCGGTGGGAGTAGGACTCCCTTGGCGCGCCTCCTCCTAGGCCGGCCGCCCCTCCCCTTGCTCCTTTATATACGGGGCAGGGGCACCCCATGACACACAAGTTGATCTACGGATCGCCTTAGCCGTGTGCGGTGCCCCCTCCACCATATTCCACTTCGGTCATATCGTCATGAGCTTAGGCGAAGCCCCGCGCCGTAAAGTCATATCGTCGCGGAGCTTAGGCGAAGCCCCGCGTCGGTGGAGCATCATCATCGCCACCACGCCGTCAGGTTGACGAAACTCATCCCCGACGCTTTGCTGGATCGGAGCCCGGGGATCGTCATCGAGCTGAACGTGTGCAGAACTCGGAGGTGCCGTACGTTCGGTACTTGGATCGGTCGGATCGTGAAGACGTACGACTACATCAACCGCGTTGTTATAACGCTTCCGCTTTCGGTCTACGAGGGTACGTGGACAGACACTCTCCCCTCTCGTTGCTATGCCATCACCATGGTCTTGCGTGTGCGTAGGAATTTTTTTTGAAATTACTACGTTCCCCAACAATCACATGGTGATGTGATCTAGATTATTGACTCTAGTGCAAGTGGGAGACTGAAGGAAATATGCCCTAGAGGCAATAATAAAGTTATTATTTATTTCCTTATATCATGATAAATGTTTATTATTCATGCTAGAATTGTATTAACCGGAAACATAATACATGTGTGAATATATAGACAAACAGAGTGTCACTAGTATGCCTCTACTTGACTAGCTTGTTAATCAAAGATGGTTATGTTTCCTAACCATAGACAAAAGAGTTGTTATTTGATTAATGGGATCACATCATTGGTTGAATGATCTGATTGACATGACCCATTCTGTTAGCTTAGCACCCGATCGTTTAGTATGTTGCTATTGCTTTCTTCATGACTTATACAAAGTTCCTGCAACTATGAGATTATGCAACTCCCGTTTACCGGAGGAACACTTTGTGTGCTACCAAACATCACAACGTAACTGGGTGATTATAAAGGTACTCTACAGGTGTCTCCAAAAGTATATGTTGAGTTGGCATAATTCGAGATTAGGTTTTGTCACTCCGATTGTCGGAGAGGTATCTCTGGGCCTTCTCGGTAATACTCATCACCTAAGCCTTGCAAGCATTGTAACTAATGAGTTAGTTATGAAATGATGTATTACAGAACGAGTAAAGAGACTTGCCGGTAACGAGATTGAACTAGGTATTGGATACCGACGATCGAATCTCGTGCAAGTAACATACCGATGACAAAGGGAACAACGATGTTGTTATGCGGTTTGACCGATAAAGATCTTCAGAGAATATGTAGGAGCCAATATGAACATCCAGGTTCCACTATTGGTTATTGACCGAAACAGTTCTAGGTCATGTCTACATAGTTCTCGAACCCGTAGGGTCCGCACGCTTAACGTTACGATGACAGTTATATTATGAGTTTATGAGTTTTGATGTATCAAGGAGTTTGGAGTCCAGATGAGATCGGGACATGACGAGGAGTCTCAAATGGTCAAGACATAAATATTGATATATTGGAAGCCTATGTTTGGACTTCGAATAGTTCCGGTGAAATCGATTTTACCGAACACCGGGTTTACCGAACCTCCCAGGGGTTAATGGGCCTTAGTGGGCCATGAGGGAGAAGAGGAGGGCCGGCCAGGGCAGGCAGCGCGCCTCCCCTAGTCCGAATAGGACAAGGAAGGGGCGGCCCCCTCTCTCTTCCCTCCCCCAAGTCCTAATCCAACTAGGAAAAAGGGGGGGAGTCCTACTCCCGGTGGGAGTAGGACTCTCCGCGCCTCCTCCTAGGGCCGGCCGCACCCCCCCTTGCTCCTTTATATACGGGGGCAAGGGGGCACCCTAGAACACACAAGTTGATCTACGAATCGTTCCTTAGCCGTGTGCGGTGCCCCCCTCCACCATATTCCACCTCGGTCATATCGTCGCGGAGTTTAAGCGAAGCCCTGCGCCGGTAGAGCATCATCGTCACCACGCCGTCGTACTGACGGAACTCATCCCCGACACACTGCTGGATCGGAGTCCGGGGATCGTCATCGAGCTGAACGTGTGCAGAACACGGAGGTGCCGTACGTTCGGTACTTGGATCGGTCGGATCGTGAAGACGTACGACTACATCAACCGCGTTGTCATAACGCTTCCGCTTTCGGTCTATGAGGGTACGTGGACATACTCTCCCATCTCGTTGCTATGCCATCACCATGATCTTGCGTGTGCGTAGGAAATTTTTTGAAATTACTACGTTCCCCAACAGTCCTTTGGGATATCCAATTGTGACAGAGCTCGGATCTTGGCTGGGTTTGCTTCAATTCCTCTACCGGATACAATGAAGCCCAAGAGCTTTCCGGCTGGTACGCCGAAAACACATTTTTCCGGGTAAAGCTTGATGTCATATGCTCGGAGATTATCGAATGTGAGCCTCAAGTCGTCTACTATGTTCGGGTGGGTGGGTGGAATTAGATCCGAAACCTCACCCAATCTGAGGCTCAAGGGCCAAGGAGTTTCCGAACTCGAAGCTTGGATTCTTGGATGTTGTCCAATGAATCTAGCCTGTTGCTGACTCTAAGTTCAGGTCTTGAGTGATGTCCTCCCCTCCGTGGGTATCCGGCTTGGAGGGATCGGGAATTCGGACATAGCTAGTCCTTAAGATAGATGAAGGGTCGCCGCATTGTTCCTCCACCACAGAACGTGATGGGTGACCTGGGGAGAGTTAATCTCTCTCAGGTCGGGTTTAGGCCCAATATGATCGTAGTCTGTACCGACTACCAGGGCGGCGATGCGATCCAGGAGCTCGTTTAAGGAAGAGAGCTCCGTCGGATCTAACTGCTCGGCGAGTTCCGAGTTGACGTGAAGATTGCTTTTGATGACCCGAGAAGTCATTGTCGGCGCGGCGGCCGAACAGGCGGTCATAAGAAAACCGCCTAGCCGGAGAGAGTAGGTGTCAAAACCGGCGGATCTCGGGTAGGGGGTCCCGAACTGTGCGTCTAGGCGGATGGTAATAGCAGACAAGGGACACGATGTTTTTACCCAGGTTCGGGCCCTCTCGATGGAGGTAAAACCCTACTCCTGCTTGATTAATATTGATGATATGGGTAGTACAAGAGTAGATCTACCACGTGATCGGAAAGGCTAAACCCTAGAAGCTAGCCTATGGTATGATTGTTGTTCATCCTACGGACTAAAACCCTCCGGTTTATATAGGAACCGAAGAGGGTTAGTGTCGTGGAATTGTCACGGCAGATGTCCTCATGAAAGGACTTAGTCGCGGGGCCATCGAACGGGTTAACTTAGAGGGGTTAAAGCGAACGCAAAGACACAAGGGTTATACTAGTTCGGCCCCTTCGATGAAGGTAAAAGCCTACGTCTAGTTTGTGATGGATTGATGTGATCTCGGCGACTAGGGAGCAATAGCTTCGCCTAAGCCTCGAGTTGTAGTTGTTCCGTCCTTAAACCGCCACTTGGTCGTCCCTTATATACACGGGTTGACGTCCTGCCGGTCTCATGAGTCCCGAGGCGGCTCATACAAGTGTCCGGCTCGGTCTCTCCTTTCTCTTATCTTACAACACAAGTTACATGGTTATGGCGGTTTTACCATTATGGGCCCTAATTCGCCCCTGGGCTCCGGGCCTCTAAGCTCTACGGCGAATCGCCACCTTCTGAGTCTTCATGGGCTCCAATTATGGCTGAGGGTGAACCGGCCCCTCCAGGGCGGTTTATATTCAGTAGTTACATCCCCAACATTAGGCCCCAGATTGACTTGAACCTGTTCATGTTAATCTTCAACATCTTAGAAAACTCTGAATATCTTCCTTCATATTTCGTAAACCGCCATCTGTTTAAACCGCCGTGACGTCATCCTCCGACCCCAGCAACAGAGCATCTTGACGTCATCTTTATTAAAGAAGCCCAAACAATAAGATTCCCTTCATTTAATACTATCCCGGAAATCGAGGCGACCGCTGCGCCATCCGCCGCTTTCAACTCCTCGATTCTCGCGCCTGTCAATTACTCTGTCTCATTATAAATAGACCGGCAGGCCCTTTCTCTTCTTCCTCCTTCCGCGCTTCTTCTTCCTCGTGACGCCCCAGCTCTGAAGCTCCGCCGTTGCCTCCGACCTCCGAACGCCGTACCAACACCAGGCCGCTGCATCAACCTGGTTGTACCAGAGACTCTCGGCGCTCCTCCGCTGTCCTGTGCATCAGGTAAGGCTCCTCTTCATACCCTAGATCTGCATCTTAAGGCTCCTGTTCATATCGTCGTTCATGGGTGTTCATCCCTAGTCTCTTCATACCTGCTCTGCCATGGCTTCTTAATCCAACCGTAGCATATATCTCGTGCGGTAGCTGCTCCGCCTTCAGCTTAGCACTTCGCACATCTTCCTTTTTATGCAGACTCTCTTGATAGAACGCCCGAACTTCCTTGCCCTTTATAAAGCTTGTATGGATCGCAGAAATTTTTCCTTACTGAATCTTCGGTAGATCCAAATTAATTCCGTTCATGTGTGAAACCTGTTTCTGTCAACTCTTAGCAGATTTTCCAGTTCTGTCTCTTCCTCCTAAGGGCGGTTTAATTTTTTGATAGCTAATCCGCCATCCTCCATTAGTCCTCAGTTAAACCGGAAATTGGAACTGAATGCCAAACTGCCGGTTTAGCATTGTATAATATGCCTGAACCGTTAACGGTGAACCGGTCTTTACATTTCCTTTCGCAGTTTTTTCTTCCGGAATGGCCAAACAATTCTCAGCTTGCAATTGGGTCCGGTCCAAGATCACTGAGACGCAACTCAATGGATATGTCACCACTGGCGCTTTAGCCTCCAAAAATGTCCTTCATTGGCGTGTTCCGGATGCCGAATGCCCTCCTGAACCTCAAGAAGGAGAAGTAATTGTATTTATGCAACACTTAGACCGGGGATTCAGCCCTCCTGGATCAAAATTCTTCCGGGATGTCCTCGCAAGTTTCCAACTCCATCCACAAGATATTGGTCCGAACTATGTGTCCAATATATGCAATTTCCAAGTTTTCTGCGAAGTCTATCTTCAAGAAGAACCATCTGTGGAGTTATTCCGGGATTTCTTTCATTTGAACCGCCGTACGGAGTTTTCGGATGGTCCAAACACGGAACTGGGTGGCGTTTCAATCCAGAAAAGGAAGGAAGTGGACTTTCCTCACGCAAAACACCATAGCCATCCAAAAGATTGGAACCAAACCTGGTTCTATTGCCGGAATACCGCTCCAAACAGCGAAAACCCCTTGTCGGGTTACCGCCCTCACCGGCTTAGCAACCATCACCCATTGCCTTTACGCTTGACCGCCGCAGAACGGAAGAATTTTGCGCCTCAAATTATCAAACTCCGGGCTCTAATGGCCAATGGCTTAACTGGTATTGACCTTGTTCGATGTTGGGTTTCTTGGGGCATCTTGCCATGAAACCGCCGCCCCGGATTGATGCATGAACACACTGGTAGCGTCAAAGACCCTCAACGACGGCACGAGCTACCAATAATTGAGCTTGAAGTCACTGAGACAGTGAAGAAGATGCTCGATGAACCGATCTCCGTCAGAGCCAAACCGGTTGGCCCGTTCGTGTTTCCAACAAACCGCCATGTAAGGCTCCGCCATCACTCTACTGATTTTAATGCCTTATTGATATATATTAATCCTTGTTACTTCTCAGCTAACAGCTCATTCGAAACGAACCAAACCGCCCGGTTTCCTCATGTAAAGTCCAAGACCACCAAGAAAGCTGGTAAGAGGAAAACCGCCGAGTCTTCTGAACCGCCGGAAGACGAAGATTCAGAAGCTGAGGTAAAGCTTGATTTACGTTGTCCCTTTTTATCATTCATCCTATTGACAGTTACAATTCCCAGGATGATGCTGAGGCCAGCCATGCCGATCCTGTTGAGGTAACCCTTCTTTCTTCCGAATCTGATCTTGTACCGGTTAAAAGAATTCGCCGCACAGTCCGGAAAGTGAAAAAATCTCACTCCCGTGCTCATTTGAATCCGAATCTTTCTTTGAAGACACAGCAGGCCGAAGAGCGCCGTACGACCCGGCACAGCGGTCAACAAATTACGTCCTCCGGTTTACCTGACACCCCAACCCGGAAGCGTCGTCCAGAGGTGATTTGTTCTCCTGAAAAGCGTTATCCTTTGAAAGGTTTTTTTCCGATGCCCTCTCAATCCGTCTGATCCGAATTATCAGGCCTCTTCCAACTCGTCTGGCGGCTCATCAACCACTCAACTGCCTCCTCTTAAAGTTGCTGCTGGGTAAGCATAATACTCTTTTCTTTTTCGCATTTGTCGGTTTATCACTCTAACTCTGAATGTTTGCAGCACCAAGGCTCGCTTAAGTAAGAAGGCGAAGACCCTTGACCCTACTGTGGATGTTGATCCGGAGAAGACTCCAGAGCACCATGGCGAAAAACCCGAAGTCGCTAAAAACAGCTCTGCCGGATTTAACCAAAACAACAGCGCTAATCCGCCAGAGGTTGAACCGATCGCCCAAGTGGAAACATCACATCCTGCTCCACCGAGTCCCGCAGCGTAACAGGTTTCAGCTTGCTGATCCGCCGAGCCCGGTATGAAAGCACCAAGCCCGGAAAGAATGCTAACCGCCGCCCGCCAAAGATGATGATGTCGAGTGACGGGCACCGCCTATACCGCCCCGCAATCCGGTCGCTTCTATCAAAACACAGCGCCAAGGAAGAGTTTATCGCCATGAGTAAGGAGAAGGGAAACTGATCCGCCGGCTTATGACAATTTCTCGCCCAAGAACTTCGCTCCGGCTTCTGAACCGGCTCTACACAAGCCGTGATTTCAAGCCGGTCTGGTGAATCTTATGAAGGAGCGCTATGAGGTAGGGAGTTATGCCTCTCTTGTACCTTTGTTATGTAGTAGTTTCAAGGGCCGGTTCAACTTAGCATAGTTAAACCGACTATAAGTTGTATCACCGTAGCAAAACATGTTTGAGCAATTAGCCATTAGCCCCCAAGTGCCAAGTTGAATACCTGTATTGAGCTTGGGACTTCATGATGAAACAACTAACTTGATCCCTTTTGTATCGAGTGAGATATGCCAACAAACCGACAGCTTAATGACCTTCGTGCCAATCAAGACCCAACAAGCGTAAGCCTCCAAGGCCAAGGATGAGTTGAAACCGCCTTGACCACTATGGAACAGCTCAAGGAGTGGTTTAAATCTGAGCAGGCCAACTAGGAGACGGAGAAGGCCGGGTTGCTAAAACGGGCGGAAGATGCTGAAGCAGCTCTTAAACCGGTGACAGAAGAGCTCACCGGACTAAGGCACCAAATTAATGCCATGACCTCTGCAATCTTTGGTAAGAGATGTTTCACTAAGGTTTGTGATTACTATTCCGTTTTGACATTTCCGCCGGTTTAACCTGAACTTTCTTAAACCGGTATAGGGAAGCGCATTACTCATCTAGGCTCGGACATGCGGAAGAAGCTCAAGGCCGCGTATACGCTGATTGAGCAACTATATACCGGCACCCAGCGAGTCATATGTGCGACGTCGTATGATAACACAGCTCCGTCTTTGATCAAAGACACGCTGGACCGGCTATCCATGATCCCGGCACAACTTGAAGAGTTGAAACGATCTGCGGCCCGGGTTGGCACTTTATTGGCTCTAACTCGCGCCAAAGCATGGATAGCAGACCTTGATCCGGCTGACATAGCCAAGGGCTTCCCCAGCGCTCAAGAAAACGGCAAAGCTTTTGATAATGATGCCCTCAAACGGATAACAAAGGAGATGCGTCCTCTGGCGAGTCAACTAGCAGCAGAAGCCAACCTGGCGGTTTACCGTTCTTTCTATGATGCAAACAACAGGCGGGTGGAAGTTGTCATTCCGGAAGTGCAGAACCTTGTTCCCCCAATCCGTAAGCACACTTATGCCCCTGACGTTGATCCGGCTGAGCTTATAAGTGAAGAAGCTGTCTTTCAGGCTTTAACCCGGATTGACAGGTCCGCCAATGACTTCCGGCCATCGGGTGATGAGGAGGAAGAAGCTGATCCGACGCCGACGACCCATCTTCTTCACGCCAACCCGCCAGAAGCTTAATCCGCTGCGGTTGATGCATCATAAGTTGCCGTCATGACGCCATTCGAAACGTTGGGCCTCTGAATGCCTTGTAATAGAATAGCTATCACTTTTGTTTTGAATATGCCTTTGTGCCTTCAATCCGCAACCTTTGCACATAGGTGCCGATACTGTTGATTGAATAATCGAAACCTTCAATCTATATCACCTGCAGTCACAAATTCTTAAACTGCCACGGCGGTTTGTGTCGCCAGCCGGTTTGTGACGTTCATATTTATATATAATGAAATATTGAGGTATATGATCAAAATTTTGTATACAAAAATACCTGCCAGCGTCGGGCATGAAGTTGGTTTAGCCAACCTTGAAGCAGAGGTTGTATAAACCGTTACCGTCAAAGGAGAAAACAACTCCTGTGTTTAGAATGCCGGTTTACCATGTAAACCATGCCGGGTCATGTGAAGCCCCCTATTACTCCACAATGGGATGTCAACAGAAAATGTAAAGCCGAAAAAGTTATCTCCGGATTAAAAATAGACCGAATTCTGTCAATGGACTGGTTGAACCGGTTTTAATAATATTTATGAAAAAAATACGGAAGCAAAGGCAATGATAAAACCCTTTGCAAAAAAGAGGCTTTACTGAGCCGATCAGATGGTGTTACCATGGTCGGACATGACCAAGCTCCCAATAAGGTGTAGCCATGGTTCAAGTCAGCCAGGTCCCCAACTGAAACCGTGGCATTATGCCGATCAAGTGGCGTGGCAATGGTTCGGTTCGACCAAGCCCCCAAGTGACTCTTATGACCTTAGGCCGATCAAGAGGCGTGACTGGTTCAGACTTGACCATGTCCCCAAGTGATCTGGTGGCTTTCGCCTGTCAAAAGGTGTTGCATTGGTTCGGACACGACCAAGCCCCCAAGTGACATCTAAAAGCTCCTAAAGAGCAAGCTCAAGGGATAAACCGGAGGCCGTTTTCAGACAACAACTCCATGTACCCAAGCCGGATTTTTACAGAACGGATACCCCGCTTTAGCCGAGGCTCCGGTTTATTGCTTTTATTCATAATATATACATTGTCATAATATGTACATATGGAGAGCCGATGGCTCAGGTATAATAAGGCCGAAGATGAGCTATGTTCCACGGCCTGTTGGTCTCCTCTTCTGATGTGCGTGAGTCTTTATGCCCTCGAACATCAATCAGATAGTATGACCCGTTGTGCAGATTCTTGCTGACCACAAAAGGCCCTTCCCAAGGTGGGGATAGCTTGTGCATATCTGTCTGGTATTGAATGAGCCGAAGCACCAAGTCTCCTTCTTGAAAGGTTCTGGTTCTGACCCGGCGGCTGTGATACCGACGAAGATCCTGCTGGTAAATCACCGAGCGAGCAGCCGCCATATCTCGTTCTTCATCCAGTCGATCCAAAGCGTCCTGCCATGCTGCCTCGTTATCTGCCTCAGCATAGCCTGCCACACGAGGTGAGTCATGACGGATATCGCTGGGGAGGACCGCCTCCGCTCCATAGATCGTAAAGAACGGTGTGTATCCAGTGGATCTGTTAGGGGTAGTATTTATACTCCATAAGACAGATGGTAGCTCTTCTACCCAACAACCCGGCGCCTCTGTAAAGGGACCATAAGCAGGGGCTTGATACCTCTCAAGATATCTTAATTAGCTCGTTCTGCTTGACCATTGGACTGTGGGTGAGCTACTGAAGAAACGTCAAGCCGGATGTGCTCACGTTCACAAAACTCCTTCATGGCACCTTTGGACAAATTGGTACCATTATCGTGATGATCTTGTGTGGAAACCCAAACCGAAGATCACCCTTTGATGAACTGAACCGCCGTGGCGCATCACACTTGCTAACAAGCTCGCCTCGACCCACTTTGTAAATTTGTCAACTGCCACCAACAAGTGTGTCTTCTTGTCCTTGACCTTTAAAAGGTCCACCATGTCCAACCCCAAGTCGCAAACGGCCAAGTAATTGGAATCATCCTCAATTCTTGGGCCGGTATATGAGCACGTCTAGAAAACTTCTGGCAACCATCACATCGCCTGACCAGATCGTCCGCATCGGCATGGGCAGTCAACCAATAAAAACCATGGCGGAACGCCTTAGCCACCAAGGATTTTGGACCGGCATGGTGACCGCAGTCTCCTTCGTGGATCTCACGCAATATTTCACAGCCTTCCTCGGGGGACACACAGCGTTGAAACGCCCCTGACACACTGCAATGATGCAACTCGCCATTAACAATGGTCATAGACTTATACCGCCGAACTATCTGTCGGGCCAACGCCTCATCTTTCGTAACTCGCCTGCTCATGTACGCCAAATAAGGAGCGCCCAATCTGGAATGACATGCAGGGCTGCCACCAATCGAGCCTCCGGATCAGAATAGCCAAATCTGCTTCATCGGGAGCTTGGTGACGGGTTGTGCAAGACATCAAGGAAGACATTAGGCGGGACGGTTTGCGTTGAGAGCCCAACGGCTTAAAGCGTCCGCCGCTTCATTCTTCCGTCGATCCACATGGTCCACCTGATAGCCTTTGAAATGACCTGCAACAACATCCACCTCCGACGATATGCAGCCATGAGTGGGTCTTTGAATCCCAAGTGCCGACACTGTTGGGCCACCAAGTCCGAAAGTCAACGAAGCACTTAACCCGCTTAGATTCATCTCCTTAGCCATCCAAAGACCATGGAGCAAGGCTTCATACTCAGCTGCATTGTTAGTACAAGGAACATTAAACGGAGGACGAATAAAACTTGTCACCTCGTGGGGAAGTTAACACGACTCCACCCCGAGCCTTCCAACTGCTGGACCCGTCAAAGTGGATGGTCCAATAGGTATGATCCGCCTTTCTTGGTGCTTGTAACTCCGTCCAATCATTAATGAAATCCACAAGTGCTCTGGGATTTTACTGCCGTTCGAGGCACATACTTTAAACCGTATGCCCAAGCTCTATAGCCCACTTAGCAATCCGGCCAGTCGCCTCCCGGTTCTGTATGATATCACCCAAGGGAGCTGAACTGACCACTATGATGGGATGCCCTGGAAAATACTGCTTCAGCT
The DNA here is from genome assembly GCA_021605205.1 of Aegilops longissima. Taxonomy (NCBI): domain Eukaryota; kingdom Viridiplantae; phylum Streptophyta; class Magnoliopsida; order Poales; family Poaceae; genus Aegilops; species Aegilops longissima. The sequence continues at coordinate 20,742,491 of CM038677.1, read as the reverse complement.
TCCGGCTTGCCATAAAAACTCCATACACCAGCTTCTGCCAATGCGGGTATCTCTGCTTGGACTCAATAAGCACCTCGCTAATATAATAAACCGGACGTTGAACCGGATGCTCCTTCCTTGCCTCCTTCCGTTCTACCACAATGGCCACGCTAACTGTCCTGGCATTAGCAGCAACATATAGAAGTAGCGGCTCTTTGTCAATGGGAGCAGCGAGTACAGGCGGGTTGGCCAATTGCCGCTTCAAGTCCTCCAACGCTTCATCAGCAGCCGGACTCCAGACAAACTGATCTTTCTTCTTCAGCATCTGGTACAAAGGAATGGCCTTCTCTCCGAGGCGGTTGATAAACCGCTCAAGCAAGGCAATCCGCCCGCCAATCGCTGGACATCATTGATACACTTTGGCTTAGCCAGGGAGGTGATAGCTGTAATCTTCTCCGGATTAGCTTCAATCCCCCTGTTGGACACAAGGAAACCCAATAACTTGCCTGCCGGAACACCGAAAACACATTTGGCCGGGTTAAGCATCATCTTGTACACCCGCAAGTTGTCAAAGGTTTCTCTCAAATCCTCAATTAGTGTTTCCTTCTTCCTTGACTTCACCACAATATCATCCACATAAGCATTTACGTTACGGCCGGTCTGTTCATGCAAGCAATTCTATACGCAACGCTGATAAGTTGCTTGGGCGCTCTTGAGCCCAAAAGGCATAGACACATAGCAGAAGGCTCCAAAGGGAGTGATAAACGCTGTCTTCTCCTGGTCCTTAACCGCCATTTTGATCTGATGATATCCATAATATGCGTCCAAAAAGCTCAAACGCTCACAACCCGCCGTAGCATCAATAATCTGGTCAACGCGAGGGAGAGCAAAAGGATCTGCTGGACAAGCCTTGTTAAGATCTGTGTAATCCACACACATGCGCCAGGTGCCGTTTTTCTTAAGGACCAACACCAGATTAGCAAGCCACTCTAGATGGAAAACTTCAACGATAAAACCTGCTGCTAAGAGCCTGGCAACCTCCTCTCCAATGGCCTTACGCCTTTCCTCGTTAAACCGGCGAAGAAACTGCTTTACCGGTTTGTATTTGGGATCAACATTACGAGTGTGCTCAGCGAGTTCCCTCGGTACACCTGGCATGTCAGAAGGCTTCCATGCAAAAATGTCCCGATTCTCACGGATGAACTCGATGGAGCGCCTTCCTATTTAGGATCCAAGTTGGCCGATGACGAACTGCTTGGACGAATCACGGGTACAAAGTCAACAAGTTTAGTCTCAGCCACCGATTTAAACTTCAAGGCCGGATCGTGCTCAGTAGTTGGCTTCTTCAACGGGTCATATCCGCCGGATCAACATTATCTTTATAGTACTTTAGCTCTTGGTGGCACAAACCGACTCTGCGTAAGCCGCATCACCTTCCTCACATTCTAAAGCGATCTTGCGGCTCCCATGAACCGTTATCGTCCCTTTGTGACCCGCATTTTTAGCTGCAAATAGACATAACAAGGTCGTGCCATGAACTTGGCATAAGCCGCCGCCCAAACAGGCGTGGTAAGGACTTTGAATTTTCACCACTTCAAACTTCAATGTTTCCGATCCGAGTCACGCTCATCCCCAAAGGCCACCTCCGAGCTATTTTACCAACCAGATATGCTGACTTGCGTGCACCACACCATGAAACACCTGTATTGGACGGCTTGAGATGTTTATCTGTTAACCCCATACGACGGAAGGTCTCATAATACAGATGTTGATGCTGCTCCCTCCGTCCATAAGCACCTTGGTAAACTTGTATCCTCCCACCGAGGCGCCACCACTAGGGCTAGCTGACCGGATTGTCAACCCCGGAGGATGATCCTCTCTACTCCACACAATAGGCTGCTCGACCAGCATAGGTAATGAGGCACGGCCGGTTCAACAACGTTGACTGCCCGCTTCTGAAGTTTTTGGTCTCGCTTGTCCAAGCTAGTGGTGAAGACGTGATACTGTCCACCATTCAACTGCTTCGGATTGCTCTGATAGCCCGACTGCTGTTGCTGCTGATTGTAACCACCTTGGTTGTTCTGATTGTTCTGATTGTTCTGATTGTCCTGCCCGCCCGGGTTACCATTAAACCCTGGACCGGAATTTCTCCATCGTAACCGGGCGGACCTCGAACCGCCGCCGGGCCTTGATCATACCGGAAAACATTAGAACTTTTGAACTCCTGCATAATGTAACAATCCTTCCAGAGGTGGTTTGTTGGCGCCTCCTTCGTCCCATGCTTCGGACAGGTTGATTCAACAGATAATTCAACCGGTCCGATTGTGATTAAGCGCACCACCGTTCGGGTTGTTTACCCTTGCGCCGTCGGCCCTTGTCATGCGTTGGTGTTGGCTACGGCCCATGTTACCATTCGCTTTACGCTTGTTTCCTCCATTACCCGCCGAGTGATGCTGCTGGCCTCTGGAGTTGCTGTTCTGTTTTCCCTTCCCTGTTTCATCCTCTTCCTCGGACTCGGGATCCTTGGTACTATCAGAATAAGCATACTTCACTAAAACGCCCATGAGAGTGCCCATGTCATTGCAAAAATGCTTCATGCGACCCAGCTTCAATTTTAAAGGTTTGAACCGACAGTTGCCCTCTAGGGTTAAGATTGCAGAATCAGCGTTGATCCGGTCTGAAGAATGCAGAACTTCTGAAACGCGGCGTACCCAATGGGATGTGGATTCCCCCTCCGCCTGGACACAAGCCGCCAAATCCACCACAGACATGGGCTGCTTACAGGTATCTTTGAAATTCTGAATGAAACGGGTCCGTAAGTGGGTCTATGAACTCATGGAATTGGGCGGCAAGTTTTTCAACCAAGTACGGGCCGTGCCTTCAAGCATCATGGTGAAATACTTCGCACACGCAGCTTCATCCACATCCAACATCTCCATGGCCATCTCATAGCTTTCTATCCACGCTCGAGCCGATCGGCGGTATAATTGGGCACCTTACGTGGCCCTTGAAATCTTTTGGGCAAGCGTACATTGCGTAAAAGCGGGACGAGGCAAGGTACCCCCAAAGAGCTGGATGTAACTCCAGGCTCGAAAATAGTCGGTCGAACCGGCACAAGTTGATAATCCTGATGCTGCGCTGCTAACTCGGCCTCCTGACGTGCCCTGGCCCGGTCTACCACCTCTTGAGCGTTTTGAAACCACCGCCGGGTTGTTGCCTGGGTGCACCGCTGCGCAGACATTTGACACGGCCGGTTCATCTGCGTGCTGCTATAGCTCCGCTCAAAGCGGGGTGGAGGATCCGATCACGGCAGTATGAATACGCTTCCTATTGGACCAGAGCCGTCCTAAGGAGCTCTTTGACCCGGCGTGTTTCTACCGCCTGTGGTGAATTGCCTTCGATTGGAATTGCCTCCAACCGCGCCGCCGCCGCAACAAGGTTATCCATCGGGTTGGAGTAGTGACCTAGAGGTGTTTGCACAGCCTGAGGCGCGCCGGCATGATGGCGAGGTAGATCTATCACACGGGGCTGAATCGGCGCGCCCGTCCCAGGTGCTTCCGCCCGGTTCACCACTGGCGGCGGATTACTGGTCCCTGCTCCTGGGGTGTTGAAGAGGTCTCTTCCCTCGAAAACCGAGGGCAAACGGGATCTGTACTTTCTTTTCATGACTTCATGCGACGCATTCTGATCCAGCATGAGCCTATAAGCCTGCGCATCCAAAGCGGCCCGTTCTGCCACCATCCTAACGTCTGCAGCTGCCAGATCCGCTTTAGCCTGAGTGATTTGTTCCTTCACCTTTGCAATCTCTGCATTATGCAGGTCTTGATCCGCCGGGTTAGCCTCTGCCATGAGCACAGCCAATGCATCAAACAGTTCTGATAAAACTTGAGCGGCGGCGATTGGGGCCTCTGCCCGGCCGCCATCCCATTGTCGAACCGGCGACCATTGTCGCGGCGGTTGAAGAGTGAAGCGTCGCTTGTGTACCGGCCATGAATATTCCAACCCGGTTGGGCAGATCAAAGGGGTCCGGAATACTGTCACCGTCGGAACAGCCCCCAATCTGGCCATCTTGCAGCTGGTACAGAGATTCAGTTTCTCCCGTCGACGACTCGTCATCCGAGTAGACGACGGTTTCGCCACCAGATGCTGATCCGTCCTCGTAGTTTCCTCCGTGGATGACTCCCACGAAAGCACGCTTGACAGCCGGTTTGGCCAGGGCAGGTTTCGCCCGCTGAGCCGTCTCGACGAGGTCGGTGCAGACGTCCGGCTCAGGCCCTGGCTCACCGATCTTGCCGATGAACACGTGTATGCTACCAAAGGGGACCCGGTACCCGTACTCAATCGAGCCGGCCTCGGGGCCCCAGCCTGTATCGTCCATGTAGAGCTTGCCGCGACGACTCTTGGTCATCCGGCCCACAGCATAGCCTTCGAGTCCTTCGAATTTGCCCTCTAAGATCATCAAACCATCGTGCGATAGCCCCACGGTGGGCGCCAACTGTCGTGGAATTGTCACGGCAGATGTCCTCATGAAAGGACTTAGTCGCGGGGCCATCGAACGGGTTAACTTAGAGGGGTTAAAGCGGACGCAAAGACACAAGGGTTATACTAGTTCGGCCCCTTCGATGAAGGTAAAACCCTACGTCTAGTTTGTGATGGGATTGATGTGATCTCGGCGACTAGGGAGCAATAGCTTCGCCTAAGCCTCGAGTTGTAGTTGTCTGTCCCTAAACCGCCGCCGGGTCGTCCCCTTATATACACGGGTTGACGTCCGGCCGGTCTACAGAGTCCCGAGGCCGGCTCATACAAGTGTCCGGCTCGGTCTCTCCTTTCTCTTATCTTACAACACAAGTTACCTGGTTATGGCGGTTTTACCATTATGGGCCCTAATTCGCCCCTGGGCTCCGGGTCTCTAAGCTCTACGGCGAATCGCCACCTTCTGAGTCTTCATGGGCTCCAATTATGGCTGAGGGTGAACCGGCCCCTCCAGGGCGGTTTATATTCAGTAGTTACATCCCCAACAGTTAGGGTTACACAGAGTCGGTTACAATGATAGGAGATCTACATATCCGTATCACCAAGCTTGACTTCCACGCCAAGGAAAGTCCCATCCGGACACGGGACGAAGTCTTCAATCTTGTATCTTCATAGTCCAGGAGTCCGGCCAAAGGTCATAGTCCGGCTATCCGGACACTCCCTAATCCAGGACTCCCTCAGTAGCCCCTGAACCAGGCTTCAATGACGACGAGTCCGGCGCGCATATTATCTTCGGCATAGCAAGGCGGGTTCCTCCTCCAAATTCTTCATAGAAGATTTTGAACACAAGGATAGTGTCCGGCTCTGCAAAATAAGTTCCACATACCACCGTAGAGAGAATAATATTCACACAAGCTCAATCTGCTGACGTATTCCGCAGCGTGACATCACACCACGGCCAAGCCTTTATTCGAATCGTTTTCACTGTCCCACCTCAGCGCGTTTAGCGAGGCGGTTTCCTTGGCACGTCTTGTCAAAGCAGAGATCGTGTCCCCTTATTCCAGGATTCTCATCAACACGGGTGTGGGTAACCCAGTCGTGCCTGTTGGCACGCCTCCTCTATCGAAGGCGAGTCCCGAACGGTCACGGGGAGGGCTCCTGGTATTCAACCTCTTTATAAAGAGACCAAGGCCCTGCTCCTTTTTCTCAATCTCAATCGAATCCGCCCCTCGCCTCGAGTTCCAACACCCAAAGCTCCAGATTCAGGCGCTTCGGACCTTCGATGATGTCCGGCTCCGACTTTCAAGGCCGGTGGATGCCTTCCTCCGTCACGGAAGAAGACGTCCTAAAGTTGAGAGATGCCAGGTATCTAACCGCGAAATCTCAAGATAGGCTGCCTGCCCAAGGGCAGGTTATTCCCACTCCCAAGCCCGTGAAAGCGTGGTGTTCGCCTCACTTCCTTCGGGGCTAGGCTTCCCAACGGACCCCTTCGTGGGGGGCTCATGTTTTATTATGGGCTGGAATTTCACGACTAGGATCCGAGTCCATCCTCCACATCTCATCGCTCATCGTCAGATAAGTGAAGCCTTCCTCCGCATTACCCCTCACTTGGATTGTGGCTCAAGACCTTCAAGGTGGAGCCAAGATGATCAAGGGCAACAGCAGAGGCGGAGGGGTTGTTATAAGCAAGAATGCTGACGCTTCATGGCCCGAGGGCTCTTTTCAAGAGGAGCTCAGTCTATGGCAACAAGAGTGGTTTTATATCACAGCTCCCAGGGGCACCAAATGGGTGGCGCCACCTGCCTTTCGCTCGGGTCCTCCACCGCAGCTGGCGTCATGGGTCAATAAAGGGCTTGACTGGGGGCCGTCCAAGGACGTGCCCTTGTTGCAGGGCCGTATTCGAGACCTCCTAGAGAGAGAGATCAATCTGGTCGTAGTAGCGCATGTCATGCTGATTCGCCGCATCCTGCCCTGCAAACGTCGACCCCTCCGCCTGTGTGAGTTCAATCCGGAGGGACCACAAGCTCTAAAACATTTTATGGGCGCAACGCCCGTGGAGATGTACAAACTGTTCTTCGGATCACAAACAATGTGTCCGGACTTGACCGAGGATGCAAGTCTGAGCTGCAATCGCCCGGATACTCAAGTAAGTAGTCCTGTACCCGGTCACGCTATCCGTATATTTATCATAAACTTGCCCCGTAAAAGAGTTGTCCCTTAAACAGGAGTGGATAGCGAAAGCAAAACTGATCAGGTGTCCGGCCCCCCTCCCTGAGACCACGCCGGATCCCGTGTTAACCAAGATGCTGGAGACTGCGCCTTTGGAAGAAGGCGAAGGGGGGAACAAGGAAGCTACTGCCTCCGCGAAGGAGGTCATCAAGAAAGGAGGGATCGAGAATCCCTCCATCCAAGGGGAGAAGAGGACCACCTCTGAAGATCCGGAGGCAAAGGCCTCAAAGCGGGGGAAGAAATCTTCGCCAGAGGGTCCTGCGTCGGGAGATGTCCTGGCCGCACTATTTCCCCAAGGAGATCAGCCCTCCAGCGAGCCGTGAGTAGAGAGGGGAGTTTTTAAAATAAGAGACATCCCTGTTTTATTTCTGAAGATGACCGAAATTTTACCTTGTAGTTCGGATCTCAGCCCTTCTCAGTAGAGCTCGTCTTCAGGGGATCTTCATCCGGAGATGATGGAGAGCGGAACGCCTCCCCCTGCCGTACCGCCTAGTGAGGCGGACGATCCTGAGATGTCGTCGCGGAGGGTTTCTCCGAATCCGGCAGGGGCGGAGGGCGGTCGTAGGGCCCCCCGAAGCCCTCCGTGTCCGGCCTTCGAAAAAGGCCATCAGACGAGTCTGGCACCTCCTGGTGCACGGTTGGAGGAGTTGAAGGATCTGCTCGGGCGAGCGTCTATCTCAGAGGATAACCGTGCATTGATGGGTACGGTGATTGAAAAAATTTTGTCCGCGGAAAGCGGGTTGTACGAGGCCGCCAGGAGTTTACTGACGGGTTTTGAGGTACGTGCAATGATGTACCTTTTGACGGTTCCACATATATAAGATGCGCCCTGTGTACATAGTAGCCCCTGAGACTCGGTGCGGTGTCAAAAATGACAGCGTGCCGAGGATCATAATCCCAGCTATAATATGTCGCCCTTCCTAAATAGCTGGCGGAGCGTCCGGTGGCTAGCCGAACTGATGAATTTGCCGAACTGAAGCGGCAACTTGACGTGGCGGATGCCAACATCGCGCTTGTCAAAAAGCGGCTTGACGAGTCACAAGGTATGCAGTTTCTCCGCGGACACCTGGTAAGGGAGGTTGATGCCCGTGCCTTACAACATGTATGCTTGATGCAGATGGTGCCGCTGCCATGGAGAACCTTCGGGCGGAGCTTGCCCGAGCCAAGGAGCAGGCCAGAAAAAGTGATGCGGCCGCCTTAAAGGCGGACGAAGAGCTAAAAGCCGAACAGGCTGCTCACTGCCGAAGCAAGAAGGAAATGGCCGTGAAGTTGAAGAATGCTATCGACCGCTGCGAGCTTCTTGAAAAAGAAGGTCGAGCGGAGCAAGAGGACCTGAAGATGGCCACCACCGAGGCCAAGGATGCTCGCTCTGCGATGAGAGCTATGAAGGAGGAGCTACGTCAGGCCGTAGATACCGCGGCTGGAAAGCCCTTTCTGTTGCGGAGGAAGTTCATGGATCCTAAATATGCTTAGTTGGACCGGCTGTGGAGTACGAGGATGCTTATCTGGACTTAGCGACGAGTGCCGCGGACGCGGCCGAACACTTCGGAGATCAAAAGGATCACGAGATGGAAGATCTTTTTTGGTCGCAGTTCCGTAATCCATAGCGTCCACTTCCATTAACCGATCGGTTGGCCGAATGGGCGGAGCTGAATAGATTGTCCGGACTTGCCATGAAGGATGTCGTGATTCATTTGTGTCCGAAAAGGCCCGAGCTGAAGAGTTATTTTGGCTTGGTGCAGCAGTTCCTTGGTGCGGTGCCGCATATCAAAGCAATGAGGCGGTCAGCATGCATAGAGGGTGCGCGGATGGCTCTTGCCCGTGTCAAGACATACTGGGCGGAGATGAAGGCCACCGATGTTGCATCCCAAGATTCGGACGAAAGCCGAGTACCTGTCGAGCACTATTTTCAGGAAGTTCTGCAGGGCGCTCGTTTAATAGAGACGCAGTGCTCGAAGGATATTATGTTCGAATAACATGTATTATTGTGAAACAATGTTTCGATGGAATATAAAAGCTTTTTATACTTGTGCCTTCAAGAATTACAATACCTCATGTGCAGCCGTTAATGTATATGTGTATATAACCTGAAAGATGGCAGTCTTTGGCTTCAGCCCCCACGCATATAATTCGGGGGTGTTTGCAGAAAATGCCTTTTCACACTTGATCCAACGTCTTGGTCCTACAAAGGAGGTGATAGCGCAGCAAACTAGGCAACCGGACTATAATGCTTTATCACTTTCACTTAGCCATAGGAGTTCGACGGTGGGGCTACTATATATCCCCTAGGGGCACCGCTACCACCCGAATTCGGGCGCCAGCGTATGCTCGACGAGAAACGACCCTTCGACAATGAGGAGGAATTCTAAAGATTCCAGCGGGTTATCGAGTGGTTGACCAGTCTCATGCTATATCATGACAGTTAGTTTTCGGCTTTCATCGAGGTGCTCGCCTTTGGCGAACCGGGCACAATCGCGAGAGTTCTCCCGGTGCCGCATTAGCCGATAGAGCGGAACGTAAGGCAGCAAAACACAGGAGCCGGGCAAACCCAACATTTGACCAAAGACATGATTCGGAGCTGATGCATATAAGTCCTAACTCGAGATGCCGAACACTCCCTAAGGTATTCGGGATTTATGAAAACGGGCCCAACAACGTCCTTGTCAATAAGCCCCTGGTGTCCAGGTACGCGCAAAATTCTGACGTGGCCTATGCCAAAACGCCAGCCTCCTCGTCGGTTATAGCAAGAAACCGGGGGATGTGTATCAATAAGAGACAGTAAAAAAGGTTTACGCAGGGTCTTAATCTGAAAAGAATCCTTGCAACGGTCCCTACTGCACGCCTGCTTTGTGTCTCCGCGCAGCCGTATCTTGGACGGGTAGCACGGTGTTCATCTGTAAAAGAGATGAACTTAGTTGAAAAAGATCGTGCGAAAAATGTACGTTATATTAAATAAACAAAGTACAATTCAAAAAATGAACAAAATTGAGCTTTATTGTCTCTTGTTGTGGATGTGCGGAGCCCCTTGTACGGGGGTATGCGTCTAGTAAGCCCTTGTATGTTTACGCCGGACTCGTCCAGCCGTGTCCGGGGTCTGGACGACCTGTCTAAGTGCTTGTATTGGTGAACCCGGTTTATTGTGGGGCTGTCAAGGCAACCGCACAATTTTCCGGACTCGAGGAACCCTCGATGTTTCCTTTAATGAGATGATGCGCGTGGACCGGCATTTTAAGTGTAAGAGATGCATAATGCGGTATTGCGTTAAAGCAGGCAAAACTTGGCGGCCCCTATAGTGCTTGATAGCTACTTGTAAATGGGGCGAGGTGGAAGGTTAACTTTTCACGGCGGAAGTTGTCGGGTGAGCCGAACACAACTTCTAGCGTAGAGAGCCCGCATAATGGGTATATGGGCTGGCATTACCCTTGAAAGGAAGTGTTGCTATGGCGAAATTTGGTTGGGTCTATCCCCATTTTGCGGATTGTGTCCTGATATATCAGGTTTAGATCACTGCCGCCGTCCATTAGGACTTGTGTAAATTGGAGTCCGCCGGTTATCGGATCTAATATCAAGGCAGTCCAACCTGCATTCCGTATACTTCTAGAGTAATCCTGATGGTCGAAGGTGATTGGTTTTAACAACCAGTGGCGGGACTCCTCCGGGATAGGCCGTATGGCGCGTACCACTATGGGCGCCGCTCTAATTTTCCCTTTTGTCATGTAAAGTGAGTTTACTGTTTTGATTTCTTGTGGGAAATTCTTTTGTTTTCCGGTGCTCTGCTTGTGGGGTTCGTCATCGTCCTCGCTTGGTGTGTCGAGCCCCTTGTGTTCGGCGTTGAGTTTGCCGGACTGCTTGAAGACCCAGCAATCTCTGTGGGTATGGTTTGCAGGCTTCCCGGGAGTACTGTGGATTTGGCATATCTTGTCCAAGATTTTGTTTAAGTTAGATAGCTCGTCCCTGTTATCCTTAAGGGGCAGCTTTTTATGATTCTGTCGAGAGCTTTTGAATCCGGCATTGACTGTCATGCTCTTTGGGCTGTTTCCCTTGGTCCGACGCTGGTCCTTTCTGTGTTGTGGTTTCCCGTTTCCATCCCTGACTTCGGATGTACTTGGGTCGCTGGTACTGCATCTTGCCAGCCAGTTGTCCTCTCCTGCGCAAAAGCGGGTCATGAGGCTTGTTAATGCGGCCATTGTTCTTGGCTTTTCTTGGCCGAGGTGTCTGGCGAGCCATTCGTCTCGGACGTTGTGTTTGAAAGCTGCAAAGGCTTCGGCGTCCGGACAGTCGACTATTTGGTTCTTTTTAGTAAGGAATATGTTCCAAAATTTCCGGGCCGACTCTCCGGGTTGTTGAGTTATGTGACTTAAATCGTCGGCATCCAGGGTTCGGACATAGGTCCCTTGAAAATTTGCCGAAAAGCATCCTCGAGCTCCTCCCAACTTCCAATGGTGTTTTCAGGAAGGCTTTTAAGCCAATGCCGGGCTGGCCCTTTGAGCTTGAGGGGTAAGTATTTTATGGCGTGGAGATCATCCCCTCTAGCCATGTGTATATGGAGGATGTAATCCTCAATCCAGACTCCAGGGTCTGTTGTTCCGTCGTATGCCTCTATGTTTACGGGCTTGAATCCCGCTGGAAATTCATAATCCAGCACCACATCGGTGAAACATAGGGGGTGTACGTCACCCCTATATTTAGGTGTACCGTGATGTTCGGATACTTGATGTGTTGCATTGCTTACTAGAGCTTGCTTTCTTGGCCCGTAGATAGATCTAACTGGGCCATCTTTTTGATGCGAATCCCTATGCGGATCGCGTGTCGGCTTGTGTGCGGTGCCGTTTGACGCTCTCTATTTGCCATGGGGTCATCCATCCGACCGGGTGGCCTCCTTGTTTTTTGATTGCGGGGGCTCTACGGCCTCCTCATCAAATCCGGGCAGTAGTTTTCGCTTTGGGTAACTCTTTGTTCGGCGACTGTCACCGTATTTGTCTGTGGTGTTGAGTACTTTGCTCCATCTGATTCTGAGTACATCTTCCGCTGTTTTGAGCTTCTGCTTCTGTTTTTTCAGGCTTCATGCAGTGGCGACGAGCCTTTTGTGGAGGTTCTTCTGCTCCAGCAAATTGTCCGGCGTGAGATCGTCCAGATTATTATCTTCGCCTGGGACGGGTTGTTTATCCAGGTTGTCCTGTTCGGACGGTTGCTCAATAGCATGTTCGTCGTCCACCGGTTCGCCCTGCTCTATGGCTGGGTCTGTATGGCTGTTGTCCTTGTCGAGGTGGGACTTTGAGCGGCGCTTACGTCGCAATTTTGACTGATTTTCGAGGGAATGATCCTTCGTAGCGTCCCGTTGTTCCTGGTCGTCACTTCCTTTAGGTGTGTCCACCATGTATGCATCATGAGATGAGGTGGTTCTCCAGTGCCCTATAGGTGTTGGTCCATGTCCCTCCCCTACATCGTCGTCCATACCGTCGATGTCTTCGGAGTCAAAGTCGAGCATGTCGGTTAAATCATCGACAATGGCTACGAAGTGGGTGGTGGGTGGGCTTTGAATTTCTTCATCGTCCGCATCCCAACCTTCCTGACCATAATCCAGCCAAGGCTCTCCTGATAAAGAGAGAGACTTTATTGAATTCAGGATGTTGCCAAAGGGCGAGTGCTAAAAGATGTCTGCGGCAGTGAATTCCATGATCGGCGCCCAATGGATTTGATTGGCGGGGGCGCGGAAGGTTCGGAGTTTGGAGAGGAGTGCGACACCATGGAGTCACGAGCTTCGCAAAGGACGGGGTAGGTGTACGGCTCAATCGCCGTAGACATCGCAGCCCCCGAGGCGGTGTCCAGCCACCCGTCCTCGATCGGCGCAGTCGGCTCCAAGCTAAAGGTCGGAGCGGACACTGGTGCGGCCTCCAGGACACAGTTCGGTGGCAGAGCTAGATCATGCCCCTCGTGACAATGCGGCGCACTTGGCTGTGGCTTGAACCCGTCAAAGATCAAGTCTCCGCGGACGTCAGCCGTGTAGTTCAAACTTCCAAATCTGACCTGATGGCCAGGGGCGAGCTTTCAATCTGCTCCAGATGGCTGTTTAATTGCCTGCATGCAAAGCCGCCGAATCACGAAGATCTGTCCGGGAGAAAAGTCTCACCCTGAGCGCATCGTTGTTGATGATCGGAGGAGACATCGGGCCTAAAGATGACGACACGAGGAACTCTTAATGAAAGCACCAATGTCGGTGTCAAAACCGGCGGATCTCGGGTAGGGGGTCCCGAACTGTGCGTCTAGGCGGATGGTAATAGGAGACAAGGGACATGATGTTTTTACCCAGGTTCGGGCCCTCTTGATGGAGGTAAAACCCTACTCCTGCTTGATTAATATTGATGATATGGGTAGTACAAGAGTAGATCTACCACGAGATCAGAGAGGCTAAACCCTAGAAGCTAGCTTATGGTATGATTATTGTTCGTCCTACGGACTAAAACCCTCTGGTTTATATAGGCACCGAAGAGGGTTAGGGTTATACAGAGTCGGTTACAATGGTAGGAGATCTACATATCCGTATCGCCAAGCTTGCCTTCCACGCCAAGGAAAGTCCCATCCGGACACGGGACGAAGTCTTCAATCTTGTATCTTCATAGTCCAGGAGTCCGGACAAAGGTCATAGTCCGGCTATCCAGACACCCCCTAATCCAGGACTCCCTCAGAGAGTTTGGCCGATAGCCAAAGCTCCTTTAGCAACAGTGCCGTCTTTAAAGACGGGATGAGGCATCCTTCCTGATGGCGACGGCATAGAGGAACTCTCAATGAAAGCACCAATGCCGGTGTCAAAACCGGCGGATCTCGGGTAGGGGGTCCCGAACTATGCGTCTAGGCGGATGGTAACAGGAGACAAGGGACACGATGTTTTTACCCAGGTTCGGGCCCTCTCGATGGAGGTAAAACCCTACTCCTGCTTGATTAATATTGATGATATGGGCAGTACAAGAGTATATCTACCACGAGATGAGAGAGGCAAAACCCTAGAAGCTAGCCTATGGTATGATTGTTGTTCATCCTACGGACTAAAACCCTCCGGTTTATATAGACACCGGAGAGGGCTAGGGTTACACAGAGTCGGTTACAATGGGAGGAGATCTACATATCCGTGTCACCAAGCTTGCCTTCCACACCAAGGAAAGTTTCATCCGGTCACGGGACGAAGTCTTCAATCTTGTATCTTCATAGTCCAGGAGTCCGGCCAAAGGCTATAATCCGGCTATCCGGACACCCCCTAATCCAGGACTCCTTCACCCACACCCTGCTCTATCCGCCACCCAGCCAGAGCCTCTTCCCTGACGACGCGTCCACAGCAACACCTTGACGTCCCTCATCCATTGTACCGGATGAGGATCCGTCGTCGATCTCATCGTACCGCCGGTTCAGCCACCCCGTCCTCCACCTCCAAGGAGCTGCCCCGACGTTCCCCTCATCTTTCGCGCCACCTCCATCCCCACACCACCGTCTTCACCGCACCATCGAAGAGCATCATCATCACCGCTTCTCGGATGAAGCTGCGGCCTAATCGGTGCCACCAAAGAGGTTGTACACTAATCGCCGCGATTTTCTTCTTGATTCGATCTCATGGTGCTGCCGGGCGCCGGTCCCGAGCCGACACGGCGCGGGCTCCATCCACGGGCGTCGCTGCCACTTCCTCCACGGCGTCGCTCCCTCGTGGCGACGCCCACATCGATAGGAGCTGCTTCTGCTTTAGCTTGCTCGCGCTGTTGCTCGCTCTTGCTCTCGGTCCCCTGCCTGGTCTGCTCTTGCTATTGCTCTTGCTCGCGTTGCTGCTCTCGCTCTTGCTCTTGCTTGCGATGCTGCTCCGATTTAGCTACACTTCAGTCGACTGAATCGACTTTTGGGTCAGTCGATTTTCAGGGGTGGGGGGCTCGCCGGGGTGAAGGAAGAACCAGCCGCAGCGGGGAGGGGGGCTCGCCGGAGAGGTACCCCACTATCTATCTTAGGGTTCAGGATGGGGGCGGTGGTCGCCGGCGGTGGCGGGCGTTGGCGGGGTGGTGGCGTGGGGATCGCCGGAGAAAAAGCTCGCACGGGGCCTAGAGGGATGGCTGGGCGGCGGCGGACGGGCGGTGGGGAGTCTTTTTCGGGTGGGCGGGCGGCGATCACGCCGCATGGGCGGCGAGGGGCTGCTGTTTGGCAAGCGGTGGTGGCGGCTCGTGGGGTGGAGGTTGAAGATGAACCGCATGAGCCCTTGATTTCAGATTCAACGGCTGCAAAATCGACCGACCAGAGATGAAAAGGTCAGCCGATCGACGTAGCCTCACCTTGCTAGTGCGTTCAGTTTCGATAGCAAAATTCAGTTTCGACTGACAAAATTCAGTTTCGACGCTAAGTTCAGTTTTACGAGTTAAGTTCAGTTTCGACAGTTAAGTTCAGTTTCGGCAGTTAAGTTCAGAGATGAGCGGCTGATGTATTTTACATCTAGCAGTTTGTGGTTATGCATTTTACGTCATGTATTGGAGATTCTATTAGAATTCCACTCAGGTTAACGTTTTTCGTTGTCTCTCTTGTCCTGCTTCAGCCTCGGCGTCGTACAACTCACCGGATCTGCTCCAATGATGAAACCCTCCATCACAGCTGAGCAGTACCTCGGGCTCCATCTCCAGACGCCTAAGATCTTCTTCCCCTCCTCCGACAGCTAAGTCAGCCGGAGCATCCTCACCGACCAACCCAATCACGCTGAGATCGACATGGCTTCGCCAAAGAGGTTGTACACTTGTTGCATCTCTTTTTTACTCTACATGTTATATATATTGTCCACTGAGCACTCGTAGTAACGGGAAATGCGATTATTTTATCCTACTATATGACAAGATGTGAGGTACCAGGCAACTTAGCTATCCGTGATGGACTCTCTTGAACGCCATCATTATTTATCTCTACGCGTTTGAGTTGTGCATTTGTCGATGGGCCTGGGAGTTGAGCTAGTATGGCAGTGGCCTGGGTCCAAAGTAATAGAAGTAGCACAAAAACATTTTTTTAGTGTAGGATTTTCCTTGCTCAAGCCTGGCTACTAGAATCGCCAGTGCTTGAAAGGAAAAGTGAATGAAAAACATAGGAATTGGAAAGTTTCCTATGGTACTACTTTTCATGAATTTGGTGCAAAGGAATGGAGCAAAGAAAAACTGTAGGATTTGTTCCTTTAGTGTCTCCTTGAAAGAAAAACTATAGGAATTCTAATTTCCACTTCTCCTCCTTTTCATATTCCTATTCATCAAGCACAAGTGAGGGAGTCCTGTACTAGGGGGTGTCCTGATAGCCGAACTATCATCTTTAGCCGGACTCCTAGACTATGGAGATACAAGATTGAAGAATTCATCCCTTGTCCATATGGGACTTTCCTTGGCGTGGAAGGCAAGATTGGCGATACGGATATGTAGATCTCCTACCATTGTAACCGACTCTGTGTAACCCTAACCCTATCCGGTGTCTATATAAACCGGAGGGTTTTAGTCCGTAGGACGAACAACAATCATACCATAGGCTAGCTTCTAGGGTTTAGCCTCCGATCTCGTGGTAGATCTACTCTTGTACTACCCATATCATCAATATTAATCAAGCAGAGTAGGGTATTACCTCCATCGAGAGGGCCCGAACCTGGGTAAAAACATCGTGTCCCTTGTCTCCTGTTACCATCCGCCTAGACGCACAGTTCGGGACCCCCTACCCGAGATCCACCGGTTTTGAAACCGACATTGGTGCTTTCATTAAGAGTTCGTCTGTGTCGTCACCGATAGGCCCGATGGCTCCTTCGATCATCAACAACGACGCAGTCCAGGGTGAGACTTTTCTCCCCGGACAGATCTTCGTATTCGGCGGCTTTGCACTGTGGGCCAATTCGCTTGGCCATCTGGAGCAGATCGAAAGCTACGCCCCTGGCCATCAGGTTAGGTTTGGAAGTTTAAACTACACGGCCGACATCCACGGAGACTTGATCTTCGACGGATTCGAGCCGCAGCCAAGCGCGCCGCACTATCTCGATGGGCATGATCTAACTCTGCCGCCGAACAGTGTCCTGGAGGCCGCCCTAGTGTCCGCTCCGAACATTGATTCGGAGCCGACCTCGCCGATCGAAGATGGTTGGTTGAGCCGAACACCATCCCCGTCCTTTGCGAAGACCGTGACTCCAAGGTGCCGTACTCCTCTCCGGACTCCGAACCCTCCGTGCCCCTGCCAATCGAATCCGATCGGGCGCCGGTCATGGAGTTCACTGCCGCGGACATCTTTCAGCACTCGCCCTTTGGCGACATCTTGAATTCACTAAAGTCTCTCTC
Source organism: Aegilops longissima (assembly GCA_021605205.1). Lineage (NCBI taxonomy): Eukaryota > Viridiplantae > Streptophyta > Magnoliopsida > Poales > Poaceae > Aegilops > Aegilops longissima. The sequence goes on along the minus strand of CM038677.1, from coordinate 20,725,497 downwards.
TTTATCCGGAGAACCCTGGCCGGACTACGGTCAGGAAGGTTGGGATGCGAATGACGAAGAAATTCAACGCCCACCCACCACCCACTTTGTAGCCACTGTCGATGATTTAACCGACATGCTCGACTTTGACTCCGAAGACATCGACGGTATGGACGACGATGCCGAGAGGCGACCAAGACCCAGCGCCTATGTGGCATCGGAAGGCCACCCGCCATATGACATATACATGGTGGACATCCCGAAAGATGGGAATGGCGATGGAACGGCGGAGGATGACCCCTCCAAGAAACAACCCAAGCGCCGACGTCAGCGGCGCCGTTCTAAATCCCGCCACAGTAAAAACGGTGATTTCGGCACGGGAGATAATAACACCCCGGACAGTGCCGAAGACAACCCCCTCCAGCAGGATTCAGCGCAGGAGGAGGGAGAAGGAAGTCCGCACGACAGTGCGGCAGAAAGAGAGGTAGAGGACGATAATTATGCGCCTCCCTCCGAAGATGAGGCAAGGCTCGACGACGACGAATTTGTCATGCCTGAGGATCCCGCCGAACTGGAGCGTTTTAAACGCAGGCTCATGGCCACGGCAAGCAGCCTCAAGAAAAAGCAGCAACAGCTTAGAGCTGACCAAGACCTGCTAGCTGACAGATGGACTGAAGTCCTTGCAGCCGAAGAGTATGAACTCGAGCGCCCCTCCAAAAGCTACCCCAAACGCAGGTCGCTGCCTCGATCGAGGAGGAAGCACCCAATTCACCAATAAGACGACATGGCAGACGGCCACCTGCGGGCGCGACAGAAGCCTCTCGCCCTCCGCCAAGACACACCCTCCGCCGCTCCAAAAGTACCAAGGCACGGAAAACGCGCGGACTTGCGAGATATATTAGAGGATAAGGCAAAGCATACAAGATCGATCTACAGATCGCGTGGGCGTCCAACGACACGTGATGATAACCGTCACGCCGGATACAGCAACTCCGGCCGGGCCGAACACAGTAGACAAAGCTCATATTAGCTACGTCGTGATATAGCCCAATACAGAGGCGCCGCACACCCACTATGCTTCACAGATGAAGTAATGGATCATCAAATCCCCGAGGGCTTCAAACCCGTAAACATCGAATCATACGATGGTACCACAGATCCTGCGGTCTGGATCAAGGACTATCTCCTCCATATCCACATGGCCCGCGGTGATGATCTACATGACATCAAATACCTCCCACTCAAGCTTAAAGGACCAGCTCGGCATTGGCTTAACAGCTTGCCAGTAGAATCAATTGGTTGTTGGGAGGACCTGGAAGCCGCATTCCTTGATAACTTCCAGGGCACATATGTGCGACCACCAGACGGCGATCACCTTAGCCATATAATTCAGCAGCCAGAAGAATCGGCCAGACAATTCTGGACTCGGTTCCTAACAAAGAAAAATCAGATCGTCGACTGTCCGGATGCAGAGGCGCTAGCAGCCTTCAAACACAACATCCGCGACGAGTGGCTAGCCCGGCACCTAGGACAGGAAAAGCCAAAATCCATGGCAGCCCTTACCACACTCATGACCCGCTTTTGCGCGGGAGAGGACAGCTGGCTAGCTCGAAGCAACAACTTGGCCAAACACCCTCGTAGTTCGGATACCAAGGACAGCAATGGCAGGTCGCGTCGAAACAAGAACAAGCGCTGCATTAGCGGCGATAATGCTGAAGATACGGCAGTCAATGCCGGATTCAGAGGCTCGAAACCCGGTCAGCGGAAAGAGCCATTCAAAAGAAATACCCAGGGCCCGTCCAACTTGGACCGAATACTCGATCGCTTGTGCCAGATACATGGCACCCTCGAAAAACCAGCCAACCACACCAACAGGGACTGTTGGCTGTTCAAGCAAGAAGGCAAGTTAAGCGCCGAAAACAACGACAAAGGGCTGCATAGCGATGACGAGGAAGAGCCCCGGCCGCCGAACAATAGAGGACAGAAGGGTTTTCCCGCACAAGTGCGGACGGTGAACATGATATACGCAACCCACACACCCAAAAGGGAGCGGAAGCGTGCGCTATGGGACGTATATGCGATAGAGCCAGTCGCCCCGAAGTTCAACCCATGGTCTTCCTGCCCGATCGCCTTCGATCGAAGGGACCACCCCACTAGCATCCGTCACGGTGGTTTCGCCGCATTGGTTCTTGAACCAATCATTGACGGATTTCACCTCACTAGAGTCCTGATGGACGGCGGTAGCAGCCTGAACCTGCTTTATCAGGATATAGTGCGCAAAATGGGCATAGACCCCTCAAGGATTAAACCCACAAAAATGACCTTTAAAGGCATCATACCAGGTGTAGAGGCCAATTGTACAGGCTCAGTTACACTTGAAGTAGTCTTCGGACCCCCGGATAACTTCCGAAGCGAAGAGTTAATCTTCGACATAGTCCCGTTCCGCAGCGGCTATCACGCACTACTCGGACGAACCGCATTTGCAAAGTTCAATGCGGTGCCGCACTACGCATACCTCAAGCTCAAGATGCCAGGCGCTCGAGGAGTAATCACGCTTAATGGAAACACCGAACGCTCTCTCAGAACGGAGGAGCATACGGCCGCCCTCGTGGCGGAGGTGCAAGGCAGCCTCTCACAGCAATCCTGGAGTCCGGCCACTAAACGTCCGGACACTGTCAAGCGCGCCCGGAGTAACCTACAACAAGACCGCCTGGCACGATCCAAGCACGAGTAATCCGCCCCAACCCCAGCCCTCGCGAAATTGCGAACCAGTACTACGCGTACATAACTACGCCCGAGATACCATGGGCATAAGGGGAGGGGCACGACCACGGCATGCCCAGAATGCGGCTCAGCCGCACCAGGGGCTCCCGATTGTGTCATTCTTTTTCTTTTTGCTTTTTTCTTACTTTCAGGACTATGTTATCCAGAAGCCCTGTCCGGCATTCGCGCCGAACTCACGATGCAACAGCCAGGGAAACAGAAAGCTACGTCGAGTGTCCAGGTGGTCTCTACTACGAGCATTATACCTGTTTTACATACCATCCCGCAGCTTACCCCTGGAGGGGGACATGTTAAATAGTCCCATCCCTTGCTTATCGCACAATTTGTATCGTTCTGCTTTTATTTGCAGTCTCTTATTAATAACCAATATATAGCTCTTGCCTATAATTGCATTCTTTATCTATATATATGTTCATTTCATGACATGTTTCACCCGTACACTTTGGTACGGACAATACACCAGGGGCTTAAGTACCCCAAAATTATGGTGTGATAAGTCCGAACACTTTCACAAGTGTGGCACCCCGAACTTGTAGCATTATATGCATCGGCTCCGAATCATGTCTTGGGTCAATAGTTGGGTTTGCCCGGCTCCTGTGTTTTGCTGCCTTACGCCTGCTATATCGCTAACGCGGCACTAGGAGAACCACTGCGATTGTGCCCCGGTTGAGCTGGGTTGAGCACTTCAGTGGAGAAAGCTAAAACTGACCGTCATGATGGGGCGAGAGCCGGTCGCTGTTCGAGAGGTTTTTTCGGGTCCCTAAAGACTTATGCCGCTTAGAGCGAGGAGTCGGCATTGTCCGGCCAAGGCGTGGATAGCGCCCCGAACTCGGTCTTCCGAATACTAGGAGCTTCGCCGAAATTTAAAATTATAGAATTCTATGGCTAAGTGAGAGTGTTCAAGCATTATAAGTCTGGTTGCCTTGTTCGTTGCATTGAGCGCCTCCCTAGACGGACCCAAGAATGGGAACAAGAGCGCTCAAGTTTATCCCGAACACCCCAGCACTCGTGGCATGGGGGCTGAAGCCAACGACTTGCCATCTCTCAAATTTGATAAACGGCCGCACAAAAGGTAATATTTTAAATTAACAAGTGTTGCTTAGCGCATATGAACAAGTTTTCAGCGTACAGGATAACAAATGCGAGTCTACTCAAAAATTACATCTTTGGAGCACTCATACGCTATACGGCGGGCACCCTTCAGGACGCCCTCATAGTACATTTCGGGCTTGCGATGATCCTTGCCCTTCGGTGGCCTGTCCGTCACAAGCTTCTCCGCATCCAGCTTGCCCAAGTGCACTTTAGCACGGGCAAGGGCCCGACGGGCACCTTCAACGCAGACGGAGCGCTTGATGACTTCAATCCATGGACAGGCGTCCACCAGCCGCCGCACTAGCCCAAAGTAGCTCCCAGGCATGGCTTCCAATGGCCACAGCCGAACTATGAGGCCCTTCATGGCCTGTTCGGCGACCTTGTGGAGCTTGACCAGCTGCTTCAGCTGGCCGCTTAGGGGCACCAGATGTCCGGCCTCAGCATACCGAGACCAGAACACCTTCTCCGTCGAGCTCCCCTCCTTGGCGCGGTAGAACGCACAAGATCGTACACACCACGGGCATATATGCGAATGCTCCTGGAGAGCTCCGAATCCGGGTAAGTAATAGGTAATTCACTTTCACATGCTTGCTTTGCATAAAGAATGCCTTACCCGCCGCTATTTTTTTTTAATGATTCAATTTCTTGGAGGGCTTTTTGGGCCTCAGCCTTAGCAGCTTTGGCACTCTCAAGAGCCGAGGCAAGCTCGGACTCTCGGATCTTCGAGTCACGCTCCAAACCCTCGTGTTTTTTCACGAGAGCCAGGAGCTCTTGTCGTACCTCCGCCAGCCGCGCCTCCCCCTTCTCTCGCTCGGTGCGCTCCGCGGCCGCTTTGCTTTCGGCCGCGGACACCACTTCCTTCAGGGTCGCCACCTCGTTCGTGGCACCTACAATACCCACGTTATTCCTGTAATTTTTTTGCAACTGAATCCTTTCTATAAGTTATTACTTTAATAAGGTATTACTTACCTTCCTTGTCCTCGAGCTGCTTCGTGGCTTGGCCGAGCTTGTTCTCGGACCGCTCGAGGCTCTGCTTCAATGCATTGACCTCCGCAATCAGTGCGGCAGAGGTCAGCAGCGCAGCCTGCATTCCCATATTGACATACTTATGTTAGACTCCTGCGTATATCTTTTTAGACCCTTAGTCCGGCTTTTCTTTCCGAACACCGAACTAAGCATCAGGGGCTACTGTCTATGCGGTAATATTTTTACATATTCTAAACTTACCTCAAAGCCTGTTAGAAGGCTGGTACAGGCTTCGATCATCCCGCTCTTGGCGGACTGAACTTTCTGTATCACCACACTCATAACAGGCGGTGCTCCTCGTCGATGGAGGCGCCGTTAAGCGCCTCCAAGAGCTATCCGTGCCTCCGGTTGGACGGAGGACACCGCGTCTTACCTTCCTGAAGGGGCCGCTTGCCGGACTTCGGAACCGCTGAAGGTTCCGTTATGGAGTCCGGACAAGGGTCGGGCTTAGAGCCCCTGGGGGTCTCGCTCCCCCCACGCCTGGAGTCCGGGAGGCTGCCTTGCGGCGCCTCCTGCGCCACCTCCTCTCGACCAGGCCCCCCTTGGGGCCCCACCTCGGCGTCATCCGCAGCGTGAGGTGAGGAGGCGGCCGGAAGTGAGGTACTCTCCATTTCCTCAGGGACCCGCTCGACAAAGCGGCAAAATCGTCCTTGGGAGGGTTGCATGATTGTTCGGCATTAGAGAACACTATGCAATGATAAAAAAGCCCATGGGTATCCGAACACTTACGATCTCTCCAGGGGCTTGGCCCTTGTTGGCCACTCCTCCTCATCGCTGTCGGCGTTGGTGGAGAAGTCTGGAGGAAGGGTCCTTCCCTTCTTGGACCCTCCGGCCTCCCCAGTTGGGGCGGCTTTCCTCTTCTTCTCTTCCCGCTGGGAGAGGCTTTTTCCTCCTCCTCTTCCTCGGAGGAGGATTCCGCCTCAGGGTTGCGGGCGATGAGTCCGACAGCCTGGCGCCGGAGCTCTTCGAGTTCCGTGGCCTCCTTCTTGGCCTTCTTCTCCAAGCACCACGTGAGGTGCGGAGCCAGCAGCCCTGTCAATCGGGCGTCCGCTGGGTCTTCGGCAATGGGGCGGACAGTTAATCTGTCCGGACGTCTTCACCGATCTGTCAAAGGTTAGGGAGTTTTAGATCCCGCATAGAGTCAAACTATGAAAAAAGAGTCCCATAAAGGGTAAAATAACTTACCTCGCTGGCTTGACGCTGCGAACTGAATCCGCGATCTTCGGTAGCGGATGCGGGAGCCTCGGCGCCCTTGAACAGCACCTTCTAGGCGTCTTCGTACGTAGTGTCGAAGAGCCTTTTCAGAGTTGGGTGTTGTGCCGTATCGAACTCCCACAATTTGAAGGCCCGTTGTTGGCATGGGAGAATCCGGCGGATGAGCATCACCTGGATTACGTTGACAAGCCTGAGATTCTTGTCCACCAGGTTTCGGACGCAGGTTTGAAGTCCGGACAGCTCGTCCGAATTCCCCCACGTCAGGCCCGTCTCTTTCCATGATGTGAGCTGGGTGGGGAAGCCAGATCGGAATTCGGGGGCCGCCGCCCATTTAGATTCGCGCGGCTCGGTGATGTAGAACCACCCCGATTGCCACCCCTTTATGGTCTCCACAAAGGATCCCTCGAGCCATAGGACTTTGGCCATCTTGCCAACCATGGCGCCTCCGCACTCCGCTTGGCGGCCGCCCACTACCTTCGGCCTGACATTGAAGATCTTCAGCCATAAGCCGAAGTGGGGCTGGATGCAGAGGAAGGCCTCGCACACGAGATGAATGCCAAGATGTTGAGGATGAAGTTCGAGGCCAGATCGTGGAAGTCCAGGCCGTAGTAGAACATGAGCCCCCGGACAAATGGGTGAAGTGGAAAACCTAGTCCACGGAGGAAGTGGGGGAGAAACACCACCCTCTCATGGGGCCTAGGGGTTGGAATGAGCTGCCCCTCGTCGGGTAGCTGGTACGCGATGTCGCTGGACAAGTATCCGGCCTTCCGCAGCTTTTTGATGTGCCCCTCCGTGACGGAGGAGGCCATCCACCTGCCTCCAGCTCCGGACATAGTTGGAGAAGGTTGAGGTGGGGTGTACGGACTTGGGCGCTGGAGCTCGAGTGCACGGAAATGGATGAGCAAAGGAGGAAGAAGGCGTAGGTGAAAAGGTGGATCCTTATCCCCTTATATGGACGGACGAAGCTATGCGTCCCCCGCCAGCCTGGTAAAACTCGCTTATATCCCAAGCTCCGTAATCAATGGCGCGGATGGGTTACCCACGTCCGTATTGATGAGAATCCTGGAATAAGGGGGCACGATCTATGCTTTGACAAGACGTGCCAAGGAAACCGCCTCGCTAAACGCGCTAAGGTGGAACAGTAAAAAACGATTCATATAAAGGCATGGCCGTGGTGTGATGTCACGCCCTGAATACGTCAGCAGATCGTGCAAAAGTTATTCTCTCTACGGTGGTATGTGGAACTTGTTTTGCGAGCGGACACTATCCTTGTGTTCAAAACCTTCTATGAAGTATTCGGAGGAGGAACCCGCCTTGCAATGTCGAAGACAATATGCGCCGGACTCGTCGTCATTGAAGCCTGGTTCAGGGCTACCGAGGAGTCCTGGACTAGGGGTGTCCGGATAGCGAACTATCATCTTTGGCCGGACTCCTAGACTATGAAGATACAAGATTGAAGACTTCGCCCGTGTCCGGATGGGACTTTCCTTGGCGTGGAAGGCAAGCTTGGCGATACGGATATGTAGATCTCCTACCATTGTAACCGACTCTGTGTAACCCTAACCCTATCCGGTGTCTATATAAACCAGAGGGTTTTAGTCCGTAGGACGAACAACAATCATACCATAGGCTAGCTTCTAGGGTTTAGCCTCTCCGATCTCGTGGTAGATCTAATTTTGTACTACCCATATCATCAATATTAATCAAGCAGGAGTAGGGTATTACCTCCATCGAGAGGGCCCGAACCTGGGTAAAAACATCGTGTCCCTTGTCTCCTGTTACCATCCGCCTAGACGCACAGTTCGGGACCCCCTACCCGAGATCCGCCGGTTTTGACACCGACAACAAGACTAAGAGATAGTAGCATAATAGCATTATAACCGTACATTTTCTTGTGGTTTGACTTAATCTCACCATGCTTTTTTGCATCCTGTGATCTTCCAATTGTTGTGAATCAAACACCCAGATTGGCAGAAATCTTGTGTTTTTAAATTCGCTGTTTTGCACGTGCATTCCTATCCTATTCCTGTCTATTTCCTATCCCTGCATTGCTAGAATCCTCAAATTCAAACAAGCCCTTACTCAATTACTTCTGTTACAGATATGTGTCAAAGAAAACCATGTGTGGTTTGTCCTGCTCCTGTGGCGCTGTGTTCCACCCCAGCTCAGCTGCACCAACGACGGAAGGGTTCACCACAGCAGGGATCCGCTCTCCAGACTATCTTTCGCCGCCTCAGATCTTCTTCCCCGCCGCCGGCAGCCACGACAACTGCATTACCATCATCAACTGAGCAGATGACCTTGAGGACTACACGGGTCTTTCGTGCCTGCTTACGTTATGCGTCGCTTAATATGATGACATGCTACATTATCGTCGTGTTCACCTATTAGACTCCGAGTCAGGTCCAAACTAATGCTGAAACTTGAGTTTTTAAATGGTTTGGTTACATATTGGGGCAGCAATCAGTACTATCTTTCTACTATCTGGTTAATCTCCGGTGTCTACTATGAGTTTCATGTTGGGTGCAAACAAACATTAAAGGAGCCATTATCTGTATTTTTTAACTAAAGCTATTATCTGCTTGCTATCATTGGTTTTGGGTCTATTCACAGTTTGCTACCATCACTCTAGATTTGTGCATGCACTCCTTACATAATCTCACTATGTTTTATTCCTATGCATGCCAGTTATTGTACACAATGTAACTGATCATGTAGAGCAAAAGAGACGAGCCGTGCGTGGCAATAAAATTTCAAGCAGACGTCGTTCCATGGTGGGCGCAAAGGCAGCCCCCCCCCCCCTCCACCCATTTCGGATCGTAATCAAGAGGAAGATAACTGTTCTGAGGGGGATTCAGAAGGAGAAGACCACTCCTATTTACCCCATGAGGTCTTCGCTCTAACTTGGCATGATGATGTTGGTAATATCATGCATATGATGTCATCTGCTTAGTTTAGACATCCTTTGTGTCAATGCCATTTGTTTAGTTTCTTTATCGTATATGTGAATCATGCAATGCCATCTTGTTTAGCCAGGCATCATATATGTGAATTTTGCAATGCCACCCTGGTTAGCCAGTCATCTTATATGTGAATTATATCATGCCATCATTTTTTTATTATGTGTTAAATTTGTCAACAATTTTAGTACATTCAATTACTCTTCCTGTGCATCAGCCATTCGGCACGGTCATGGAAAAATCTGGAGTGGAAACAAGGTCTTCAGAGCGACAATGCTATCGACAAGCGCATGTCTTGCTGGTTACCGATAGCTCCTCAGAGGAGGATTCAGAGACAGATGACCAGTCATATTTCCCCCCCGAGGTGCATGCCCTAACTTGGCAGGGTTATGTTGCTCATATCGTGCGTATGGTATCTTGCATTGCTATGTCATTTTCTTAGTTTAGACATGCTTTGTGTGAATGCCACATGTTTAGTGTCTAATTACCATATATGTGAATTATGCAATGCCATCTTGTTGCAAGACATTATATATGTGAATTATGCAATGCCATGTTGTTTAGGCAAGTGTCATATATGTGAATTATATCATGCCGTCTTTTTTTTGTATTTCTCATTGCTTTTGTCGACAATGTTTGTATATTCAACTGCTCTTCCTGTGCATCAGCCATTTGAATTGGTGATGGAGAAATCTGGAGTGAAAACAAGGTCTTGAGAGAACAATGCTACTGCTGAAGAAGATATCTTGCTGGTTACATATAGCTCTTCAGAGGAGGATTCAGAGGCAGATGACCAGTCCTATTATCCCCCTGGGGTGTATGCTCAAACTTGGCAGGGTTATATTACTCATATAATGCATATGTTGTATTGCAATGCTTAGTTTTTACATCACATACACAATATTGAATGCCATCTCCTTAGTTGACACATCATATATGTGATTGCCCTCTACTCACTTCCTTAGTATATAAATCATATATTTGAATTATGTCATGCCATTGTGTTTACATAGACAACATGTATCTGAATTATGGCATGCCAACCCATTTTCTAAAGACATAATATAGTTATATCATCTCATCCTGTTTACATAGTCGTCATATTTTAAATTATGTCATTCTATCCGTGAATTATATCATGCCATCATGTTTCCATCGACGGCATGTTTGTGATTTATGGCATGCCAACCACTTTAATAGATACATCGTATAGTTATATCATGTCATCCTGTTTACATAGTCATCATATTTTGGAGTATGTCATTCTATGCTGTTTAGTTAGCCATCATACATGTGAAATTGTGTCATGCTATCCTGTTAAATTAGCCATCATATATGTGAAATTATGTCCTGCTATTCTGTTTGCTTAGACAACATAAATGTGAATTAATTCATGCCTTGTTTTCTTCCCTACTATCCATTGCACCTGTCTATCTTACAATGTCTGTACATTCAATTACTTTTCTTGTTTATCAGCCATTTCAATTGGAGGGAGTGATGGCAGTATCTGTGGGAGTAAAAACACGGTCTTCAGAAAAGATCGTGCTACCTGTCGATGCAGATAGAACCATGGTTGTACTTGCCCAAGAACCAGCCCCACCACACATAACCCACACTCATGTAGATTGTAACCCTACCCAGTTGGACAGAGAACCAGCTACACCCCTTCTAACCCCAACCCCAGCAGATAGACACCCAGTTCCCGTTGACACAGCACTGTCTCCACCACAGAGCACCCAAACACGAGCAGTTAGTAAGGCAACTGCAGTGCCCAAATCACGAGGACCACCACTCCGAACCCGAAGTCAACGCTTAAAGCAAAATAAGAATTGTTCTCAGGTCAGGTTCCATAGCTATGGTTCATACTACTTTGCTCTTGCATCACTGTATTTACTGATACCAACCAATTTCAAATTTGAAGGATGCAATTGAAACTCCAATGGCGCAACAGGTATGTTTTAAACCTGTTTCTTCAACGTGTTTGGCTGTTTGCTGTTGTAACTTGCTCTATGTTGATTTTAGTTTCAATTGAATAAACAGTTATGTTCTCATGCCATGCACATTACAAGTGTTGTTTTTGCTGTGTAGTTTCCCACACTTATATTCTGTCTATGATGCTTTGTCTTAAATAGATATGATTCGAACTGTATCTATCTTGATTTGGCAACATAAACTAGAATGATATAGACCATACAATGACCATGCTACATAGATATATGTTTGTTTCATGCTGTTATCCTGTCCACCTTACTACTGAACTGGTTTACCAAAATGAGTTTCATATACTACATTGTAAACCTGAGATGTGTTTATTTGTTTCTCTTTTAGAACGTGGATAAAATATTGGAGAAGAGTATCCTGTTATGCAATGGTAAAGGAAGTAATGCAGATAAGGTTCAAGATAGTGAGACATCCCTGTTGGTCTCCAAGAAAGCTGATAAAAACTATAATGAAGACACTGAGACAACCCCAAAGTCATGTCTTGATGTAGTGTTCGAGTTACTGGCTACCACTTGGCACCAGCTCTTCAAACTCATTGCCTGAATCAGTTCGGCTTCTTGAGTCTCAACTTCACGTTGAAAGACATCAATCAGATGTTATGCGACAGGAAGCCGAATGACTGAGGAAGTCCCTGCAGAATTCAGATGCATACTTTCTAGTGCAACAGCAAGCAACGGAAGACTTAAGCGCCAAACAAGAGAAAGTTAATAAGCTTGCTAAGCATCTTGCCAGCATTATGGGTACCCAGGATATTGTTTCTTGAGCTCTTCTAAAGTGGTTTCAGTTCTGGACTTGTTTTGCTGCGGCGTTTATATGCTGTTGTGTTCCCTATATTTGCACTGGTGGCGAACTTTGATGCCCAGCGGATGTAATATGTGTAATAGCCGTGATAGCCTAGTGTAAGTTGCTTGCTTATTTATTTCCTTGTTGTCTTGTTTGTTTGTAGTCAGTGCAGTTCTTTTTCTGCGGTTTGCTAGTGGCTGCAATAACCTATTTTTAAAACTAGGCCACAATAAACGCCACAGTAGTGACACTGGGCCTACGGGCCATAGAAACAGTGGGCCTTCTACGGGCCGTAGAAACTATGGGCCTTCTACGGGCCGTAGTAACAGTGGGCCTTCTACGGGTCGTAGAAACAATGGGCCTTCTACGGGTCGTATCATCAATGGGCCTTATACGGGCCGTATGATTGATTGGCCAAACATGAGCCAAACAGACCGCATTCTGGCCGCAAAACGGGCTAGAGTTGGAATCGTCCGTTCATGGGCCGACCATAACGGGCCATCGTTAATAGGTCCTATTTGATGACGCTATGAAAACAGCCCAACGTATTAACGGACCACAAACGGGCCGACTGTAACCACGGGCTGAATTTGGCCCACAAGCAGAAAATGACAGTAACGGGCCGTAAGTAAACGAATGCTGGAAATGAGCCCAAGAATAAATGGGCTCTGAGAAGGCCGGAAGATAACATGGGCTGGAAACAGCCCAACAGAATAACGGGCCGTTAATGGGTATAAAGTGATACACTGTTCTATACAGGCCAGTTTCACCATGGGCCGTTAATGGGTGTAAAGTGATACACTATTCATTACGGGCCAATTTCACCACGGGCCGTTAATAGGCCAATTGTTACATAGGGCCTCATATGGGCCGAAAGACGTCATGGGCCATACATGGGCCAGAAGTGAAAACGGGCTGGAAGATGGCCCAGATGACGCTACTGGGCCTAATTCGAATAGGGCGTAACGGGCTTTGGGTTAGCGGGCTGTAAATGGGCTATATGCGAACAGGCCGTTAACAGGCTTTCCATGGACCGGCCCGCCACCTTTTGACCAAGTCAAACGGGCAGGCCTCCTCACAGCAATGGGCCTCTGTTGGGCCGTGCCACATGTCGACGTATCATAGGCGCCTTCTGTCCAATGAGTGGATGACATCTGTCCCAGCGGTGAGCCGACACGTGTTTCCTCCAGCCAATGATGATTTTACACGTGGAAAATCCCCATTTGTCGGGGCTGTTAACGGGTTATCGGATCCAAAACCCGACCCGATAGCTTAACGGCGTTCCGTTACGGTGGATGCCACGTGTCGGTCACCCTTGACGAAAGCACTTCTGTGACGCGCGATTTATCGTCATGAAAGTGGACACTTCCGTGATGATAATTTTCGTAATGTCATGGAACACTTATGACAGCACAGGTATGACTATCTTGATTCTGTCATAAATTTTTCATGGATGTACATGCATGACAAAAAACGCGACCTACTATGACAAACACGTATCATCACGGAAGTGTATTTTTTTGTAGTAAAGGGAGATTCTTTGAATAAGATCATCCACTTCTTGAGAGTCAGATGTATCTGCCACCATATCTGCTTAAGGTCATACCACAACACATTATTAAAAACCATAGAATTTTTGAACTTCCAACTGCACCACATAACATAAGCACAAACGGAGTTCAAGACCAGCTTTTTCTTATGGGCTGGCCAGAATCTAGCAATGGATAAGTAGTTATTGCCCACATCACAAGATAGAACATTAGATATTTCAAGCCAGATTTGTTTAGCAATGACACAGTTAAAAACCAGGTGATCAACAGATTCTTGTTCTTTGCAAAATACACATTCAGGCCGCTTTGTAATACCTCTTTTTAACAGGTTATCTTTAGTCAATCACTTGTTATGAGATAAGAGCCACAAAAACAGTAGAGAACTAGCAGAGTAGGTTCCTTTGCTCTCATACTGCCATATTAGAGAATCTTCATCATTAGTCAGCACAGAGCTTCTGATGATCTGCTCTAGGCAGTACCAATTTTCCGTCATGGTTTCTGAGAAAATTTCTCCTAAATATCAACTTAATATTAGTACCATCCTATATGTTTGCAACAGTCACTCCTTGTTGGTGGCAGATTGTGTACAGGGGCCAGACAGACATTACAAACTCTCGGTCGACGGAGTACTTAGGGCATCTCCAGTCGCGCCCCCAGGAAGGCCTCCCCAGGCGATTTTTTCGCGCCGGCGCCGAAATAACGGCCCAGTCGCGCCCCCAGGAGCCCGATTTTCGCCGGCTTGGGCCGAAAACAGCGCCGGCGGACCCAGCCCGAACCCGGCGTGCTGGGGGGCGCACGGGGCCGCCGGGGCGAACTGTTTTGGCACGAAAAAGACGCGGGCCAGCCGCGTCAGCGACTCGGCGCCTCGTCTTCCCCCAACGGCATCGGTTCCCGCGGGGAATCAATGGCAAGGCTGCCGCCGTCAGCCTTGCCATTGATTCTCACGGCGGCGCTTCACGGACGGCGCGCGACGCCTCCCCTCCCCGCACGCGCGTGACACGGGCGCGCCCGGCTATAAAGCCGACGGCCTCCACTCGCTGTGCCTACACCAGCCCTCCCCGCCGACGCCTAACGCCCTCCCCAAGACACCGCCGACAACCACGCGCTCTGGCGGCGATTTCAGCGCCGCCAGCAGCAGCGCTTGGCGTCCACCAACGGCGCTCCGGTGGTCGGCGACCGGCAGAACAGCGAGGGCGCCACCTCTGGTGGGGCGTCCCCGGCCGCACACTCAAGGGCGTGCTCACGTACCTCGAGGGCGGCAACGACCCGCCGTTGGCGTACCGCCGGCGAGGGTGGCCGCCCCGGCGCAGCACCGACGCCTCGGGCCATGGGCGCCAAGGAGGTTCGGCGCTTCCTCTTCTTCCTCCTCATCACGCTCTTCTTCCCATTCCTCCGGCTTTCCGGCGCTGCTCGGCGTCAAGGCCGAGCCCGCGGCGGAGACGCCGCTCGGCCGGCGCACTCGCAGCACCGGCATCGTCAGCAACGAGGGCGGCCGGCGTGCCTCGTCCTCGTCAGCTCCTCCGCGCTTCGTTAAGCCAAAGACGGATCTGGGGCTGGCGCCGGTGAAGACGGAGCCGGGGCTGGCGCCGGTGAACGCGGAGTTCGACGACGACGACGCGGCCCTCGAATGGGCGCGCCAGGACTCCATTGCGTTGGAGAAGGCGCGCCGGGAGAAGGAGAAGGAGCGCCAGTGCGCCGCCCTACGCCGCTTCGAGGAGCGCCGACGCGGCCGCGAGGAAGGCGGGGTCGTCGTCTTGTGCGACAGCGACGACGACGACGACGCGCCGCCGCCTGTTCGCCAAGGCGACGCCGGGCAGGGGTCCAACAGGGGCACCCGCGTCAAGGAGGAGAAGGCCGACGACGACGATGGCGGCGACGGCGGCGACGACTTCAGCCACTTTCTTTTACTTTAGATTATGTAATGTTTGGACGAATTTCGCCGAAACTTGCCATGGTTGACCGAAATATAACTAGTTTTTATCATAACTTCGCCGAACGGTTTTTTATTTAAATACGCGCCTGGGGGCGTCCCTGGGGGCCGACGGCTGGGGACCGACCCGCCCCAGGGCCATTTTTTGCGCCGGCTCACCCCCAGGCGGCGCTTTTAGACGCCGCCCGGGGGGCCAACGGCTGGAGATGCCCTTAGCAAAACTGTTTTATTGTACATCTAATTTTGTTCAATGTGATTGTAACTACTAAAAGAGTTTCACTTTGATGCATGAGCAACGAATGGAAACGTTTGAAACCATAAACACAAATTTACAGCGCCACCATCTAATTACTCCTACGTCTTACAGTATATATAGGTCGAGTCGAGAGAGAAACAAATCAGACGACGACCATGGCTCCTCTCCAAGCTCTCTCCGCCCTCGTGCTCCTGCTCCTCACGCAGCAGGCGCGCACGGCGAGGGCGAGCACGCTGGAGGACACGTGCAGGCTCGTCGGCACCGGCGAGGAGCAGGACTACGACTTCTGCGTCAAGACGCTGGGGGCGGACCCGGCGAGCGCGACGGCCGACGAGCTCGGCCTCGTCGTCATCGCGGTGAGGACTGCCGGGGCGACCGCCAAGGCCACCGGCGACCGCATCGTCCAGCTGCAGTCCGCCGAGACATCGCCCCGGCGGTGGCTGGTCCTGAACCAGTGCGCCAAGGACTACGCCTTGACCGTGCGCCGGCTGGGGCGCGCCGCCAGGGACTTGGACGCGGACAGGGACGAGGACCGGCTGACGGAGGCGGCCACCCTGCTGGAGCAGGTTCGTGGCACGCCGGCGCGCTGCGACAAGGCGTTCGTCTTCCGGGCCGGCGAGAGGACGCCGCTGACCGATGCGGACCACGAGCTCAACGACGTGACCGTACTGGCGTTGAAAATCTTGCGCCATTGCTTAAACGACGGGGCAAAATGAGCAAGTAGCACGAGGCCTTCTTCTACCTCCGGAGGAAAAATGATCTTCTTTCCGGCAGTAAAATATGTGATGTGCAACAACATAATAATAACTTGACAATTTCCAATGGAGATTGGAGAACGCTGTGGTGTTATCAGTATTTATTTATTTCAAAAATGACGCTGAATATTTCTCTGATTCACAAGAGTTCAGATCAGGCGAGGAAGGTTACCGTTCGATTCGCAAAAATGGCAATCCTACTCTTACTCTAGACCTTTTCACTTTCAGTTGATCTCAACCAAAATTCTACTGCTTGGCTTGGCCTGAACTGAAGCAAAATCTAAAAAAACGGAGGAGGCCTGAAGAGAGCTTTACATACAGCTCGATCAGACGGAGAGCTGCCCCTCCGCTGGCTCGGCGACCTTGGGCTTGGGCTTGGGCTTCTCGACGACGATCGCCTGCGTGGTGAGGACCATTCCGGACACCGAGGCGGCGTTCTGGAGCAAACATTATCCTAGTGTACTTAGCTAGCGCTACAAGACCAGATATCTCTTTTGCTGTGAGCAAACTGAGTAGGTTCATGTCCAACCCGGGTGATGATCATTGGCATGCACTAGAAAGGGTCTTGCGCTATCTGAGAGGTACTATGAGTTACGGAATTACTTATTCAGGGCATCCTGCTGTGCTAGAAGGATATAGTGATTCAAATTGGATCTCCGATGTTGATGTACTTTACGCAACAAGTGGGTATGTATTTACTCATGGTGATGGCGCAGTGTCATGGAGGTCTTGCAAGCAAACCATATTGACGAGGTCAACTATGGAAGCAGAATTAACTGCTTTGGACACAGCTACTGTTGAGGCGGAATGGCTGCGTGAGCTCTTGATGGACTTGCCGGTTGTTGAAAAACCTGTACCGGCTATTCTTATGAATTGTGATAACCAAACGGTTATCGCTAAAGTGAACAATTCTAAAGATAATGCAAAGTCATCAAGACACGTGAAAAGACGTTTGAAGTCTGTCAGGAAGTTGAGAAACTCCGAAGTAATAACTGTTACGTATATACAAACAGACAAAAACCTGGCAGATCCCTTTACAAAGGGACTATCACGAAATGTGATAGATATTGCATCGAGGGAGATGGGTATGAGACCCATAGATGTTACACCATAGTAGTAACCCAACCTTTGTGATCGGAGATCCCGTGAATTAGGATCTGGGAAGAACAAGCTATTGGTTAACTGAGGAGAGTAATAACTTATGATCGTCTCCAAGTGAAGATGCAAAACTCTCAGAGCTGTAAGGCTCAGATCTGTAAGGCAGGTCGGCAACATGCCTTAATGTGGTTCTATTGGCTATAATTAGCAAAGATGCTGTCCTACAGAGCAGTCTTGAAAGAACACACCTATATGAGTTCTGACTGTAAACGTCGCAGTCTATGAGATTTGGGTGATCTCTAGTAAACTCACGAAGAGACCAGGGAGTATGACGTATAAGCTCCAAACCGCGGGGTAGCCTACTGGCGGTCAGGTACTGGTTAAGACTTTGAGTGAAACCTGTTCACACAAAACTAGCAATTCAAGGCATAGTCCATTGTCAAGTTGTGAATGGATGTAGCTTAAAGTTCTAGGCAGAAGTTCAACTTAACAGTCTCTGCTGAAACACTGGTATATTAAACAAGTGGTGAGAGAAGGCAAATCTCTAAATGGGTATTTGAGATCTGGTGGGGGATTGTTAGAATTAATGGGCTAGGCCCAAAGCAAATTCTGAAATCTCAAAGCCCATGTGTAAAATGGCAAGTGGTGGTGCTAAGATTAGTCCCACCTTGGAAGTTGAAGAAGAGTTGGACCTCTTTACATAGTGAGTTCTCTCCACCACTCTAAGTGGTGTGTGAGAAAAGAAAGGGAAAACCACATGCGCGCGCTCGCTCGCCTGGCCTGGCCGGGCCGGGCCGTGGCGTGGCGAGGCGAGGCGAGGCGGCGCGTACATGCGACATGCGCGTGAATGGTCCGCCGAAATCCGGTTTGTCTCCTTGCAGGAGCGCAGCTTCCTTTTGCCGTTTTATTTTTATGTCTTGGCAGACAAGCTTTTTGATTTCTTGTCCGGTAAGTATATTGTGGTCGCGACACAATACCGTCTCTGGTCCTAATATATATACAGCTACCGGCTGCGGTCAGAGACACACCGAAAAAACACCTAGGGTTTTGCCTCATCTCACAACTTGCGCCGCTATCATAGTCTACTCCATCCCAAACGCCGGCGTGCATCGGCGCGTGGGAGAGCAGGTCTCCGGAACCGTTCGTCTTTGCGATCCTGCACCGGTAGAGGACGAATTAGGTTTTTGGGAAGCGCTTTGCGCGACTGCTCAAATTCGTTATCACGGGTCGTCTTCCGTCCAAGTCGGGCGGTGCTACTCATCGTCGTATTCATCGCCGTCAGCAGCAGATCGTCGCCAACATCGTCATCAACATTGTCGCACCCATAATAGCTAACGATCAGTACGTCCAACATCCTCTGTTCATGTCTGTTTCTACAGCTATTGTTACGTGTTTGCTGCTATTATGCATGTCTTGCTGTTCTTCTAGTTTGCTAGATTATTGCATGCTAGTATCTCTTCTAGTCATGAATTATTTACTGAAATTAATCATGAACTTGCCTAATATTCCAACAATATCTGCGCTTGCGATAATGTGCTAGTGAAGGGGTCGGATACATCCTGGAACACTTCCTGGTATCCTCCATGATAGTGTCAAGTTCGTCCAGCCCCACCTGAATAACCTCATCAAGTAAATGAGTTGCATAACGTGCCACAAACAAGCTCCGATTTGCAGCAACTTTGTTCCTTTTCTGAAGACTGGCTTTGAAATTTGAAGCCACTGAATCATCAATGAAAGCGTCATCCAGTATGATGCTGAAAACCTTGTCATCAAGACCCCATTCTCCAATAGCTCGTAGTATGGTATGACTTAGTTCATCTGCACTGCAAGAGGGGTCCACGGGGCTAAATCTGATGGTCTTCTTCTGCTTCTCCCATTCGTCATCGATATAGTGAACAGTCAAGCACAAGAATGCCTGCAGTGGACTGTAGTGCCACACATATGCACTCAGGCAAACCCGGCATGGTAAAGCTGTTAACATCTCCCTCAGCTTGGCCTTTTCTTGATCAAACAAGTTAAAGGTCTCATTCTTCAGGTCGAAGCGGGATGGAATCTTGACCGCAGGATTCAGGTCAGCAACAAGCTTCCAAAAGTCACCTTGTTCCACCATCCTTGTTGCGTGTCCGTGCATGGCAAACATCCTGACGAGTTCTTCACGAGAAATGTTCTGATCAGTCCCTTGATTCTTCTTATTCTAACCAGTTGAAAGAACTGGCAAAGCTAGATTCTTCTGCTCGGGCGCAGCAGGTTCCTCTTGACACCCATTCTGAATAGCCTCCTGATTCTTTTGCCTCTTCTGAGTCTGAATCCCAGGGCTGCACTTGGAAGTGAGTCTTTTCTTTGGCCTTGCGCCCAAGATCAGCGGACTAGGGGTGCTCTCATCTTGTTCATTATTAGTATCGCCAGCTGCATGTTCCACACCTAGGCATAACAAAATATAAGTAGAATTTCTTTTTTATAAAAATATTACTGTAGTATTTCAATATGAAACAAGTTGAGGTAAGCATTTCAATAAAAATAACCCTGCTGGGAGAGGTTAACTGAACATGCCTTTTGCTTTTCATATACGTACAATAAGGGGGTTAACTGAGCAGACTTTTAGGTTTGAGCTGAGAGGTAAACTGAAAAGGCACAGTGGCTGGACATGAGGCGACTTTAGGAGAGATATATGCGAACCAAACATTATCCTAGTGTACTTGAAGAAGCCTCCATGCGCGAGATTAGCTGCTCAACTTCTTCATACAGGAGGATAATCAAACAGACGTGGTGGACTCAGGAATCAACATCTCAAGGGTGCCGTATATGTAAAAGCAGCATCGTACAACCAAGCAAAGAACACTAGTACTGAACAATATTTGTGGATTAATCAACATTTCAGCAGTGTTGTGTATGTAGGCAGAACACTATTGAACAACCAAGCAAAGAAATCTGATAGTAGTAATATTTGAGGTGCACACATGACTGTCAGATTAATGCTAATGAAATGAATTGTCCTTGACTCCTCCTTTTTCCCCTTCCCTGGACGCAGTCGGTGACCAAACCAAGTAATTTCCATGTGTAATCAATGGAAAGGTGATCCATCGCCTCGAATAGCATCGAAAGGAACTCACCATCCACCATCCTCTCGTCTTCGTCGGTGCCGACGCAGCCGGGATTGGGACTGCCACACTCTTGATCAGTTGATCTATGCCTACTGTTGCCACACGCGCTAGAGAGGGGTCGATCGGACGGGATGGCCGAGCGGAATTGGGGTCCTTGCGGACTGGGGAGCTCTCGGCCGGAATCGGGGGAGATGGGGCGGGAGACGTGGGTGGCGGCGCCCTTGCCTCCGCGGCGGAATAAACGAGACGCCGACAAACAATTGGAGGGAAGAGGAGCCGGGCTTTCCCGCGGTTTTCCCCCCTCCTCCCGCCAAGGCAGGCCTTGGAGGTATTCCGTCGTCATGGGTGGGCCTCCGCTTGCACATAGCCCAGTAGCCCAATACTTTGAGGCTATTATGGTCCATTGGCCACCGCTATCATTTTCATTCATCCCTTAAAAAATCATTTTCAATCCTTTGAAAAAAAATGCACCATCATTTTCATCCTCGCACCCTCTCGCCCGCTGCCATGTAGTCAGCACCCTCTCCACTGCGGGCTCACCCCCACCCTACGGCGCCACATGCCCAAACCGTGGCGTGCGCGGGGGGAGCTAATCGGGTAATCAGTCCAGGGGAGTGCTGCGCGCCAGGTTTCGAGCGGTCAGATCTGACATGATCTCGCGGCCGAGTGTCTTCCTCACTTTTGCAATGGAAGTCGTGTTGTGAGAACCCTTTTGCAACATAAGCCCTGTTGCAGAGACATTTGCAACAAAGGTTGTATTTGCAACATAATCCCTCCATTCCAAAATAGATGACTCAACTTTGTACTAACTTTAGTTAGTACAAAGTTGAGTCATCTATTCTGGAACGGAGGGAGTAGGTCTTATTGCATAAACGTTGTCGCGTGGCGCAACAATAGCACATTTGCCGGGACTGTTGTTGTGGCGACACCGGTGGTTGTGACTGAGCTCGAGGAGGCGACAACCATGCATGGTTGTCCATGCCGGTGCTTCCTCGGGAGCGCAAGGCGACGGTGGACATAGACACCAGTGCTCTCCAGGGACGGCGGACGCAACTTGAGGACTTGGGGCGGTTACCAGCGTCATGCAAGGATGAGAGCTGAGAGAAAGAGAGGAAAATGGCTGGGAGAAGACAAAAGAGCTTTTTGAAGATAAGGTAAGGGCACGTGGCTAGTAAAAACATATGTGAACGTGTGCGGTTAGATCAGATAGGATCCAAGGCTGTATGGGCGGTGAAACGCTGTCTGTTATAGCGCCACCATTCAGATGGGATCCAACGCTGTATGGGCGGTGAAACGCTGTCCGTTATAGCGCCACCATTCAGATGGGATCCAACGCTGTATGGGCGGCTGGAACGTTGTCCGTTATAGCGCCACCATTCAGATGGGATTATTCAAAGTCTCAGTCGACGGATACTTAGCAAAACTGTTTTATTTATACGTTCAATTTTGTTCAATGTGATGTAACTGCTAAAAGGGTTTCACTTTGATGCATGAGCAACGAACGGAGACGTTTCAACCATAAACACAAAGTCTCCTCTAATTACTCCTACTACGTCCTCTTATATAGCTCGAGTCTGACAGAGAAACAAATCAGACGACGACCATGGCTCCTTTTCAAGCTCTTTCCAAGCACGCGCGCACGGCGAGGGCGAGCATGCTGGAGGACACGTGCAGGCTCGTCGGCACCGGCGGGGAGCAGGACTACAACTTCTGCGTGAAGACGCTGGGGGCGGACCCGGCGAGCGCGACGGCCGACGAGCTCGGCCTGGTCGTCATCGCGGTGAGGATCGCCATGGCGACCGCCAAGGCCACCGGCGACCGCATCGCCCGGCTGCAGGCCTCCGAGACATCGCCCCGGCGGCGGCTGGTCCTGGACGATTGCGCCAACGACTACGCCTTGACAGTGCGCTGGCTGGGGCGCGCTGCCATGGACTTCGCCGCGGGCGGGGACGAGGACCGGCTGACGGAGGCGGCCACCCTGCTGGAGCACGTTCGTGGCACACCGGCGCGCTGCGACAAGGCGTTTGTCCTCTGGGGCGGCGAGAGGACGCCGCTGACCGACGCGGACCACGAGCTCAACAACGTGACCGTGCTGGTGTTGAAAATCTTGCGCCATTGCTTAAACGACGGGGCAAAATGAGCAAGTAGCACGAGGCCTTCTTCTACCTCCGGAAGAAAATGATCATCTTTTCCGGCAGTGAAATATGTGATGTGCAACAATATAATGAGTAATAATAATAACTTTACAATTTCCAATGGAGATTGTAGAGCGCTGCGGTGTTATCAGTATTTTATTTCAAAAATGACACTGAATATTTCTCTGATTCACGAGAGTTCATTCAGATCAGGCGAGGAAGGTTACCGTTCGATTTTCACTGACAATTAGGTTTTTGATTTAGGGTTCTGTGATTCTCCAGCTACATGTCTTGTGTACGTGGTACCTTTCTCTGAATCTTCTTTTCATTATGTAACCTCTCTGGCCTTTACAAAAAAGACGTTCTCGTAACTAAATGTCTTTCTTGTGATTCTGATAGCCCACCTACGGCACATGCATGTACACCATGTTTCTCTACTGTAATTTAATGTTATATTTAGATGTTACAAAAAAATATTTACATGTTACATAAAAGAGTTCAGGGTTCACTCAAGAGAAATAATTGCTTTGCAGGTATACATTTGCTGAAAGACCCTGATGTGCTGAACTTTCCAGAAATCCGATTGGTCGCTAATATAACCTTTTCTCCTTTTGTAGAAATTTCAAAGGAATTTCCCTTATTTTAGGTTTCAACTTGAGGAGTTTCATACTTTTGGAGTAGAGCCATCCACATATATAATATGATTCTCAAAATTCATTATGAGGTAAAATCATTGTATACATATTGTTTCCTGTATTTTTATGTGAGTAGGGCCAGCTTATTGCATGATTAATTAGACATTTTTGTGTAGTTCACCATTTATTTTATTATGTCTGTATAAACAAGAGTTTTTTGTTATTTGGCCTCACAAATGTTCTTTCTTGAACAACGATAGTGATGAGAAAGGAAGGAGCCGAGTATGCAACACACTGATACGATGGTTTCCCCTGTGTTCTCTTTGGTAATCCACTTCATCACTAACTCAAGTTGTTTACTGGTGAGCTAACAAGACGGTATTGTGTCTTCCCTCTTTCTTTGTAAGTGAATGACTTCAGGTTCTTGGGCATTATTCAACTGCTATACTTGTGGGAAATAAATGTACTAAACTTGTGAGATGGATTGATTAATGGGCAGTGGAATGGGATTAGGGCTCACAATTTACAAACAATGAGTTGCAACTACAAAGTATGGATTGGTTAATGGGCAGTGGAATGGGATTAGGGCTCTGCACAGTTATGAGTTGCAACTACAAAGAATGGATTGATTAATGGCTAGTAGAATGGGATTAGGGCTCTGCACAATTATGAGTTGCAATTACAAAGAATGGATTGATTAATGGGTGGTAGAATGGGATTAGGGATCGCAATTTACAAACAACTCAAAAACTCTAAATGTAACAAAAATATGAGTCGCACTTGGGTACGTGGTTGAAAAGAAAATGAATCATTGAAATGCTTCTGCCTCCCGAAGAGGCCTACCCGCATTTTCATCGAAGGGAAAATGTTCCAGAATCTGGGGGTATCATCACCGCTACTGTAACTGTTGTGTGTAAACATGAGAGGTGCGCCTCTCATTACATCCCAGATTTGCTTGAATGCAAATGTTTTAACTATTATGTGTATATAAATAAGAGACGCATCTCATTACCTCCATATTTGTTGGCAGATCAATGTTTCTGGATAGGGTGCTATTCAATTCTAACTGATTTAAAATAAACATTTTGGCTAAAAAAAGGGTAAACAATTGACAATATTGCAATATATGCATGAGGATAATATTTGTGCCCCGTTGAAATGCACGAGCAATTATCTAGGATGATGGGACTTAACAAATTGTCAAATTTGGAGGGAACACCAGATGGATTTAGAGCGGGCTGGCAACAAAGTGAAGTAATAATAATAGCTGGTGCTCCCTCCGGAGGGTGGTGCGACGTCGGACGCGGCTCCCCCTGGATGCGGACGCCACTGCTCTCCCGATACGGCGGACGCGACTTGAGGAGTTGGGGCGGCTACAGATGGAACCCGCGTCCTGAGAAGATGAGAGCTCGGAAAAAGAGAGGAAAATGGCTGGGAGAAGACAACGGAGGTTGTTGAAGATAAGGTAAGGGGCACATGGCTGGTTGGGGCTAGTAAAAACATATGTGAGCGTGTGCGGTAGGATCAGATGGGATCCAATGATGTGTAGGCGGCGGAACACTGTCCGTGATCGGTGAATGGTTTCTCTAATTTCTTTTACCATTTGTTAATTACATTTGTCAAAAGTTTATTGTGGATGTGGCTACGAGACTTAACCAAGTCTCAATCAAGTGATGTAGTACAAGGAGAAAAAGAAGTTGAAGATTTTTTTTTGCATGAATCTCCATTCACTAGTAGAAAAATGATCTATTGTACCGGTTCGTAAGGACCTTTAGTCCCGATTTTGTAACCCGGCACTAAAGGATGGGGACTAAAGGTACCTCCCCTAATCCCGGTTCAACACGAACCGGGGCCAAAGGCCCACCACGTGGCACGAGCCCGCGCGGTGGTCTGGGGGACCTTTAGTACCGGTTGGTAACACCAACTGGTACTAAAGGATATTTTTTTTTTGAATTATTTTTTTAATTTTTTTGAAAAAAGAATTTGATTTTTTTTCTAATTTTCAAATTTCTGAATTATTTGACGATTTAGTCTCTAATAACTCCTCATCATTGCTCTAATCACACCCCTCATCATTCCAAATCGTCTAACTTCTCGGCCGGTCACCCATCCTCTCACTACTCCAGCCTGAGCACGCTTAACTTCCGAATTCTATTCCCCCTAGTTTCCAAGTCTGCACTTGTGGTTTACCTAACAATAGTAAGATGCCAATCCTATTAACCTTCAGGAGTTTAGCTTGAGCATGAAGTCACATGTTTCACTGTTTGATTTTGAAACTATTATTCTAAAAAATAATTATTATTTAGTAACAGTAATATTTCTTGAATAAGTAGTTTGACCATAGTTTGACCACAGTTTGACCAAAAGTCAAATAAACTAAAATAATTATTTATTAACACGAATATTTCTTGAATAAGTAGTTTGACCATAGTTTGACCACAATTTGACCAGATATTATGAAAATTAAAAAAACTAAAATTTGAGCATACCTTTTTTTCCTTTTAAAATTTGAGGATTCTAAAAATTTCCAAACAGGCCTACGGCGGTCAAAATCGGATGTGGATTTTCGTGCTGATTTTTTTGATATATTATATGTTTTTTTCATATCGTATGCAAAAGATATGGCCGTTTTACTTTTTCATAACACTTTTTTGCAAAACATGTCCAAATTAAGTTTTTAAATTTTCCTAACTAGTAGATGTAGTAACATAACTACATCTTGAAGGATTTTAATTTTTGAAGTTTTTATCATTTTCTTTTGTTTTTTACAAAACTGAAATGGCGATAGGGGGGGGAGAGTTTGAAAATTGCCTTTAGTCCCGGTTTGTGTCTCCAACCGAGACTAAAGGTTAGACTCCCTTTTATCCCGGTTTGTGACACAAACCGGCACTATAGGTTAGACCTTTAGTCCCGGTTCGTGTCACAAACCGGGATTAAAGGGCCTCATGGGGCCCCGACCTGACGCCAGCCTGCCACCACCTCGTTAGTACCGGTTCGTGCCACGAACCAGTACTAAAGGTTCAACATGAACCGGGACTAATGCATAGCGCACATTAGTGCTGGTTAATTGACAAACCGGGACTAAAGGGCTGAACATTAGGCCTTTTTTCTACTGACGATGCAAGATCAAAAAAATATAGTATCGATTGAGACATAACAAAGTCTCAGTCAACGACGGAGTACTTAGCAAAAAACTGTTTTATTATACATTCAATTTTGTTCAATGTGATTGTAACTACTAAAAGAGTTTCACTTTGATGCATGAGCAACGAATGGAAACGTTTGAAACCACAAACACAAATTTATAGCGCCAGCATCTAATTACTCCTTATACTCTTGTTGTATATAGTTCGAGTCTGACAGAGAAAAAAATGAGACGACCATGGCCCCTCTCCAAGCTCTCTCCTCCGTCCTCGTCCTCCTGCTCCTCACACAGCACGCGCGCACGGCGAGGGCGAGCACGCTGGAGGACACGTGCAGGCTCGTCGGCACCGGCGGGGCGCAGGACTACGACTTCTGCGTGAAGACGCTGGGGGCGGACCCGGCGAGCGCGACGGCCGACGAGCTCGGCCTGGTTGTCATCGCGGTGAGGATCGCCATGGCGACCGCCAAGGCCACCGGAGACCGCATCGCCCGGCTGCAGGCCTCCGAGACGTCGCCCCGGCGGCGGCTGGTCCTGGACGATTGCGTAAACGACTACGCCTTGACAGTGCGCTGGCTGGGGCGCGCTGCCATGGACTTCGCCGCGGGCGGGGACGAGGACCGGCTGACGGAGGCGGCCACCCTGCTGGAGCACGTTCGTGGCACACCGGCGCGCTGCGACAAGGCGTTTGTCCTCTGGGGCGGCGAGAGGACGCCGCTGACCGACGCGGACCACGAGCTCAACGACGTGACCGTGCTGGCGTTGAAAAACTTGCGCCATTGCTTAAACGACGGGGCAAAATGAGCAAGTAGCACGAGGCCTTCTTCTACCTCCGGAAGAAAATGATCATCTTTTCCGGCAGTGAAATATGTGATGTGCAACAATATAATGAGTAATAATAATAACTTTACAATTTCCAATGGAGATTGTAGAGCGCTGCGTGTTATCAGTATTTTATTTCAAAATGACACTGAATATTTCTCTGATTCACGAGAGTTCATTCAGATCAGGCGAGGAAGGTTACCGTTCGATTTTCACTGACAATTAGGTTTTGATTTAGGGTTCTGTGATTCTCCAGCTACATGTCTTGTGTACGTGGTACCTTTCTCTGAATCTTCTTTTCATTATGTAACCTCTCTGGCCTTTACAAAAAAGACGTTCTCGTAACTAAATGTCTTTCTTGTGATTCTGATAGCCCACCTACGGCACATGCATGTACACCATGTTTCTCTACTGTAATTTAATGTTATATTTAGATGTTACAAAAAAATATTTACATGTTACATAAAAGAGTTCAGGGTTCACTCAAGAGAAATAATTGCTTTGCAGGTATACATTTGCTGAAAGACCCTGATGTGCTGAACTTTCCAGAAATCCGATTGGTCGCTAATATAACCTTTTCTCCTTTTGTAGAAATTTCAAAGGAATTTCCCTTATTTTAGGTTTCAACTTGAGGAGTTTCATACTTTTGGAGTAGAGCCATCCACATATATAATATGATTCTCAAAAATTCATTATGAGGTAAAATCATTGTATACATATTGTTTCCTGTATTTTTTATGTGAGTAGGGCCAGCTTATTGCATGATTAATTAGACATTTTTGTGTAGTTCACCATTTATTTTATTATGTCTGTATAAACAAGAGTTTTTTGTTATTTGGCCTCACAAATGTTCTTTCTTGAACAACGATAGTGATGAGAAAGGAAGGAGCCGAGTATGCAACACACTGATACGATGGTTTCCCCTGTGTTCTCTTTGGTAATCCACTTCATCACTAACTCAAGTTGTTTACTGGTGAGCTAACAAGACGGTATTGTGTCTTCCCTCTTTCTTTGTAAGTGAATGACTTCAGGTTCTTGGGCATTATTCAACTGCTATACTTGTGGGAAATAAATGTACTAAACTTGTGAGATGGATTGATTAATGGGCAGTGGAATGGGATTAGGGCTCACAATTTACAAACAATGAGTTGCAACTACAAAGTATGGATTGGTTAATGGGCAGTGGAATGGGATTAGGGCTCTGCACAGTTATGAGTTGCAACTACAAAGAATGGATTGATTAATGGCTAGTAGAATGGGATTAGGGCTCTGCACAATTATGAGTTGCAATTACAAAGAATGGATTGATTAATGGGTGGTAGAATGGGATTAGGGATCGCAATTTACAAACAACTCAAAAACTCTAAATGTAACAAAAATATGAGTCACACTTGGGTACGTGGTTGAAAAGAAAATGAATCATTGAAATGCTTCTGCCTCCCGAAGAGGCCTACCCGCATTTTCATCGAAGGGAAAATGTTCCAGAATCTGGGGGTATCATCACCCGCTACTGTAACTGTTGTGTGTAAACATGAGAGGTGCGCCTCTCATTACATCCCAGATTTGCTTGAATGCAAATGTTTTAACTATTATGTGTATATAAATAAGAGACGCATCTCATTACCTCCATATTTGTTGGCAGATCAATGTTTCTGGATAGGGTGCTATTCAATTCTAACTGATTTAAAATAAACATTTTGGCTAAAAAAAAGGGTAAACAATTGACAATATTGCAATATATGCATGAGGATAATATTTGTGCCCCGTTGAAATGCACGAGCAATTATCTAGGATGATGGGACTTAACAAATTGTCAAATTTGGAGGGAACACCAGATGGATTTAGAGCGGGCTGGCAACAAAGTGAAGTAATAATAATAGCTGGTGCTCCCTCGGGAGGGCGGCGCGACGGCGGACGCGGCTCCCCGTGGATGCGGACGCCAGTGCTCTCCCGATACGGGCGGACGCGACTTGAGGACTTGGGGCGGCTACAGATGGAACCTGCGTCCTGCGAGGATGAGAGCTCGGAGAAAGAGAGGAAAATGGCTGGGAGAAGACAACGGAGGTTTTTGAAGATAAGGTAAGGGGCACATGGCTGGTTGGGGCTAGTAAAAACATATGTGAACGTGTGCGGTAGGATCAGACGGGATCCAATGCTGTGTAGGCGGCGGAACACTGTCCGTGATCGGTGAATGGTTTCTCTAATTTCTTTTACCATTTGTTAATTACATTTGTCAAAAGTTTATTGTGGATGTGGCTACGAGACTTAACCAAGTCTCAATCAAGTGATGTAGTACAAGGAGAAAAAAAAAGTTGAAGATTTTTTTTTTTTGCATGAATCTCCATTCACTAGTAGAAAAACGATCTATTGTACCGGTTCGTAAGGACCATTAGTCCCGATTTTGTAACCCGGCATTAAAGGATGGGGACTAAAGGTACCTCCCCAAATCCCGGTTCAACACGAACCGGGGCCAAAGGCCCACCACGTGGCACGAGCCCGCAGTGAAATTGGGACCTTTAGTACCGGTTGGTAACACCAACCGGTACTAAAGGATATTTTTTTTGAATTATTCTTTTAATTATTTTGAAAAAAGAATTTGATTTTTTTTTCTAATTTTCAAATTTCTGAATTACTTGACGATTTAGTCTCTAATAACTCCTCATCATTGCTCTAATCACACCCCTCATCATTCCAAGTCGTCTAACTTCTCGGCCGGTCACCCATCCTCTCACTACTCCAGCCTGAGCATGCTTAACTTCCGAATTCTATTCCCCCTAGTTTCCAAGTCTGCACTTGTGGTTTGCTTAACAATAGTAAGATGCCAATCCTATTAACCTTCAGGAGTTTAGCTTGAGCATGAAGTCACATGTTTCACTGTTTGATTTTGAATCTATTATTCTAAAAAATAATTATTATTTAGTAACAGTAATATTTCTTGAATAAGTAGTTTGACCATAGTTTGACCACAGTTTGACCAAAAGTCAAATAAACTAAAATAATTATTTATTAGCACGAATATTTCTTGAATAAGTAGTTTGACCATAGTTTGACCACAATTTGACCAGATATTACGAAAATTAAAAAAACTAAAATTTGAGCATACCTTTTTTTCCTTTTAGAATTTGAGGATTCTAAAAATTTCCAAACAGGCCTACGGCGGTCAAAATCGGATGTGGATTTTCGTGCTGATTTTTTTGATATATTATATGTTTTTTTCATATCGTATGCAAAAGATATGGCCGTTTTACTTTTTCATAACACTTTTTTGCAAAACATGTCCAAATTTAAGTTTTTAAATTTTCCTAACTAGTAGATGTAGTAACATAACTACATCTCGAAGGATTTTAATTTTTGAAGTTTTTATCATTTTCTTTTGTTTTTTACAAAACTGAAATGGCGATTGGGGGTAGAGTTTGAAAATTGCCTTTAGTCCCGGTTTGTGTCTCCAACCGAGACTAAAGGTTAGACTCCCTTTTATCCCGGTTTGTGACACAAAACGGCACTATAGGTTAGACCTTTAGTCCCGGTTCGTGTCACAAACCGGGACTAAAGGGCCTCATGGGGCCCCGACCTGACGCCAGCCTGCCACCACCTCGTTAGTACCGGTTCGTGCCACGAACCAGTACTAAAGGTTCAACATGAACCGGGACTAATGCATAGCGCACATTAGTGCTGATTAATTGACAAACCGGGACTAAAGGGCTGAACATTAGGCCCTTTTTCTACTGACGATGCAAGATCAAAAAAATATAGTATCGATTGAGACATAACAAAGTCTCAGTCAACGACGGAGTACTTAGCAAAAAACTGTTTTATTATACATTCAATTTTGTTCAATGTGATTGTAACTACTAAAAGAGTTTCACTTTGATGCATGAGCAACGAATGGAAACGTTTGAAACCACAAACACAAATTTATAGCGCCAGCATCTAATTACTCCTTATACTCTTGTTGTATATAGTTCGAGTCTGACAGAGAAACAAATGAGACGACCATGGCCCCTCTCCAAGCTCTCTCCTCCGTCCTCGTCCTCCTGCTCCTCACACAGCACGCGCGCACGGCGAGGGCGAGCACGCTGGAGGACACGTGCAGGCTCGTCGGCACCGGCGGGGCGCAGGACTACGACTTCTGCGTGAAGACGCTGGGGGCCGACCCGGTGAGCGCGACGGCCGACGAGCTCGGCCTGGTTGTCATCGCGGTGAGGATCGCCATGGCGACCGCCAAGGCCACCGGAGACCGCATCGTCCAGCTGCAGGCCGCCGAGACATCGCCCGGCGGCGGCTGGTCCTGGACGATTGCGTAAACGACTACGCCTTAACAGTGCGCTGGCTGGGGCGCGCTGCCATGGACTTCGCCGCGGGCGGGGACGTGGACCGGCTGACGGAGGCGGCCACCCTGCTGGAGCACGTTCGTGGCACACCGGCTCGCTGCGACAAGGCGTTTGTCCTCTGGGGCGGCGAGAGGACGCCGCTGACCGACGCGGACCACGAGCTCAACGACGTGACCGTGCTGGCGTTGAAAATCTTGCGCCATTGCTTAAACGACGGGGCAAAATGAGCAAGTAGCACGAGGCCTTCTTCTACCTCCGGAAGAAAATGATCATCTTTTCCGGCAGTGAAATATGTGATGTGCAACAATATAATGAGTAATAATAATAACTTTACAATTTCCAATGGAGATTGTAGAGCGCTGCGGTGTTATCAGTATTTTATTTAATGACACTGAATATTTCTCTGATTCACAAGAGTTCATTCAGATCAGGCGAGGAAGGTTACCGTTCGATTTTCACTTACAATTAGGTTTTTGATTTAGGGTTCTGTGATTCTCCAGCTACATGTCTTGTGTACGTGGTACCTTTCTCTGAATCTTCTTTTCATTTTGTAACCTCTCTGGCCTTTACAAAAAAGACGTTCTCATAACTAAATGTCTTTCTTGTGATTCTGATAGGCCCACCTACGGCACATGCATGTACACCATGTTTCTCTACTGTAATTTAATGTTATATTTAGATGTTACAAAAAAATTATTTACATGTTACATAAAAGAGTTCAGGGTTCACTCAAGAGAAATAATTGCTTTGCAGGTATACATTTGCTGAAAGACACTGATGTGCTGAACTTTTCAGAAATCCGATTCGTCGCTAATATAACCTTTTCTCCTTTTGTACAAATGTTCGAAGGAACTTCCCTTATTTTAGGTTTCAACTTGAGGAGTTTCATACTTTTGGAGTAGAGCCATCCACATATATAATATGTTTCTCAAAAATTCATTATGTGGTATATACATATTGTTTCCTGTATTTTTCATATGAGTAGGGCCAGCTTATTGCATGATTAATAAGACATTTTTGTGTAGTTCACCATTTATTTTATTATGTCAGTATAAACAAGATTTTTTTTGTTATTTGGCCTCGCAAATGTTCTTTCTTGAACAGCAACCAGCAGAGAACATGAACAACAATAGTGATGAGAAAAGAAGGAGCCGAGTATGCCACACACTGATGCGATGGTTTGCTCTGCACTACCAGAATCGCCCCCTATGCCGACGGCCAGGGCCGTCGGCATATCCCTCAATCCCGTCGGGGCAGACCTATGTCGACAGCCCCCGTCGGCATAGGGCCGTCGGCAACATATACGTTGGTGTAGCCCGGGAGGCCGTCGGCATAGAAAGGCCGTCGGCATAGATGCTTTCCCGGCGGGGGCCGTACATCTATGCCGACGGTCAGGGCCGTCGGCAACGTTCACGTCTAATGGCGGCCGCCGTCAAGTGTGACCAACGCCTGGTCGCCATGTGGCACACCTATGCCGACGGCCTAGCCATCGGCTTATTTTCAAACTATGCCGACGGCTAGGCCGTCGGCATAGGTATGCCCGTGGGGTCCAGTGGGGTGCAGCCGTTTACATGGGCCAGGGATATGCCGACGCCTAGCCGTCGGCTTAGTTTCAAACTATGCCGACGGCTAGGCCGTCGGCATATCCCTTCCTCACTGCCTATAGTACTTGTCATCCGCATGCCCGTGCCTAAACAAAAGGGGCAAACATCTATTTTCTCATAATCCATAGAGAGTGCCTTCATGATTTTCTTTGTATCGTACATGCTTTTCGGCAGTTCATGACCCTCAGGGAGGTTGTTAGCCAATACTCCCAAGAATGCTTTCAAGCATTTCGCTACACAACCGCATTCCAGCCTTGATCGCAATCAGTTATAGATGGCATCCAAGCTGAGATATTTTCGCACCCGCATAAAGAGGTTTCTTCGACGAGGCCAAGACCTCCAAGAAGGCCTTTGCGGTTGCCTCCAGCTCCTTCGGTTCATTCTCCAAGGTGTCGATTTGCCGTTTTCGCAACAATGACATCATCTAGCATGTCCCTTACCCCGTCGTCCTCATATCCATCGATGCGTTGTCGCATCACCTCCTCTCTACCACGGTCCTGCTCGGCTATGTTTAACCGCGGCATGTCAAAGATTGGCATATATCCGTGCGTGCGAAGGTGCTCACCATGTCCGCCTGATTTCTACGGTGACGTCTCGCACATCTTGCACAGGGCATGGTGGGATAATTCTCATTGACGACGGAATATCTCCTTCAAATACACATCGGTTTTCGTGATCCACTCGATGTTACTCGATTCCGACGGATAAAACCACCTGTACATCCACCGATTATCTGCCATCCTCTGCTTTTTGCAAGCCACACAACATAATTAAGGATTCACTTAAATTAATCACATCAAATTTTCAGTTTCTACGCGCTGAATCCACCTACATCTCTAATAGGTAAAGATGGGTCATAATCCCACCGAGGATGTGTAGATTGAGTACGTTCTCCATTCTACCCGTTCGAGACAAAATTTGGCAGCACCTCCCGCTGTTCTCCAGATACACGCCTCGACAAATAGCCGAGAGAATGTGCTCCGGAGAACAATGGGGAGGCGCCACCAAATCCTGTCTCGGAACGGGGTAGAACGAGAACATACCCAATCTACACATCCTCGGGCTGTCCGTGGAAAACGCTGGACAATCCGAAAGAGCTGCGTTGATAAATATGCAATTGAATGCATATTTATCGATGCAACCCTTTCGGACGGGAGATGCCTAGGTTACGCCAGTTGACTTGAGAATGAAATCTAGTGATATGAAAAAATAGAGGAGATGGACTTGTAGCTCACCCTCAGCTGTAGAGGAAGTAGTCGAACAGCAGAGGGATGCTCAGGGGGACCAACGCGTCGTAGAACGGTCACTCCGATGAAACGCAACACCACAAAGCCTGCAAAATCCACCGAAAGAACAACTTAGATCATCACATCTCAATCAATCCAAATTTTGTCTTCAATTTTTTTTGCAATATCATCATGATGAACTAACCACTAACCATGATCGGAATTTTAACATATGTATATCTATCTACTTCACAAAAAATCTATCTACATATCATATCGAGAGATGCGACTCCACAAACCCTATAAATTCCACCGAGTAAATTTTTTGGAAGTTCGCATCTCATGTAGCATTTCAACATCTCAAATTGTAGGATAGAATGCATATATTCTACATTATTCAAAACATAAAGTAAAAAACTTAGATGATCATGATACTTCAAATTAAATTTTTACCGCATTGATTAATTTTTTTGGTCAAAACTAAAATGTACCTACCTATCCATACATTGATGTACCTAGAAATTTATCTACTTATCTATCCATTTCATTCAACTATCCAAATTTTAACATTTCTCTATCTATATACTAAAATTGCACTAAACATACAAAATAATTGCACTACACCAATTTTGTCTATCTAGCTAACACAACAGCGGCATCTGCTACAACTCCGGCGAGTGACCGGGGGGCGGGGGAGCTCACCGAGGGGAAGCAGCACCGGAGCTGCTGGAGGACAGCAAGGGCGGGGGAGGTGGCGACGTCGGAGGGGGCCGGGACGAGGCAAGGGCGGGGCCTGGAAGACGGTGGTCGGGGCCGGGCGGACGGTTGTCGGCGCGGTGGGGAGGCCGGTCGGAGCCGGGCCAGGAGAAGGGGGCGTCAGGGCAGGGGCCCCCTTAGGGAGGGCTTCGGCGGAGGGGGCGGAGCAGCGGCCGGAGATGACGGCGCGGCGCAGGTGGGTGGGTGGGGACGGGGCGGGTGGGGCGGAGATGACGCGGTGCGGCGCGGTGGGAGAAGATGGCGGCGGCCGGTGGCGGGGGCGAGCGGCTAGGGTGGCATCGACGGTGGTGGTGGGTGGGTGGGTGGAGACGGAGCAGGTGGGACGGTGATGACGGCGGTGCGGCACGGGTGGGTGGAGATGGCGGCGGCCGGTGGCGGGGGCGAGCGGCTAGGGTGGCGTTGACGGCGCGGAGAGGGTGGCGGCGGCGGTTGGGTGTCGAGGAGAGGGAGTTGGATCGGGGTGCGAGGTGAGGAACTAGTGGAGGAAGAGGGCCGGGAGTGGATAAGGGGGGCGCTATGCCGACGGCATGTCCGTCGGCATAGGCTTGGTCCCACTTTGCATTTTTTTATTTTTTTTTATTTTTTTTTATTATGGCATATGTGTGACTCTCAGCACACTGTAAAAATACTTTGCATTTTTTATTTATTTTATTTTGTTATTATGGCTAAGCCGTCAGCATTTTTATTTTTTTATTTTTTATTTTTTATTTTTTTATTATGGCATTTTTTTATCCGGGGGCTAGCATGCCGCCAAATCTTGCGTAGGCGGCCTCTCACAAGTCTAGAAGTGTTGTGGCGGGTGCAAACGCCTGGCACGCGTCTCTGGGGTGTCCCCCCCTCACGGACGGTGCCGCCGCCGGCACCTGGAGGGGGGAAACGGACGCGTAGGGTCTACACGAGGGATCTTGCCGTGGGTCTGGCCCGGATGTTGCTCCAAAGTGTTCCTATGGGCTGACCGAACACAACCGGGTGGATAGGTCCACTGCTCAAAGCCCGTCCGTGCAAAGTCGGGCTAGATCCCGTGGTCAAACGCTACAGGGTTAGGCGGGACGGGGGCCCTGGGGGTAGCAATGCAACCCGAGCATCGCACCGGGCCCTCATACATGCGGGGTGGTGTGATGGCATGTCCGAAGAGGCGGCACGCGTCTCCGGGGTGTGCCCCCCTCACGGATGGCGCCGCCGCCGGCACCTGAAGGGGGGAAACGGACGCGTCGAGGCTACACGGAGGGGATCTTGTCGTGGGTCTGGCCCGGATGTTGCTCCAAAGTGTTCCTATGGGTTGACCTAACACAACCGTGTGGATAGGTCCACTGGTCAAAGCCCGTCCGTGCAAAGTCAAAGGGCTAGATCCCGTGGTCAAATGCTACAGGGTTAGGCGGGACGGGGCCCCTGAGGGGTACCAATGCCACCCAAGCGTCGCACCGGGCCCTCATACATGCAGGGTGGTGTGGTGGCATGTCCGAAGAGGAGGCACACGTCTCCGGGGTGAGCCCCCCCTCACGGCCGGCGATGACACGGTAGTAGACGTTATGCGGTAACGATGGGGCGTGAATATTATTAAATATTCGGAGCGCGATAAAATCATGAGTTTTTTACACGACATGGGCACATGTGCCGTAGGACTGATGGTAATATTTCATAATTGTTCGTGATGGATTAGTATATGAACAATTCCCTCTTACGCGGATTGCTCTTCGCGTGTCTACGACTTTAGCCGACGGCCTCCGGGGGCTAGCATGCCGCCAAATCTTGCGTAGGCGGCCTCTCACAAGTCTGGAAGTGTTGTGGCGGGTGCAAACGCCCGACACGCGTCTCCGAGGTGTGCCCCCTCACGGACGGCGCCGCCGCCGCTTTGGAGGGGGAAACGACGTCAGTCTACACGGAGGGATCTTGCCGTGGGTCTAGCCCGGATGTTGCTCCAAAGTGTTCCTATGGAATGACCTAACATAACCGGGTGGATAGGTCCACTGCTCAAAGCCCGTCCGTGCAAATTCAAAGGGCTAGATCCCGTGGTCAAACGCTATAGGGTTAGGCGGGATGGGGCCCTGGGGTAGCAATGCCACCCGAGCGTCGCACCGGGCCCTCATACATGCGAGGTGGTGTGGTGGCATGTCCGAAGAGGCGGCACGCGTCTCCGGGGTGTGCCC
Organism: Aegilops longissima; assembly: GCA_021605205.1. Classification (NCBI taxonomy): domain Eukaryota; kingdom Viridiplantae; phylum Streptophyta; class Magnoliopsida; order Poales; family Poaceae; genus Aegilops; species Aegilops longissima. Next base: position 20,688,148 of record CM038677.1, on the reverse strand, counting down.
CCCCTCACGGACGGCGCCGCCGCCGACACCTGGCTGGGGGAAACGGACGCGTAGGGTCTACACGGAGGGGATCTTGCCGTGGGTCTGGCCCGGATGGTGCTCCAAAGTGTCCCTATGGGCTGACCTAACACAACCGGGTAGATAGGTCCACTGCTCAAAGCCCGTCCATGCAAAGTCAAAGGGCTAGATCCCGTGGTCAAACGCTACAGGGTTTGGTGGGACGGGGGCCCTTGGGGGTAGCAATGCCACCCAAGCGTCGCACCGGGCCCTCATAGATGCGGGATGGTGTGGTGGCATGTCCGAAGAGGCGGCACGCGTCTCCAGGGTGTGCCCCCCTCACGGACGGGCGCCGCCAAAGACTGGAGGGGGCAAACGGATGCGTCGGGTCTATACAGAGGGGATCTTGCCGTGGGTCTGGCCCGAATGTTGCTCCAAAGTGTTCCTATGGGCTGACCTAACACAACCGGGTGGATAGGTCCACTGCTCAAAGCCCGTCCGTGCAAAGTCAAAGGGCTAGATCCCGTGGTCAAACGCTACAGGGTTAAGCGGGACGGGGGCCCTGGTTGGTACCAATGCCACCCGAGCGTCGCACCGGGCCCTCATACATGCGGGGTGGTGTGGTGGCATGTCCGAAGAGGCGCGCGCGTCTCCGGGGTGTGCCCTCCTCACGGATGGCGCCGCCGCCGGCACCTGAAGGGGGGAAACGTACGCGTTGGGGCTACACGGAGGGGATCTTGCCGTGGGTCTGGCCCGGATGGTGCTCCAAAGTGTTCCTATGGGCTGACCTAACACAACCGGGTGGATAGGTCCACTGCTCAAAGCCCGTCCGTGCAAAGTCAAAGGGCTAGATCCCGTGGCCAAACGCTACAGGTTAGGCGGGGACGGGGCCCGGGGTAGCAATGCCACCAAGCGCCGCACTGTGCCCTCATACATGCGGGGTGGTGTGGTGGCATGTCCGAAGAGGCGGCACGCGTCTTCGGGGTGTGCCCCCCTCACGGATGGCGATGACACGGTAGTAGATATTCTGCGGTAACGATGCGGTGTGAATATTATTAAATACTCGGAGCGCGATAAAATCCTGAGTTTTTTACACAACGTGGGCACATGTGCCATAGGACTGATGGTAATTTTTCATAATTGTTCGTGATGGAGTAGTATCACTACAAGAAATATGTCAACTTGTGACCACCACTATTGGTCACTGAAAGGTCATGGTTTTTCATTTGCAACCTTTTTGTGACCAGAAACAAAAGGTCAAAAGCTGGCGGTCGTAAACTGACTATAGCGACCTTTCTTCTGGAATGGTCGAAGACGTTTATGACCAAAATACGTCTACTGTGGCGTTTTGGTCACTAGCAACCTCCCCAGGCCACGTAGGCATCCAGCGTGGCAATCTGATGTGGCACAAGATTCAGCCCGGTCCAATTCGATTTTCTACATGGGCCTAGCGCAATAATTCAGCCTATTTGTGTTTTTTTCTCATATTAATTTTGGCTAGGTAGATGGGCCAAGCCCAACAATTAAGCCTTCTCATTTTGGGGCCGTGGCCTTTTCTAGCTAGAAAGTTTTAGTTTTTTTGTAATATAAAAAAGGTTCACTAGTCAAATGGGTCCCAGATGTTAGGTTCAGGTACGTGGGTACCAGCTAGCAAGTTCTTATTCTTCATATTTCAATTTAACAGTAAATAAATAACCAGTATTTAAATTGGCACAAACAAAATACACACATAATACTCCAAATATTATCAGCCAGATTCAGTACAGAGCTCCTATTGTACAAATAACATATACTTTACAAGCTCTACACATAATAAGCTCTAACATATACAAGCTCTACAAGCTTTACACGTGATACATTTACAAGCTCTATACATATACAAGCTCTATAAGCTCTACAAGCTCTACAAGCTGCCCTGGTGTTAACCCTGGTGCTCTTCAATCTTCTTCAACATGGAGCTCCTTCGGTAGCGAGCACAAACGGCATCATCACATGAAGGCAATTTTAGATCATAAAAATGAATGTTCCAAGCACAGTTTAGAGGAAAGAACCAAGTAAATTTGCCCTCAATCATACAAACAATGTTTAGAGAAAACCAAACATGAACAAACACTTATTATGCAGTTTTTAAAGTTTTTAATACATTTATTTTCTATTAGCAAAACTGAATATGCTACTTCCTGATTCATGGCTGCATAGTCCAGCTAGCTACACCAGCTTTCTCTCATGCAAAAATTAGAAAGAAAAAAAAGAACAACAAATAAATCAACACTGATTTCTCTAACACATACAGTAACTTGCTGATATAACTTGTATATTTGTCGACGGAAAACGGGATGCAAAATCATGTTTCAGTCTAGATCAATCTATCATGAGAAAACATGTATAACTCCCACTAGAATTTTTTAATGCAGTTGCGAATTATCCTGAAAACTTGTGCACTTAATGATGGTTAGATCCATCTTACAGAATAGTCAGCTTCCAATATAAGTTAGGTACAGAACAGAATTATAAGCACGAAGTAAGATAGGCCATGCATCAAACACAAAAATACTTTTGAGCCGTTCACTGTCATGTACTATTACCTAACTGGCTAACTCAGCAGCTGTGACTGATGGTACACTGCACCAAATTCCATAATGAATTCCCTAACGAGTAGCATCAGCAGCAGTGCAAGAGTAGCAGTAGCAGTGAGTAGCTGCGGCATCTGGCGAGCAGCAGCAGTATGCGGCAGCAGGCAGTAGAAAATAGCAGGAGCAGCGGCAACAGTACGCGAGCGAGGGGGCTACATGCAAATAGGAAAGCACCAAGATTGGTTTCTATACTCACAATAGCATTGTTGGTCTGTGAGAAGGAACTATTAAGTAACTTGAGATGCCTTTATATCAGTTCTGTGAAGCAAATCTACATATCATATTTCTAGAATGGGCGCACCCAGTTGCTCACAAGTAGATTCAAACCCAAATTGTAATGCAATGATGTTTCTTGTACAGTATGACTATAGTTACCTAAATTTCCATGGAAATACTGACAGCAGAAACAGGGGAACGAGAAGTAAGTTAAATTAGAGCTAGCAGTTCCAAACAATCACTAAAAACAGCAGCAAAAGCAGACACAGGATGGTGCTTTTAGTTTACTTGATTCATCATACTATAAGAGTTGACACAACAGGAGCATCACAATGTAGTGCACAAGTTGATTGATCACCTTGAAGTCCTGGGCAATCTCCCTAACAAGCCTCTGGAATGGAAGCTTCCTGATGAGCAGCTCCGTGCTCTTCTGGTACTTGCGGATCTCACTGCAAAGTCAAGCACAAAATTTACTCATTTGAGAATACTTCAAAACAAAACTATAACACATGCTAGAATAGGTTGGAAGATTTTACACATCGAAGAGCAACAGTTCCAGGGCGGTAACGGTGAGGCTTCTTCACTCCTCCAGTTGTGGGAGCAGACTTACGGGCAGCCTGTCAAAAAGCAAAGTAGAGCACATGGTCAAATTAACAATAATACCATGATAGTCCATATACATCAGTAGGATATCTGGTCATAAGCTGGCAATGAAGGTTGAGGTTCAAATTATACCCAGTTCAATTTACCTAAACCATAAATAAAGACATGGCATAGGTAAACTATCAATATTGCAGTCACAAACCTTGGTGGCTAGCTGCTTCCTAGGAGCCTTTCCTCCAGTGGACTTACGAGCAGTCTGCTTAGTACGAGCCATGAGCAAAACCTTGGTTTACCTGAAGCAAAAACAAAACATAGTCAATTCTATAAATTGAATATCACAATAACACAACTATAGTCTTCTCATAACCAGTAAATTGTGCCTGGCACCTTGTTGCTAGCAAATCCATTCAATAACAATAGAGTCCCAACAATCATCAGTCTAGAATACCTACCAAAATTTTGTACATCAAAAACTAACAATGTCATACAACACAGCTATACACCCCTTCAAATAGAAAGCAGTGTATTTCTAACTAAAACTTTTCATTCAAAAGATCAGACCCAAGATAGAATTCCACTTCAGATGAAAGTCCTGATCTACCTTTAGCATAGTTTGTTCACTCGAAAGACACATATAAAGATGACACACTAAAAAACTGCAGCCTAGTACTTTTTTTAACACTAAAGAAAACAAGGCTACCATGATCGCCTAATTTTGCAAACAGAAGCAAGAAAAGAAATAGCAGTTCACTGATAAAAATATGCTTCCTAGTTATCACATGTCATGGTTGAACATCAACTTCACATAGTTATGTGCATATGATTTTAGCAATTAGCTAACTGGCAAGTTGATACAATTCAGATACAATAAATGTGAATGTGCATGTACTCAATGTGCATGTACTAAGAAGCCAAGAACACTGAAGAATTTACTAAATGTGCATGTACTGCGACTAGTATGTGTGTATATCTGCAAGTCATAGTAGTAGCTAATATGTGCAATCCAGATGTATAGCACAAGGACACGGTCCCAGTTCCAGCTAGCGCTATCGGAATCTGCCAAGAATTGCTCCCTACCCCGAACCAATTTGGCAATTGTGCTATCTACTGTAACTAATAGCACACCAAAACACGATTCAGACATGCACCTGCATTCTGGAACTCCTGACGGCGCGGTCCGAGCCGGCGACGGGCATGGAGAAAGCCACCCGCAGAGAGTGAGGGAAAAGGTGAGACCATGGAAGCCGTCACCCAGGAGCGGTACGGGGTCGGCGCGGACGTACCTGGGACGACCTCGCGGACGAAGACGGTGATGTGCGGCGCGGAGGGGGAGGAGTGGTCGAGCGGGACGGCGAAGCGGTGGTCGCGGAGGCGGAGGTCCGCCCGCTGCATCACGGCTCGCCTGGTGCGGAGCGGCGCGGGCGCGCTGCGCGGCGGCGCTGGCGGCCGGTGAGGACGACGACATGGACATCCTCGTTGGGATCCGGTAGCGCGGGAAGCGAAGGTCAGGATGTAGTCGTCCCTGTCACGAGGATGGAGCGCTCGGGCGTGGCGGATCCGGCCCCATTCCCGTCGGCGAAGTCAGATCTCCCGGCGGCGGCCTTGGTGGAGCGGGAAACCGGAGCGAGGGAGGAGGAGGGAGGTGGTGGCGGCGATCTGGAAGGGGATGGGAGCAAGCAGCCGGGGCAAGGAGGGAGGGAGGAGGATTGGATCTGGCATCGGGAGAGGGGTTCGGTTGAGGATGGATCAATGGATGTGGGATCTTGCCGGAGGGGAAGGAGGGAGGAGCAGAGCACGGCGATCTTGCCGAAGGGTAAGGAGGTAGGAGTAGATCACGGCGATCTTGCCGGAGGGGAAGGAGGGAGGGGAAGGAGGGAGGGGAAGGATGGATCTGCGAGGGGAGGGGAGGGATCTGCGAGCGCTAGGGTTAGCTGAGAGAGCGGAGGGGTGGATGGATGGACGGACGGATGGATGGATGGACAGATGTTTGCCATGTCACTGATCCATGCCACAGCTTGGTTCCACCAATCAGAATTAAGCATTTTTGGTTTTTTCTCTTATAGTTTGTACCCTCTTATTCAGGCAAACATTTAACCTCTTATAGTTAGTTCAAATAAGCCAATATTTTGTACATGTGTGTATTTAGGCATGACAAACAATGTTGATTTGGGAGGTTTTCATTTTCTTTGCTCAAAGAACCATTTTTCATTTTCTGAGTGACCAAAATGTGTTTTTTTTGTGTGTGAAGGACCTACCATATGTTTCTTGCAAAATTGGACCAAATCATTTTTCTATACTAGGCCATATTTAATGCACATTTGACCAAATGGTTGGGTGTAAAAAGTTTTGATCCACCTCTCGTGAAAAAGACAAATTTTCGCCGATTCAGCTGGAAGCGGGTCAAATTTGAACTGTAGCTGCCTTATAATTTGCTCTTTATTTTTTCCAAAAATCATTTCTAGGTACATAAGTATCTATTTAATCAGAGAAACACCAAAAAAATTCCAAGATTCAACCACTAGCTAGGAACGGTCATTCCCGCCGTTTTGACCGCATTTTGAAACGGGCATAAAAATTCAAAAAAATCAAAAAATTGGGAAACCTTCGCATTGTGTCATTATATGTGACCAAGTTTCCAGGAAAAATAATAAATTTGTAATACGATAATTATTTTAAAAAAGTGTTCTCAGAAAGAGCTATCATGCGTGAAGATTCATGGCTTTCAAGCCAAATGATCAATCTTATGGCCACATTCATGGCATAGTTTGTTCAAATGATCTCATATTGTGCACAAGGATGCATCTTGGAATTCCAAACAATGTTGCATAAGGGAGTTTTTGTTAGAAATATGCCCTAGAGGTAATAATAAAAGGATTATTATTATATTTCCGTGTTCGTGATAATTGTCTTTTATTCATGCTATAATTGTATTATCCGGAAATCGTAATACACGTATGAATACATAGACCACAACATGTCCCTAGTGAGCCTCTAGTTGACTAGCTCGTTGATCAATAGATAGTTATGGTTTCCTGACTATGGACATTGGATGTCATTGATAACGGGATCACATCATTAGGAGAATGATGTGATGGACAAGACCCAATCCTAAGCATAGCACAAGATCGTGTAGTTCGTTTTGCTAGAGCTTTTCCAATATCAAGTATCTTTTCCTTAGACCATGAGATCATGTAACTCGCAGATACCGTAGGAGTGCTTTGGGTGTACCAAACATCACAATGTAATTGGGTGACTATAAGGGTTGACACGGATCGAGATTGGGATTTGTCACTCCATATTACGGAGAGGTATCACTGGGCCCACTCGGTAGTGCATCATCATAATAAGCTCAAAGTGACCAAGTGTCTGGTCACGGGATCATGCATTACGGTACGAGTAAAGTACTTGCCGGTAACGAGATTGAACGAGGTATTGGGATACCGACGATCGAATCTCGGGCAAGTAACATACCGTCTGACAAAGGGAATAGTATACGGGGTTGCTTGAACCCTCGACATCGTGGTTCATCCAATGAGATCATCGAGGAGTATGTGGGAGCCAACTTGGGTATCCAGATCCCGCTGTTGGTTATTGACCGGAGAGCTGTCTCGGTCATGTCTGCATGTCTCCCGAACTCGTAGGGTCTACACACTTAAGGTTCGGTGACGCTAGGGTTGTATGAATATGAGTATGCAGCAAACCGAAAGTTGTCCGGAGTCCCAGATGAGATCCCGGACGTCACGAGGAGTTTCGGAATGGTCCGAGGTAAAGAATTATATATAGGAAGTGCTGTTTCGGCCATCGGGAAAGTTTCGGGGTCACCCGGTATTGTACCGGGACCACCGGAAGGGTCCTGGGGGTCCATCGGGTGGGGCCAGCTATCCCGGAGGGCCCCGTGGGCTGAAGTGGGGAGGTAACCAGCCCCTGGTGGGCTGGTGCGCCCCCCACTTGGGCCCCCCTGCGCCTAGGGTTGGAAACCCTAGGGTGGGGGGCGCACCACTTGCCTTGGGGGGCACTCCACCCCCCTGGCCGCCGCCCCCTTGGGAGATTCCCATCTCCAGGGCCGGCGCCCCCCTGGGGGCCTATATAAAGGAGGGGGGAGGGAGGGCAGCCGCACCCTGAGTCTTGGCGCCTCCCTCCCCCTGCTACACCTCTCCTCCTCCCCGATTTGCTTGCGAAGCTCGCCGAGTCTCGCTGCATCCACCACCACGCCGTCGTGCTGCTGGATCTTCATCAACCTCTCCTTCCCCCTTGCTGGATCAAGACGGAGGAGACGTCACGCTGACCGTACGTGTGTTGAACGCGGAGGTGCCGTCCGTTCGGCGCTAGGATCTCCGGTGATTTGGATCACGACGAGAACGACTCCCTCAACCCCGTTCTCTTGAACGCTTCCGCACGCGACCTACAAAGGGTATGTAGATGCATCTCTTATCACTCATTGCTAGATGAACTCATAGATAGATCTTGGTGAACGTATAAATTTTTTATTTTATGCAACGTTCCCCAACAGTGGCATCATGAGCTAGGTCTATGCGTAGTTCTCTATTGCACGAGTAGAACACAATTTGTTGTGGGCGTAGATGTTGTCAACTTTCTTGCCTCTACTAGTCTTATTTTGCTTCAGCGGTATTGTGGGATGAAGTGGCCCGGACCGACCTTATACGTACGCTTACGTGAGACAGGTTCCACCGACTGACATGCACTAGTTGCATAAGGTGGCTAGTGGGTGTCTGTCTCTCCCACTTTAGTTGGAGCGGATTCGATGAAAAGGGTCCTTATGAAGGGTAAATAGAAGTTGACAAATCACGTTGTGGATTTTTCATAGGTAAGAAAACGTTCTTGCTAGAACCCTTTTGCAGCCACGTAAAAGATGCAACAACAATTAGAGGACGTCTAACTTGTTTTTGCAGCAATTGCCTTGTGATGTGATATGGCCAAAAGTTGTGATGAATGATGAATGATATATTGTGATGTATGAGATCATGTTCTTGTAATAGAAATCACGACTTGCATGTCGATGAGTATGACAACCGGCAGGAGCCATAGGAGTTGTCTTAATTATTGTATGACCTGCGTGTCATTGATTCAACGCCATGTATTTACTTTGCTTTATTGCTAAACCGTTAGCTATAGTAGTAGAAGTAATAGTTGGCGAGCAACTTCATGGAGACACGATGATGGAGATCATGATGATGGAGATCATGGTGTCATGCCGGTGAAAAGATGATCATGGAGCCCCGAAGATGGAGATCAAAGGAGCTATATGATATTGGCCATATCATGTCACTATTGTATATAATTGCATGTGATGTTTATTATGTTTATGCATCTTGTTTACTTAGAACGACGGTAGTAAATAAGATGATCCCTTATAACAATTTCAAGAAAGTGTTCTCCCTAACTGTGCGCCGTTGCTAAAGTTAAATCGCTTCAAGCACCACGTGATGATCGGCTGTGATAGATTCCTACGTTCACATACAACGGGTGTAAGACAGTTTTACACATGCAAAACACTTAGGTTAACTTGACGAGCCTAGCATGTACAGACATGGCCTCGGAACACAAGATACCGAAAGGTCGAACATGAGTCGTATGGAAGATACGATCAACATGGAGATGTTCACCGACGATGACTAGTCCGTCTCATGTGATGATCGGACACGGCCTAGTCGACTCGGATCATGTAACACTTAGATGACTAGAGGGATGTCAAATCTGAGTGGGAGTTCATTATATAATTTGATTAGATGAACTTAATTATCATGAACATTAGTCTAAAATCTTTGCAAAATGTCTTGTAGATCAAATGGCCAACGCCATGTCACCATGAACTTCAACGTTCCTAGAGAAAACCAAGCTGAAAGATGATGGCAGCAACTATTCGGACTGGGTCCGAACCCGAGGATCATCCTCATAGCAACCAAGAAACAATATGTCCTAGAAGCACCGCTAGGTGAAGCACCCATCCCAGAGAACCAAGACGTTATGAATGCTTGGCAGTCTCGTGCTGATGATTACTCCCTCGTTCAGTGCGGCATGCTTTACAGCTTAGAACCGGGGCTCCAAAAGCATTTTGAGCAACACGGAGCATATGAGATGTTCGAGGAGCTGAAAATGGTTTTCCAAGCTCATGCCCGGGTCGAGAGATATGAAGTCTCCGACAAGTTCTATAGTTGTAAGATGGAGGAAAATAGTTCTGCCAGTGAGCACATACTCAAAATGTCAGGTTGCACAACCTTTGTCCCACTGGACATTAACCTCCGGACGAGGCGGTCATTGACAGAATCCTTGATCGCCCCACCGAGCTACAAGAGCTTTGTGATGAACTACAATATGCAGGGTATGGTGAAAACTATTCCTGAAGTATTTTCAATGCTGAAGTCAGCAGAGGTAGAAATCAAGAAAGAACATCAAGTGTTGATGGTCAATAAAACCACTAAGTTCAAGAAAGAACATCAAGTATTTTCATCGCTGCCGCACGCTCCTCTCCCTCTTCTCCATTGCAAAATCACCTCCTCTCCTCTCCATCATCTCCATTCCAAAACCACCGTCTCGCCTCTCCCTCTTCTGATCTTCTCCATTGCAAAACCACCTCCTCTCCTCTCCATCATCTTCATTCCAAAACCACCGTCTCGCCTCTCCCTCTTCTGATCTTCTCCATTGCAAAACCACCTCCTCTTCTCTCCATCATCTCCATTCCAAAACCAGTGTCTCGCCTCTCTCTCTCTTCTCTATTGCAAGACCACCGTCTCTCCTCCCATCTTCCAAAGCTAGCACCGGACCACTCTGAAGGACATCCATGGAGAGGATGCTGCAGCGAATCGGGCAGATAGCCGGCGGCGACCAGGCAAAGTTAGCCAGGTTGAAGGAGATCCTTAGTTGGTTTGACAATGAGTGGGAGATTTCGAGGACGATGCGGGCCATGTGGCAATGTATGCGAAAGAGCGAGACGGCGGCGATGAGGGCGGCGATGTACATGTACTCCTCGGCGGCAGTCACGCCGCAGTCCTCCGAGTTCATCGAGTATCTCCTCTGGGCGATGGAGCAAAACAGATTCGCCCGAGGCGACAGTCGGGCGGAGGTGGTGGGCGTACAGGTCGAAGGTCGAGCACCCAGAGGATAACGAATCGATCGAGTATGGTGTGCCGTTCGTGAGGGTGCAGAGCCAGCCGGAGCCACAGGAGTATTCGTTCTCCCACCGCAAGAGGAGACCGGATGGCGCGATGTCGCTTCCCCGCCGTTCTCCACGGTTCCCTCGACGCTCGCCTCGTTTCAACGGTGGCGGTAGGGTTTAAGGTAAGCTTTGCACTAACCTAATCTTCCACCTGCTCATGCTTACAATCAGTGTGATAGCTAATGAAAATCATGCTTACAATCAGTCTCGGGGTACTACGCCAATCACCCTAAAATAGCTCTGGACCTTTGGGTCAAAGTTGTGACACAGTGTACAAATAAAGAAAAATAGATTGGTGCTTCTTTCAGAAAAGAGTACTCCCTAGAAAACTGCCAATATAAGCTACTAGTATTTGGTTAGAGGATTTGCTGCCGAGAAAGATCCGTCCACAGAGAGCGCCACACATCCCACTGGTGGTGGTGGATGCCAATGCGTGCATGCAGCATGGTTGGTGTCGGTAATTTTTACTTGGCACACCTCGCACTCTGCATATATGTCGGTTCCATACGTACATTTGTGCAGTTCCACCAAAATGCAGCTGAATAACCCTGTTTGCACAGATAATGAAAAAGCGTGATTACATTATAGTGGCACTAGTTGATGAAACACACAAAATAAATAGAAGAAAATATTGCAATAGTATCATAGTATGCCATGCTGCGAGGGCGAGATGGGCCCTGCGACGCCTCATACGGTACGTCTCATACTGGACATCGTCCCAAGTCTCTCAGATACACCTTCTGCCAGTGATGAACATCAGTGTACAGTGGTAGTACAAGGAGGCCCCTTGAGACATTCAAATCTCTATTTTTGTACATATCAACTAAAATTAAGCACCCCAGTTTGCAGAAACGCTTAAACATTAACAATGGGACTAGTTGATGAAACAAACTTTAACAAAGAGAAGCACTTTCTTTATCTACATTGGAAATGAAATGATAGAGATGACACTCGCTCTATTTTAACTGTATTATTGCTTCATTTTATCAGTGACACTAGGGTCGAGCAGGTGGTGAACGAGGTGTACCATGCGTCGCAAGGATGGAGGCCGGGGGTGCATAGACTGGGATGCTGAAGCTGGCTCTTTCAGTCACCAACATGGATGATTCAATTCATGGGACCTTTTGGTGCAGTTCACCTAAAATGAAGCAATGTCCCGTGAGCTAGCAGCTTCTTCTTCAAAAAAAAATTAAGAAAAGGGATCCAGCCCCGGTTCCATTTCCATCAGAAAACGAAACCCACACAGCTTCTTCTTCATTAGTTGCAATAAAATTGAGCAACATCAAGGTTGGTTGTGAAGCTCCTGGAATGCTCAACTATAATTTGGATATCATTTGTGCAGTTCAACTAAGATAGAGCGTGAAATGTATATCTCTGTTTGCACAAAAAAGGTGGAAAGGAGGGTGACTAACAAGTGATGAAACATGCATCAAATGATAAGAAGCATGTTCCTTATCTGAATGGCAATCCTACAAGGACAGTAGCAATTTCTAAAGCAGTGGCATTGCTAGATATTAGTGTGGGCATTAGAATTAACTATGACAACCATTAAATACGACATTACTTTGGGCACGGGAGAGTAGGCGGACCAGGACAGTTGCATTTCTAACGAAAAGAACCAACTTATCTTAATGGGAAATTTTAGTAGGACATGTCAAGAAGTGCCATTGATTCATATTACTGGAGGCATTACATTGAAAACAACATTGGTTTAACGTGTCCTTACTTTTAACAAAGTCGATTGCTACATTTTACCGGTGGCATTACATAAGAGTGGCTCGGGGCAATAAACATCAGAACAGGATATCTGGGTTGGTCCCATTTTTGTTCGGTATAGCCACATTATACTGTGTGAGGCTAGCAAATCTAGTGTTGTACTTACTCTGTTGACTTGTCCCCCAGTCCCCACTTTCTTTCCTTTTTCAACCAATAGATCAGGTTTATATTGAGTTTGTACTGTGTTTCCCTTTATTTCCCTATTAGACCTAGAGACCAGTTGGATAGCCAGTCTCTGCTACTATTCGCCCCCATTATTTCCTCTTTCGACCAAGTCCTAGATTCAGGTAACAAATCCTCCCCCACCCCCACCCCCTTTCTTCCTTGTTTGAACCAAGTAGTACTAGATTCAAGTGCATGAACTAGTTTTACCTCTTAAACGTAAAAAAATTAGGTGGTTTTCGAATAGCCGATCGATCCCATCTACGAGGGGGCCTGAGAAATAGTAAAAGGTACAAATGCAGTGACGTCAGGAGCTCGGGAAGCAGAGCAAGGCCGGTTTCGAAGGAAGTTATACCTGATGGTCGCCGGGATGTCGCTAGGTGGGCGGTGGGAGGCCGGATCTGCCCACACTACGGCAGCGAGGAAGAAGGGGTCGGAGGCCCTCCCTCGCCAGCGGTGCTTGGGAGAGAACGGAAAGGTAGGCTGATCGGGACACGCCCAGCAGTGGGTAAGAGCCGTCGCCGAGGACGACCGCATGAACGTTGCACCTTCTCACCTTCCCCGATGGAGAGGATCCGGCTGGATTTGTGACCAGCGGTGAGCAGAGAGAGAGAGAGAGTGTGTGGCCACCGCTGTCGTGTTTAGATCTGGAGAGGCCGAGACAGTGTGAAGAGAGCAACACTAGCAAGCAAGCGCGGAGGCTCCTGCCTATATAGTGGAGTAGTACTAGTTTTCTTTTGTCTACCGGAGCCGGCTTGACCTTGTCAATGACTGTCGAGTAGTCTTCATGCACGTGGCCCGGAGGCGCAGTTGTCATCATTTTGATCTGAAGCGCCGGATTATGACATATAACACGAAAAAATGCCACATGATAAGAAATCATAACCTCACTGCCCAAAGGAGACAACATGAATCCCGACGGACAAACTAGACGAGGAACAAAGCTCAAATTAAAGATAAACTTGTAGAAAAAGGGTCCGTCGATAGATGTCCTAATTAACATAGCCGGCTTGACCTAGATGGCAGCCGAGTAGTCATTGTTCGTACATGTGCCCCCAATGACTAGCCCAACTCAGTTGTCGCTGTTTAACCCTCGCAGTGATCCGAAGCACATGACACCTAATTTTGCGAGATGACAAGAAACCTTTTTTTAGATTTCTCACCACAACTACAGCCATGTACAACACAGCTTGCACGATATGTAGACGATAGCCAATCCAGGCGTGTCTGCTGGAGTCTGGTCACATGCATGGACGAACTGATCTTCTGTGTCTTGCAGGGATCGTCCAGGCACCAACGTAGTACTACAACACTTCTCTAGTACTATGCTCGTCTCCCTCTTCTATTAAGTCACCAGACTTGCGGGGCCGGGGAGTGTGCCTATGGTCGGTTCTCAATTGTCGTCCCACATGTGTGTGCGAACACAATATGACGCGCGTTCCATTCGGAGAGCAACGTAACAGACCAACCGACCGTCTGGGGTGTGACGCGAACGCCACGGGTGTGTTGTATACTCCGTACATGTGTACCGCCGTTTTCTAGACGCTTTGCGCCATGGCGTGGGCGCAATCCATGGATACAAAATTAGTATACTGTATACTATTTAAAAGTCAAGGGCGGGGCTTTTCCTGCGCGGTAGGCGGCGGGGCAGTTCCGCCTAGTCGGTTCGACAGAGACGCGAGAAGACGAGGGAGTAGGATGCTGCAAACATAGGGATGTGTGATTTGACAGCGAGATACTGCTGGACAGGTGGGGCCCCGTGATTTGACTTGCCATTATCATTTTAACTGTGGTGCTACGACCGGCGTGAGTCTCCCGATTCCTGACCACCTCCATACAGGTGCCTCTCCCAATGCTCCACCATGTAGTAGAGGCTGGCTCTTGCATGAGAGCCCACTTCTCCACTTTTTCCTTACCTCTCTTTCCTCCACATATGCAAAAATGCCATGTAAAGCGCACTATTGTACTTACTTGCTCCTACAGGTGCTTAAGCTTGCCACATAGGCATAAAGTCTTATGTGGCAAGTTAATCAAGAAGAGAGAGACTAGTTTGGTGACCCAAGGAAGAAATGGTGCTAAGCGCGTGTACCTAGGTGAAAAGACAATTTTGAGCCTATAGCTAATTAAATGAAGCAAACTTAGCAGCACCATTTCATTGGAAGAGGTCACTCCTTGGCAAATGCAATAAATACTAGTACTCCCTATGTCCCATAATATAAGAACGATTTTGGCACTACACTAGTGTCAAAAACATTCTTATATTATGGGACGGAGGGAGTACAAAGAAATAGATAGAGAGGAGTAAAAAAAATACACTTATAGCTAACCTTATTGTAGTATGAGTGACTAAGTGATGACTATGTATGACATGCCAACATCAGATAGCCTAACGCACCATGTTAAATCTCCAAGGGCGCGACCGCGCGTGCGACGCGACGGTCGTGGTAGGTGCGACCATGATACGGGGTGCTGGCAGCCCTTGGATCTGAGATCAAAAGGTCGCATGCTAAGTTGCTGAAAATTTGCAGAATAACCCTCCCGCGGCAACCGGCAAATTTCCTCCCGCGGGTCGGAGTAGGTTTCTCGGTTTGCATGCGGGTTTAATGGAGGCGAGGAGGCGTGTTCAGCCGGGCGTGCAGTGGACGGCGCAGTACTATTCGATTTGACAACTACAACTAGTATATTATAAAAACAAAGAAGAGTAGTAGAGATAGAGATAAGAATAGAGACTAGGGAGGAGCACCATCTACAACTTCGTGGGCTACTACTGCGCTCCATTCGGCGGCCGCAACGTCCCCTACAGCCACTCCCTCCTGCGCTCCATTCGGCGGGCGCTGTTGACATTTGGGGAGCGCACTCTCGCGACTGCTAGCAGCCACGACTTCACCGACGACGACTTCTTCCCCGACCTCGGCAACCTCTTCCTCAACGACATGAGCGACAACCTCAACGCCAATGGTGCTGCTCCCGTTGCACCGTATGTGTTTCTGTCCTTCCTGTTCGAAATCGTGGTAGAATTCATGTTTCTACTCTGTGTCCTAGACTCGATCTGTTCATCTACTATGCTAGTTCGCATGATTAGTTTAATCTCTGTTATAGCCATCATGATTTATTTTGTAGTAAATCTCATAGTAACTTGCTCATATATTCAACTGGCGGAACGTCCCCTACAGCCACTCCCGTTTCATGGACGGCCTGGTCGATGCCTCCAAGGAGCCCTTCGTCTACTGCTATGAATGCACGGTGCCATTTTGGGGCTCGCCGGCGGACATCGTGCATCACCTGACGCAGGCGTGCGGCGATCACTACTGGCCCTTGGCGAAGAACATCAAGTACGAGATGTGCTACCCGTTCACCGTGCCGGAGTCGCTGGAGGATCAACGCCGCCTGCTAGTCTCGAAGGAGGACGGCAGCGTCTTCCTCTTGATCGTGGCCGCCGCCGAGGATCGCGCGAGCCGCCGCCACATCTCTGTAGTGTGCATCGAGGCGGCGCCGCTGACGCCGACTTTCTTGACACGAGGCCGATTACTGGTGCGTGCTCACTATTACTACCCTCGGAGGTCCGTGGGCGGCGACACAGCTACGTCAAGCTGACTTGGACTCTGCCGAGCTGGGACCTTCCGCCGATGTGGACATGGAAGACGCATGGTATTATTTGACCCCCAACAATGTGCATGGGGACTTCAAGGAGGTTCACCTGGACATATGCATTACTAAGTTAAATGTTGATCATTAGTCTTCGCTCAATGTAATCCGCTGTCTAAGCATGTGGAGACTTCCATGCATGATCTTGCTCTATTGGAGTATCGCGCATGAATAAAAGTGTGTCCATTTATGGTTTAGTCTAGAATCTTCCATGTATGAATTTTTACTACAGTACCGGTGAAAGACTTATGATGAACCATTTCCTGCAAAGCACAATAAGATTTATTTCTTCACAAGTTTTGGATGCAGGTTGAACAGTTGAACGCTTTTTTTGCAAAAGATACTTTTTTATCTATTTCACCCGGATGTTTCTGAGCTCTAGAGATGAAATCATATCCGAAGAAACCTATCGATACCTGTACACATGAGATGACCCCCACATCCTTTGTCAAAATAAACAACACCCCGATCAATGCATTTCACTCTTCCACGCAATAGACGGGCACTACACTAGTGTTAAAAACGTTCTTATATTATGGGACGGAGGGAGTACGAAGAAATAGATAGAGAGGAGTAAAAAAAATATACTTATAGCCAACCTTATAGCCAACCTTGTTGTAGTATGAATGACTAAGTGATGACTATGTATGACATGCCAACATCAGATAGCCTAACGCACCATGTTAAATCTCCAAGAGCGCGACCGCGCGAGCGACGCGACGGTCGTGGTAGGCGCGACCATGATACGGGCTGCTGGCAGCCCTTCGATCTAAGATCAAACGGTCGCATGCTAAGTTGCTGAAAATTTACAGAATAACCCTCAAGGATAGGATATTCACCCATAGGTCTAGAATCACGCCATGCAACCGTTTGATCTCAGATCCAAGGGCTCTCGGAAGCCCGTATCATGGGAGAATGGAAAGCCACTACCCTGCCGTTCGCACGCTGGCAGTTTGCTCCTACTCGTCCCCGCACGTCCTTTAATACTACGGCGGTTCGCTCCTAGTCGTCCCGTCCATTCACATTATGGCAGTTCCACTGATCCTAACCCTCCTCCCAAATCCATGGCATCTCAAATCTCCCCGATCGGCGGTGAGTACAAGGTCAGAACCATCACTGGCGATGAGTTCGACGTCATCTACACCCGTTCTTCCGCGACGGTGAAAGGATGCCTTTCTCGCTTCAGACGCATGTTCGAAGACTCAGATGATGAGTGGGTCGCTGGGCTAGATGTTGAGTACACCACAGTCCTGGGACGAGAGAAGGATCTAAAGGACGAAGAGAGGAAGAAGCCCGCCGTGATCCAGGTTTGCGTGCATGACTTATGCTTGGTCTACCACATATGCCATGCCGACGTTGAGTGCCAGGATTTTAAGGACTTCCTCGAGAGCAACCTAGTCAAATTCGTTACTGTAGACTTTGGTAATGACAAAGAAGTCCTGCGTCGGATAGGCCTCGTTTTAGGCAACATCTTCGACCTCCAAAAGAATCGGCTGGTGTCCTCTCGTCAGCCTTCAATGCTGATCCTGGCAGGAGCCATGGTTCATCCTTCGTACGGTAAACTGGAGAAACCTCCATACACGTTTCATCGTCATGCATGGAAGCGGAATGTACTAGATATAGACCACATCCACTACGCTGCAATGGATGGCTACCTTTGTTTCAATATCTACAAGGGTTGGATGAAGAGCAACAGCCAAGTTGGCGGTTCAAGCAAAGAAGTATCGGCCAAGAGGAAGAGGGACAAGGACGAAGTCGAGGACGTGGGCGAGGACTCCGAGTAAGGTGGCAGTGTCGTTGCTCCTGGTGGTTCTAATGCAGTGTCTACCGGGATAGTTGCAAAGTTTAATTTCAGGTGTGCTTAATTTAATTTGAGGGGTGTGTTGTGCTGAGCCCCCAGCAGAACTATGTTATGTTTCTTCTTGTTACTTTAACTCTTCAGTACGTACATACTAGTATTTCTTACATTTCATCTTTTAGTTGGTATAGTACTACCACTCGTTTCTTCACATTATATACGTACAATATATATGGCCAACATCATATAGCCAGCAGTTTAGTTGTCAAAGAATTTCAGGGTTCTTAGTTTTGTCAAAGAATTTCAGGGTGCTTAGTTTTATTTGAGGGGTGGGTTGTGCTGGACACCATTATTGTGACTAGCGTTTTTAATAGTACTATATGCATAATTTGGCGACCAGCGCTCTCTATATGTACCACCTTTTTTTAATTTCAAGTTTTGCTCCATGGCGCAATCCATCGATACTCTTGATGTACAAAAGTATACATTTTTAAAAGGCTAGAGGCGGGCAGTCTAGCTTGGTCGGTTTCACGAGGCGAGGCCTTTGTGATTTGACGGCTCATTACTGCTGGAAGGCGGGGCCTTGTGATTTGACTGCTCATATAAATGCGCCAACGACCTGATCGAGGAGGAGCAAAGAACCGTGCGGTATACTCAAGTTTTCCACTGGAGTAGTACTGCGACGGAGAAGCACAAAACACGGAAGCCCAGTGCCGTATGGCGATAAAAATGATCTAATTTGCTAGTCATCTCATTGTTAGCATTGTTCTATTCATTCCCTCAAAAAAACCATTGTACTATTCATGCCTCGCAGAGAACGTGACACGTGTGGCGAAACACCCGAAGCAAAAGATGAAACACAGCAGCAAAAGAAGACGGAAGATTATCACCCCAAATGATCTAACTCGTCGCGGAGTCGTAACTGCTTCTTCATCGCCTCCACGACCTCCATCTCCTTGCGCGTCTCCTCCGCCATATTCTTCATTATGTCCATGACGCGGGATTTCTCGACGCGAGCCTTCATCATCTGTTCCACGGCCGCATTACGTACCTTGACAGCAGCCGGGTGCTCGATGCGGAGCTTCGTCAACTCCTCCTTCTGTTCCATGACGAGGGCCTGCAGCATCTTCATCGAGGAACTACTATTCTCATGCAGCTTCTTCCAGCCGGCGTTCTTCTCCTTCAATAGGTTGATCTCGTGGCAGAGCTTCGCCTTGTCCTCCGGAAGTCGCAGGATTTCGCCGGTCGCCTTCTTCTCCGAGGCAATGCTCTTCTTCAACAGCATCACCAAGCCGGCAGTCAACTCCCCCTGCTGATTGAGCTCAGCGGGCATGTCGTCGAGGCTCTCCTTCAGCAATTCCATCAAGCCTTGGATGAACTCCTTCTCCTTATTGAGGTGCTTATTGAGCTGATCGGGCATGCCGTCGAGGGATAACGACTCCAGCTCCGCCGGCTCGGCATGTTCGCCTCCGCGGATAGGGCGCTCCTAGGAGCCATCGCCTGCCCGTGAGAGATCTTTCGAGGTCTCTGCGTGGCGGTGAGCCCTCTTTTTTTTTGCAGCCTTGGTTGCCGCTCCCTTGTTACGAGTAGTTCTCGACCTAGATCTCTGCTCACCGGCCATGGCAACAACGGACGAAGAAGAAGCACTTATGAGGAGGAAAGGTAGAGTAATTTCCGGTTAGGTAGTTCCCCTTTTTATAACCTAAGTACTAGCACTAGTACTAATACCTGCGTAGTGGGGACACATTCAGGTTTGGTGCGTACTAGTAGGTGTGAGCAGGCTTTGAATGTGATGGGAACAAGGTAAAGATTAATTGATGGTTTTGGTTTGAGGCCGAAAGCGGCTCCCGATGAGTTTAGCGGAACATAAATTTCAAGTACTACACTGCTCAGATCGTAAATATTATGTTACTGTCAAAATTGGCACAAAATCTGAAGGAGACCAATGGAAGTACTTCTTCCGCCCTCCGTCCACTCAATTTGCATGCCGTGTATTAATTGACCATCAATGAAGTGAACGACTTTACACGCATCAAATTATCACATGGGGTGGATCTTGGTACAAAATTGCGTCCGCCCGTGTACCAGCGTGTGCGTGCAAGGGAATGAGTGCGTGCGTGGCATGCGTGCACATCTTAAACCGTGCATGTACCACCAGTATGGCTCAGGGAGGACGAGTACATTCTTCTGGAACCAGCAGCACGTCACTGTCATCAATCCACGCAAGGAGGTCGCGACAACGCCTCCACATGTGCCACGTGGCTTCATGAACTGTAAGAGAGACACTGTGTAGCGTGCCATTGGTATTCTAATTTACGTGTTTTGCACATACTCGAAGTACTAGTAAGGTACACGTGCATTGCAAGCATCAGATTTTGCAACCAAATTATGAATAAATACCACACTGTAGCATGTAAGCTCTGAGTCATATATGCCTGATGTAGCCCTTCGTTTAATTCTTATAGTTCATCCCATTCAAAATCAATTAGAGGGTGCTTGGATACGTTTTAGTCCCATGACTAAAAGTAGTGAGACTAAAACATGCTAGCCTCATCCATGCTTGGATCCAAATAGTAAGGAGACTAAAATCAAGTTAATGAGCATTTATTATCCTCCAAACCCTCCAATCCAGAACTCGCCCGTGTTAAAGGAGAGGAGTTAAATGAGGAGAGAGAGGACTAATCCACATTTTAGTAGGGGTACCCCTGACTAAAAAATTTTAGACTCAAGACTAGTTTTAGCCCCTCTTTAGTCAGGGGTGCTTGGAACTTTAGTCTCTTAAATAGACTATTTTTAGTCAGACCAAAATAAGTCCCTTGGATCCAAGCACCCTCTTAGTTTTTATAAAAAAAGCTAAGAACGTGGGAATAGGAAAAACATGAGATTATAGTGGAATGTCGTCTTGAATCCTACAGGATTGTACGAGTGTTTGATTGTGCATGGAAAAAACACAGAATTCTATCAAAAAGGTTTGAGTGGATGGGATGTTTCCTATGAAATCTAGTGCAAATGAATCATATGGAAAAATTCCTATGGTTTACAATCCTACGAATCAGACAACCAAGATAAGAAAAATTCCTAATGACTAGAATCCTCCAAAATTCCTTTGAGAATCCTTTGAATCAAAGAAGCCCTTAATCTATTTTATGATTCATGGAATTGTGTGTTGTAAAGCATAAAGTAAAAACAAATAATGGCAATTCAACTAGAAAAAAAGTTTGTGCAGTTATGATACGGAAGATTCTAGAACAAAAGAGAACCACTGTTGTTTTGAGGTTTGTGCATTATGCTTAAGTTCAACCATGGAGTGTTCAACCATGGAGTCTGCTAGATTGTACATGTGGCAAAATCCGGTGGGGGCTAGAAGATGGTGCGAGGGGCCAAGTGGAGGGAGACTATGAAGGAATGCACAAGTGCGAGATCGATATTTAGAGAGAGGGGGCGAACACGTGCGTTGTTGCGCTTGATGGCGGAGCCATGAAAATAAATGAGCTAGGGGCCAAGCATTGCTAATCCTTACGAGGAGGGTCAATTCATGAAATTAAACCTTTTTTAGCAGCAATTGTCTAATAATCACATTCATATTAGCCTCGATATATAGTGATGTTAGGGGGGCAGGGCCCTTACCGCCCCCTGTCTTCGCCATTGTGCACGCGTCTGAGAGATGAAGCAGAAGGCATGGATGATGAGAGGGGGACGTTGGATATATAATTAATGTGGGTGTATTAACTACATATGTTAATCCTATATAGAGATGTATAGATTGATCGATGTGGACGTGGGAAAGAGGGCGAGACCTCACTGGATATATCGATTGATCGGTTTGTGTGGAAAACTATGAAAGACCTAGCTATATACACACATACATAGAGGAACATCGATCATTGCGCATGCACGCGTGAGAGATAAAGAATGCCCGATATGATGGAGAGGGGGATGTGTGTGGGTGTGTGCCTTCATGGGAGACCGACCTGGAGAAAAAGATTGCATGCGTCCGATGAATAATGCCGACTGGTAGTGTGTGTGCATGGATGCACGAGAGAAAGTTAGTGGTACAATTATAAAGAGAAGACTACTGTGTGGGTGTAAAAGAATAGGTGAGGTCATAATCAATGTAAAGTTGAATTCAAATATTTGAATAAGAGATCCTGATGTTTGAAACCCATGCATGCGTGAATATAACGGAGATCTGCGCGGTGTGGTTTGGAAACGAGCATGTTGTAATGTATACACATTGAACAAGGTCAGACTGATTTGAATTTGAGATACCGATGGCAGACATCATTTGGCCACGTCGCATCCGTGCATGGACACACTATTCTAATTGGAGATGATGGTGACTTCGCATCACATATCTATATCTATACTATATATATATATATATATATATATATATATATATATATATATATATATATATATATATATATATATATATATATATATATATATATATATATATATATATATATATATATATATATATATATATATATATATATATATATATATATATATATATATTTATATTTTTTATATTGTGTGCGGGTAGCTTTAACTTTGAAAGATGGTCGTTGGATGAGGCGAATCCGATGGTCCAAAGATGACAAATTTGAGCACTGTTGACCGTTGGATATCATCTAGATTCCACCAGATTTCGCCACATGTATAATCTAGAAAGACTCCATGGTTGAACTTAAGCATAATGCACAAACATCAAAACACAAGCACTTCTTATTTGTTCTAGAATCTTCCGTATCAGAATTGCCCAAATGTTTTTCGACATGATTTGCCAATATTTGTTTTTACTTTATGTCTTACAACGCACAATTCCATAAATCTTAAACTAGATTAGCTTTCTTATAAAAACTAGATGATTTTGAATGAAATGAACTACAAGAATTAAGCGAACATCTACATCATGCATATATGACTCAAAGCTTGCATGCTATAATGTGGTATTTATTCATAATTTGGTTGCCAAATCTCATGCGTCCAATGCACGTGTACCTTACTCTAGTCTAAATGGTGTTTGTGTGTGTGTGTTGTGCGTGATGAGGTGCAAATTGTATTTTTTTTTGGGTACACGTTAAGCTTGTTCTTCCGAAGTTTCAAGCCGCGCCTTGTTATGCCGAAAATTCAAGCTGGCGTCTCTGTCTATCGTGCTACGAAACTCCCGCCTCTTCAACCCGCGCCTTGTTAGCCCGAAATATTTAAGATATATCATTGTCTCGCTGTGCTCCGACAACTCCCTCCATCTCAACCCGCGCCTTGCTATTCCGAAATTACAACGCGCACGAAAACTCCCACCTCCTGTGAAATCCCGACAAGCGAAATGCCTGTGGTACCCCTTGATACGTCTCCAACATATCTACTTTTCCAAACACTTTTGCCCTTGTTTTGGACTCTAACTTGCATGATTTGAATGAAACTAACCCGGACTGACGTTGTTTTCAGCAGAACTGCCATGATGTTGTTTCATGTGTAGAAAAGAAAACTTCTCGGAATGTCCTGGAAATCCACGGAGGCACTTTTTGGAATTTATAAGAATTATTGAGCGAAAGAAATACACCAGGGGGCCCACAGCCTGTCCAAGAGACAGGGGGCGCCCCCCCCCCTAGGGCGCGCCCCATATCTCATGGGCCCCCTGGACCTCCTCCGACCTCAACTCTAAATCCATATATTCCGTCTCGAGGAGAAAAAAATCAGAGAGAAAGTTTCATCGTGTTTTATGACACGGAGCCACCGCCAAGCCCTAATCTCTCTCGAGAGGGCTGATCTGGAGTTCGTTCGGGGGTCCGGAGAGGGGGATTCGTCGTCGTCGTCATCATCAACCATCCTCCATCATCAATTTCATGATGCTCGCCGCCGTGCGTGAGTAATTCCATCGTAGGCTTGCTGGACGGTGATGTATTGGATGAGATTTACCATGTAATCAAGTTAGTTTTGTTAGGGTTTGATCCCTAGTATCCACTATGTTCTGAGATTGATGTTGCTATGACTTTGTTATGCTTAATGCTTGTCACTAGGGCCCGAGTGCCATGATTTCAGATCTGAACCTATTATGTTTTCACGAATATATGTGTGTTCTTGATCCTATCTTGCAAGTCTATAGTCACCTATTATGTGTTATGATCCGACAACCCCGAAGTGACAATAATCGGGATACTTCTCGGTGATGATCGTAGTTTCGGGAGTTCATGTATTCACTATGTGCTAATGCTTCATTTCGGTTCTCTATTAGAAGGAGGCCTTAATATCCCTTAGTTTCCATAAGGACCCCGCTGCCACGGGAGGGTAGGACAAAAGATGTCATACAAGTTCTTTTCCATAAGCACGTATGACTATTTACGGAATACATGCCTACATTACATTGATGAATTGGAGCTAGTTCTATATCACCCTATGTTATATCTATTGCATGAGGAATAGAATCCGGCATAATTATCCATCACTGATCCATTGCCTACGATCTTTCCACATATTGTTCTTCGCTTATTTACTTTTCCGTTGCTACTGTTACAACTACTACAAAAACCCAAAAATATTTATCTTTACTTTTGCTACCGTTACTCTTACTATCATACCACTTTTGCTACTAAACACTTTGCTGCAGATACTAAGTTATCCAGGTGTGGTTGAATTGACAACTCAACTGCTAATACTCAAGAATATTCTTTGGCTCCCCTTGTGTCGAATCAATAAATTTGGGTTGAATACTCTACCCTCAAAAGTTGTTGCGATCCCCTATACTTGTGGGTTATCAAGACTAATTTCTGGCGCCGTTGCCGGGGAGCATAGCTTTATTCTCTGAGTCACTTGGGATTTATATCTGTTGATCACTATGAAGAACTTGAAAGAAGCTAAGACCAAGATTTTGCCCTCAACTACGAGGGGAGGTAAGGAACTGCCATCTAGCTCTGCACTAGATTCTCCTTCTGTTATTAGTAAGCTTGCGACACCTAAACCTGCTACTGCTATGAATTCTGATATGTCGCATGTTATTGATGATGCCACTTTTGCTATGCATGATGAAACTACTTCTGTGCGTGATACTACTTTGCCATTAGGTGAATTTCTAGATGAACAACTTGCTAGAGTTAGTGGGAATGAAATTACTGAAGATCCTATTACTGATGATAGTGATGATGAAGGTTCCCCCAATGGTTATGTATTACCTGTTGTTCCTAAGGGTTATGTTATGAATGAAAACGCTGCCATGGAAATCCTTGCTTGCAAAGATAGAAATGATCTTAAGAAATTATTAGCCAAATGGAAGCAGCGGTCTCTTAATGCTAGAATGAAACCCGATCCTGCTTTTGCTACTTCACCTATCTGTGTTACTGATAAGGATTATGAATTCTCTGTTGATCCTCATATTATTACTTTAGTTGAATCTGATCCTTTTTATGGCCTTGAATCTGAAACTGTTGTGGCACATCTTACCAAGTTGAATGATATAGCCACCCTATTTACTAATAATGAGAAGTCTCGCTATTTATATATCCTTAAGATATTTCCGTTCTCAATAAAGGGTGATGCTAAGACTTGGTATAATTCTCTTGCTCCTGGTTGTGTGTGTAGTCCCCAGGATATGATTTATTACTTATCTGCTAAATATTTCCCTGCTCATAAGAAACAAGCTGCCTTGCGGGAAATATATAAATATATAATTTTGTGCAAATCAGAGAAGAGAGTCTCCCACAAGCTTGGGGGAGGCTTCTCCGGTTACTTAGTGCTTTGCCTGATCATCCTCTTAAGAAAAATGAAATACTTGATATCTTTTATAATGGACTAATCGATGCTTCCAAGGACTACTTGGATAGTTGTGCTGGTTGTGTTTTTAGGGAAAGAACAGTCGACGAAGCTGAAATATTGTTGAATAATATGTTGACTAATGAAAATAACTGGACTCTTCCCGAGCCAGTTCCTGAAGTAATTCCTGAACCAATTAAGCCAACTCCTGAGCCTGTTCCTAAACCCACTCCGAAGAAGAGAGGTGTTTTATTTCTCAGTCCTGAAGATATGCAAGAGGCAAAGAAATCAATGAAAGAAAAAGGTATTAAAACTGAAGATGTTAAGAATTTACCTCCTATTGAAGAAATACATGGTCTTAATTTACCGCCTGAAGAACCACATTGTCTTGATAACCCGACGTAGGTAGTAAAGGTAAATTCTCTCTATAGATATGATAAAGTTGAAATACCCTCTACTAAATTTCATAGCCCATGCTTAGATGAATTTCATGACTTTATGGCTAGACAAGAAAGTTTTAATGCTTATATTGGTAGAGAGTTAAAGAATAATGCTTTCGAGATAGGAGGCGTAGGCGATAATCTGGCTAGAGTTAAAGATGAACTTCACCGCGTTAGCAAATATGCTTCTATGGTTGCTACTCAAGCTGAGCAAGTACTTAAAGCTCAAAATGATTTACTTGATGAATTAAATAATAAAAATGACTTTGCTGTTAGAGTGGCTACTCGAACTGGTAGAATGACTCAGGAACCTTTGTATCCTAAAGGCCACCCTAAGGGAATCGAGCAAGATTCTCAGAGAAATAATTTACAGGCACCTAGTTCTTCTAAAAAGAAGAAGAAGAAAAACGATAGAACTTTGCATGCTTCTAGTGAACCTGTCGTTGACACACTGAGAATCCCAATGATATTTCATTTACGATCTTTGAAACACAATCAGGTGATGAACATGAACCTAGTGATAATGTTAATGATAATTTTCATGTTGATGCTCAACCTAGCAAAGAGAATGATGTAGAGATTGAACCTGGTGTTGATCTTGATAACCCACAATCAAAGAATCAACGTTATGATAAGAGAGATTTTGTTGCTAGGAAGCACGGTAAAGAAAGAGAACCATGGGTTCAGAAACCCATGCCCTTTCCTCCTAAACCATCCAAGTCAAAGGATGATGAGGATTTTGAGCGCTTTGCTGAAATGATTAGACCTATTTTCTTACATATGCGCTTAACTGATATGCTTAAAGTAAATCCTTATGCTAAGTATATGAAGGATATCATCACAAATAAAAGAAAGATACCGGAAGCTGAAAATTCCACCATGCTTGCTAATTACACTTTTAAGGGTGGAATACCAAAGAAACTTGGAGATCCGGGTGTACCAACTATACCATGCTCTATTAAAAGAAATTATGTTACAACTACCTTATGTGATCTTGGAGCCGGTGTTAGTGTTATGCCTCTCTCTTTATATCGTAGACTTAAATTGAATAAGTTGAAACCTACTGAAATATCTTTGCAAATGGCTGATAAATCAACTGCTATACCTGTCGGTATTTGTGAGGATGTGCCTGTTGTGGTTGCAAATGTCACTATCTTAACGGACTTTGTTATTCTTGATATTCCTGAGGACGATAGTATGTCTATTATCCTTGGTAGACCTTTTCTTAATACTGCAGGGGCTGTTATTGATTGCAACAAAGGCAATGTCACTTTTCATGTTAATGGTAATGAGCATACAGTACACTTTCCGAGGAAACAATCTCAAGTTCATAGCATCAATTCTATTGAAAAGGTTCCAACTATTATTTTTGGAGGTTTTGAATTTCCTCTCCCTACTGTCAAGAAAACGTATGATATTCTTATTGTTGGGGATTTTCATATCCCTGTTGAGGTAACTTAGTGTTATTCGAAATTTCTCCGGTTCCGTGTTATTCGAAATGAGTTTGTTAACAAGACTTGATCAACCTTGTTAGTGGGTTCATTTTGATGATCACGAGATGGATGAAACTAGAAGGCACAACCTTCTGTACCCTCCTTTTACTTTCTGTTATTTAGAATAAATAAAGAAAAAATAGTACTATCTGTCTGTTTTCCGAATTATCCGTGCATTAAAAAATAGTCCAAAAATAAAAGTGCTCCAAATGCCTTGCAAATCTAGTATGATTTTTTCTGGAATATTTGAGGATTTTAGGCACTGAAAACACTGCAGGAGGGCCAAGCACCAGGCCACGAGAGAGGAGCCCCCCCCCCCTATGGCGCGCCCCCGTCTTGTGGGCCCCTGGTGGCCCCGCTCCACTTATGCCAGCACCCACACACTTCATCTTCTACCCAAAAAAATCCCCATCCAGCTCAAGCACGAGTTCTAGCTCGTTTTGCTGCGATTTTCGATCTCTTAGCTCAAAGCTCCATTCGCAAAACTGCTTTTGGAGATTGTTGCTTGGTATGTGACTCCTCCATTGGTCCAATTAGTTTTTGTTCTAGTGCTTTATTCATTGCAAATTTTTGCTGCATAGGTGACCATGTTCTTGAGCCTGCATGTTAAATTTTTGAGGTCCAAGCAATTCCAATGCATGATATAGGCTCTAGGCACTTGCAGGAGTAGTTGCTATCAATCTTGTTTAGTTTTATGCACTTTTATTTTGAATTTACTAAATTTTCAGAAATTTTCAGAAAAAGAAATATGCTTAGAAGAATGTACCAAGGAGGCTCCTCGGCAAAGAAAGGGCCAATGATCGCTATACGTGAGCAAGATGTTGAATTGCCGAGGGACGCAAATGTATGGGCTTGTGAGTGGCCATCCGATGATTTTATGGTCGAAGCAGGCTTCAAGGAGGAATTTGACGCGTATGTGCGTAATGACGAGCTGGAGGACTTCTTACAAGATAAGTGTCCGCAGTACTATTAGTTGACTGATTCTTTTGTGCGGAGGTTTAAATATAACTTTGCGCGTAATTCTCCTAGTGTCATGTTTGATATTTATGATACATCTTATACCATGGATTTAGAGGATTTCACAACTGCTTGCAAACTCCCGCAGTGGGGTAATATTAATGATCCTCCCAAATCTGAATTTAGAGATTTTCTTGCTAGTATTACTGTGGGAGAATCTAGGGACGTAGCACAAGCTACCATAGGGAGCATTCATTTTCCTGCTATACATTACTTTGCTCTCTTTATTGGTAGATGCATTAACGGTAAGGACGAAGTATGTCACATGTGTGCTCCTGATCTTTGTGTCCTCAAGAGTGTTGTGTCAGGTTATAAAGGTTATAACTTGGGGGCAATAGTTGCACGTAGGTTGCAGAATAATAGTAGAAAGGGATATTTATTTGGAGGAATTTATGCAACCCGTGTGGCTAACTTTCTTAATATAGCTCCACGAGAGGGGGATATGATTTTACCTCCTGTTTATTTGGATAAAGAAGCTATGTTCAATCATCATTTTCTTGAGAGGAATGAACAATTCCTCCATTATCGACTAATCTATGAAAGACGCAACGTCGTCCCTGTTACTCTTCCTGCTCCCTACCTTTTTGATTATCAGGCAGAAGGAAGATATGTTATCACCAGGGAAGAAGCAACTGAATATGAGAGGGGAATGGAGGCAGCTCGCCAACACGCTGCTGCTCAGGAGGCGGTCGCCTCTGTATCTCAGTACTACCCCAGTTTCACTTATGAATATCAGCCAGGCGGTCCTTGGTACTAGACCAACTTAGGCCAAAAGCCTAAGCTTGGGGGAGTACGTATTTCTCACCGACTTTACATTCATGTTCACACACTAGTCATCGGTGCTCATACTCTTTCATTGTATTATCCATGCTAGTTTAAATTTCTTTTTCTAGTTTTCTTCTTGTGTGTTTGATAAACCTTAAGAAAAACCAAAAAAATTAGTTAGTCTAATTTCCATGCTTGTAGTAGAAATTAAAATAAAAACCCAAAAAGATTTCTAGTTCTTATTTTTACTTGTTGGGAGCTTTCCCGTGTAAATAGTTTTATTTTCTTTTCTTTCTTTTGGGGGTCGAGAAGACCATATCGAAAATGCTTAGTGGCTCTTATATGCATGATTGTTTATTTAATTTAGAGCCCATATTACTTGTCTTCTCTCTTGAGTTGAATGCTTGCATATTCCAGCTTAGTCCAACGCACGTACACTCTTATTATTATACACATTGTTCTATCGTGCGAGTGAAAGGCAATAATGACGATATATGATGGACTTATTGGGATGAGAAAAGCTGGTATGAACTCGACCTCTCTTGTTTTTGTAAATATGATGAGTTCATCGTTTCTGAGTCAGCTATTATGAAGTAAACATATTTGCAATGACATTTAGAGATTATAGTTGCTTGTGCCATGCTTGATTAGCTATGAGTTATAATGATTTACCTTGCGTGCCAACATGTTATTAGAATGATTATGATGTGGTATGATGGGATGGTATCCTCCTTTGAATAAATTGAGTGACTCGACTTGCCACATGTTCACACATGTAGTTGAATGAAATCAACATAGCCTTCATGATATTTATGTTCATGGTAGATTATATCATACTCATGCTTGTACTCGGTGTGAATTAATTTTAATGCGTGTTTACGACTGTTGTCGCTCTCTCAGTTGTTCGCTTCCCAGTCTTTTGCTAGCCTTCACTTGTACTAAGCGGGAATACTGCTTGTGCATCCAAACTCCTTAAGCCCCAAAGTTGTTCCATATGAGTCCACTATACCTTCCTATATGCGGTATCTACCTGCCGTTCCAAGTAAATTTGTATGTGCCAAACTCCAAACCTTCAAATGAAATTATGTTTTGTATGCTCGAGCAGCTCATGTTTCAACTAGGGCTGCCTATATCTTCCATGCTAGGTGGGTTATTCTCAAGAGGAGTGGACTCCGCTCCTCATTCACGAGAAAGGGCCGGTAACCGGGATGCCTAGTCCCATGATCCAAAAAGATCAAAGCAAATCAAATAATTAAACAAAACTCCCCCAGGGTTGTTGTATGTCGGAGGCACTCGTTGTTTCGAGCAAGCCATGGATTGATGCTTGTTGGTGGTTGGGGAGTATAAACCTTTACCATTCTGTTTGGGAACTGCCTATAATGCATGTAGTATGGAAGATACAGCCATCTCATAGTTGTTGTGTTGACAGCGAAAGTATGCCACTCAAAATGTTATTCAATCTCTATTTTAAAATCGAGCTCTGGCACCTCTACAAATCCCTGCCTCCCTCTGCAAAGGGCCTATCTATTTACTTTTATGTTGAGTCATCATCCCTTCTTATTAAAAAGCACCCGCTGGAGAGCACACTGTCATTTGCATTCATTATTATTGGTTTATATTGGGTATGACTTGACTGGATCTCTTTTACCATGAATTACAATGTTGAGTCAGTCCTTGATCTTTGAAGGTGCTCTGCATTTATGTTTTGCAGCCTCAGAAAGGGCTAGCAAGATACCATTTTGTTATATCATGTTATGATTATTTTGAGAAAGTGTTGTCATCCGAGTTTTATTATTATGGCTCGCTAGCTGATTATGTTATTGATATGAGTAATTGTGAGACCTATGTGTTATTGTGAGTATGGATAGTTCATAATATTTACTGAAACTTGAATGCTGGCTTTTCATGTTTACAACAACAAGAGCAAACAGAGTTTGTAAAAGTTTTTCTTTATCACTTTCAGTTTATCAACTGAATTGCTTGAGGACAAGCAAAGGTTTAAGCTCGGGGGAGTTGATACGTCTCCAACATATCTAATTTTCCAAACACTTTTGCCCTTGTTTTGGACTCTAACTTGCATGATTTGAATGAAACTAACCCGGACTGACACTGTTTTCAGCAGAACGGCCATGATGTTGTTTTACGTGTAGAAAAGAAAAGTTCTCGGAATGTCCTGGAAATCCACGGAGGCACTTTTTGGAATTTATAATAAATATTGGGCGAAAGAAATACACCAGGGGGCCCATAGCCTGTCCACGAGACAGGGGGCGTCCAGCGCTCTCTATATGTACCACCTTTTTTTAATTTCAAGTTTTGCTCCATGGCGCAATCCATCGATACTACTGATGTACAAAAGTATACATTTTTTAAAAGGCTAGAGGGCGGGGCAGTCTAGCTTGGTCGGTTTCACGAGAGGCGAGGGCCTTTGTGAT
Source organism: Aegilops longissima (assembly GCA_021605205.1). Lineage (NCBI taxonomy): Eukaryota > Viridiplantae > Streptophyta > Magnoliopsida > Poales > Poaceae > Aegilops > Aegilops longissima. The sequence goes on along the minus strand of CM038677.1, from coordinate 20,656,242 downwards.
TTGACGGCTCATTACTGCTGGAAGGCGGGGCCTTGTGATTTGACTGCTCATATAAATGCGCCAACGACCTGATCGAGGAGGAGCAAAGAACCGTGCGGTATACTCAAGTTTTCCACTGGAGTAGTACTGCGACGGAGAAGCACAAAACACAGAAGCCCAGTGCCGTATGGCGATAAAAATGATCTAATTTGCTAGTCATCTCATTGTTAGCATTGTTCTATTCATTCCCTCAAAAAAACCATTGTACTATTCATGCCTCGCAGAGAACGTGACATGTGTGGCGAAACACCCGAAGCAAAAGATGAAACACAGCAGCAAAAGAAGACGGAAGATTATCACCCCAAATGATCTAACTCGCCGCGGAGTCGTAACTGCTTCTTCATCGCCTCCACGACCTCCATCTCCTTGCGCGTCTCCTCCGCCATATTCTTCATTATGTCCATGACGCGGGATTTCTCGACGCGAGCCTTCATCATCTGTTCCACGGCCGCATTACGTACCTTGACAGCAGCCGGGTGCTCGATGCGGAGCTTCGTCAACTCCTCTTCTGTTACATGACGAGGGCCTGCAGCATCTTCATCGAGGAACTACTATTCTCATGCAGCTTCTTCCAGCCGGCGTTCTTCTCCTTCAATAGGTTGATCTCATGGCAGAGCTTCGCCTTGTCCTCCGGAAGTCGCAGGATTTCGCCGGTCGCCTTCTTCTCCGAGGCAATGCTCTTCTTCAACAGCATCACCAAGCCGGCAGTCAACTCCCCCTGCTGATTGAGCTCAGCGGGCATGTCGTCGAGGCTCTCCTTCAGCAATTCCATCAAGCCTTGGATGAACTCCTTCTCCTTATTGAGGTGCTTATTGAGCTGATCGGGCATGCCGTCGAGGGATAACGACTCCAGCTCCGCCGGCTCGGCATGTTCGCCTCCGCGGCTAGGGCGCTCCTGGGAGCCATCGCCTGCCCGTGAGAGATCTTTCGAGGTCTCTGCGTGGCGGTGAGCCCTCTTTTTTTTCGCAGCCTTGGTTGCCGCTCCCTTGTTACGAGTAGTTCTCGACCTAGATCTCTGCTCACCGGCCATGGCAACGACGGACGAAGAAGAAGCACTTATGAGGAGGAAAGGTAGAGTAATTTCCGGTTAGGTAGTTCCCCTTTTTATAACCTAAGTACTAGCACTAGTACTAATACCTGCGTAGTGGGGACACATTCAGGTTTGGTACGTACTAGTAGGTGTGAGCAGGCTTTCGAATGTGATGGGAACAAGGTAAAGATTAATTGATGGTTTTGGTTTCGAGGCCCGAAACGGCTCCCGATGAGTTTAGCGGAACATAAATTTCAAGTACTACACTGCTCAGATGTGTAAATATTATGTTACTGTCAAAAATTGGCACAAAATACGAAGGAGACCAATGGAAGTACTTCTTCCGCCCTCACGTCCACTCAATTTGCATGCCCTGTATTAATTGACCATCAATGAAGTGAACGACTTTACACGCATCAAATTATCACATGGGGTGGATCTTGGTACAAAATTGCGTCCGCCCGTGTACCCGCGTGTGCGTGCAAGGGAATGAGTGCGTGCGTGGCATGCGTGCACATCTTCGCTTCATGCATGTACCACCAGTATGGCTCAGGGAGGACGAGTACATTCTTCTGGAACCAGCAGCACGTCACTGTCATCAATCCACGCAAGGAGGTCGCGACAACGCCTCCACATGTGCCATGTGGCTTCATGAACTGTAAGAGAGACACTGTGTAGCGTGCCATTGGTATTCTAATTTACGTGTTTTGCACATACTCGAAGTACTAGTAAGGTACACGTGCATTGCAAGCATCAGATTTTGCAACCAAATTATGAATAAATACCACACTGTAGCATGTAAGCTCTGAGTCATATATGCCTGATGTAGCCCTTCGTTTAATTCTTATAGTTCATCCCATTCAAAATCAATTAGAGGGTGCTTGGATACGTTTTAGTCCCATGACTAAAAGTAGTGAGACTAAAACATGCTAGCCTCATCCATGCTTGGATCCAAATAGTAAGGAGACTAAAATCAAGTTAATGAGCATTTATTATCCTCCAAACCCTCCAATCCAGAACTCGCCCGTGTTAAAGGAGAGGAGTTAAATGAGAGAGAGAGGACTAATCCACATTTTAGTAGGGTACCCTGACTAAAAATTTTAGACTCAAGACTAGTTTTAGCCCTCTTTAGTCGGGGTGCTTGGAACTTTAGTCTCTTAAATAGACTATTTTAGTCAGACCAAAATAAGTCCCTTGGATCCAAGCACCCTCTTAGTTTTTATAAAAAAAGCTAAGAACGCGGGAATAGGAAAAACATGAGATTATAGTGGAATGTCGTCTTGAATCCTACAGGATTGTACGAGTGTTTGATTGTGCATGGAAAAAACACAGAATTCTATCAAAAAGGTTTGAGTGGATGGGATGTTTCCTATGAAATCTAGTGCAAATGAATCATATGGAAAAATTCCTATGGTTTACAATCCTACGAATCAAACAACCAAGATAGGAAAAATTCCTAACGACTAGAATCCTCCAAAATTCCTTTCAGAATCCTTTGAATCAAAGAAGCCCTTAATCTATTTTATGATTCATGGAATTGTGTGTTGTAAAGCATAAAGTAAAAACAAATAATGGCAATTTAACTAGAAAAAAAGTTTGTGCAGTTATGATACGGAAGATTCTAGAACAAAAGAGAACCACTGTTGTTTTGAGGTTTGTGCATTATGCTTAAGTTCAACCATGGAGTCTGCTAGATTGTACATGTGGCAAAATCCGGTGGGGGGCTAGAAGATTGTGCGAGGGGCCAAGTGGAGGGAGACTATGAAGGAATGCACAAGTGCGAGATCGATATTTAGAGAGAGGGGGCGAACACATGCGTTGTTGCACGCAGTGGCGGAGCCATGAAAAATAAATGAGCTAGGGGGCCAAGCATTGCTAATCCTTTACGAGGAGGGTCAATTCATGAAATTAAACCTTTTTTAGCAGCAATTGTCTAATAATCACATTCATATTAGCCTCGATATATAGTGATGTTAGGGGGGCAGGGCCCTTACCGCCCCCTGTCTTCGCCATTGTGCACGCGTCTGAGAGATGAAGCAGAAGGCATGGATGATGAGAGGGGGACGTTGGATATATAATTAATGTGGGTGTATTAACTACATATGTTAATCCTATATAGAGATGTATAGATTGATCGATGTGGACGTGGGAAAGAGGGCGAGACCTCACTGGATATATCGATTGATCGGTTTGTGTGGAAAACTATGAAAGACCTAGCTATATACACACATACATAGAGGAACATCGATCATTGCGCATGCACGCGTGAGAGATAAAGAATGCCCGATATGATGGAGAGGGGGATGTGTGTGGGCGTGTGCCTTCATGGGAGACCGACCTGAAGAAAAAGATTGCATGCATCCGATGAATAATGCCGACTGGTAGTGTGTGTGCATGGATGCACGAGAGAAAGTTAGTGGTACAATTATAAAGAGAAGACTACTGTGTGGGTGTAAAAGAATAGGTGAGGTCATAATCAATGTAAAGTTGAATTCAAATATTTGAATAAGAGATCCTGATGTTTGAAACCCATGCATGCGTGAATATAACGGAGATCTGCGCGGTGTGGTTTGGAAACGAGCATGTTGTAATGTATACACATTGAACAAGGTCAGACTGATTTGAATTTGAGATACCGATGGCAGACATCATTTGGCCACGTCGCATCCGTGCATGGACAGACTATTCTAATTGGAGATGATGGGCGGCTTCGCATCACATATCTATATCTATACCCCTATATATATATTATATTTTATATTTTTTTATATTGTGTGCGCGTAGCTTTAACTTTGAAAGATGGTCGTTGGATGAGGCGAATCCGATGCTCCAAAGATGACAAATTTGAGCACTGTTGACCGTTGGATATCATCTAGATCTCACCAGATTTCGCCACATGTATAATCTAGAAAGACTCCATGGTTGAACTTAAGCATAATGCACAAACATCAAAACACAAGCACTTCTTATTTGTTCTAGAATCTTCCGTATCAGAATTGCCCAAATGTTTTTCGACATGATTTGCCATTATTTGTTTTTACTTTATGTCTTACAACGCACAATTCCATAAATCTTAAACTAGATTAGCTTTCTTATAAAAACTAGATGATTTTGAATGAAATGAACTACAAGAATTAAGCGAACATCTACATCATGCATATATGACTCAAAGCTTGCATGCTATAATGTGGTATTTATTCATAATTTGGTTGCCAAATCTCATGCGTCCAATGCACGTGTACCTTACTCTAGTCTAAATGGTGTTTGTGTGTGTGTGTTGTGCGTGATGAGGTGCAAATTGTATTTTTTTTTGGTACACGTTAAGCTTGTTCTTCCGAAGTTTCAAGCCGCGCCTTGTTATGCCGAAAATTCAAGCTAGCGTCTCTGTCTATCGTGCTGCGAAACTCCCACCTCTTCAACCCGCGCCTTGTTAGCCCGAAATATTTAAGATATATCTTTGTCCCGTTGTGCTCCGACAACTCCCTCCATCTCAACCCGCGCCTTGCTATTCCGAAATTACAACGCGCACGAAAACTCCCACCTCCTGTGAAATCCCGACAAGCGAAATGCCTATAGTACCCCTTGATACGTCTCCAACATATCTACTTTTCCAAACACTTTTGCCCTTGTTTTGGACTCTAACTTGCATGATTTGAATGAAACTAACCCGGACTGACGTTGTTTTCAGCAGAACTGCCATGATGTTGTTTCATGTGTAGAAAAGAAAACTTCTCGGAATGTCCTGGAAATCCACGGAGGCACTTTTTGGAAGTTATAAGAATTATTGAGCGAAAGAAATACACCAGGGGGCCCACAGCCTGTCCAAGAGACAGGGGGCGCCCCCCCCCCTAGGACGCGCCCCCTATCTCATGGGCCCCCTGGACCACCTCCGACCTCAACTCCAACTCCATATATTCCGTCTCGAGGAGAAAAAAATCAGAGAGAAAGTTTCATCGTGTTTTATGACACGGAGCCACCGCCAAGCCCTAATCTCTCTTGAGAGGGCTGATCTGGAGTTCGTTCGGGGGTCCGGAGAGGGGGATTCGTCGCCGTCGTCATCATCAACCATCCTCCATCATCAATTTCATGATGCTCGCCGCCGTGCGTGAGTAATTCCATCGTAGGCTTGCTGGACGGTGATGTATTGGATGAGATTTACCATGTAATCAAGTTAGTTTTGTTAGGGTTTGATCCCTAGTATCCACTATGTTCTGAGATTGATGTTGCTATGACTTTGTTATGCTTAATGCTTGTCACTAGGGCCCGAGTGCCATGATTTCAGATCTGAACCTATTATGTTTTCACGAATATATGTGTGTTCTTGATCCTATCTTGCAAGTCTATAGTCACCTATTATGTGTTATGATCCGACAACCCCGAAGTGACAATAACCGGGATACTTCTCGGTGATGATCGTAGTTTCGGGAGTTCATGTATTCACTATGTGCTAATGCTTCATTCCGGTTCTCTATTAGAAGGAGGCCTTAATATCCCTTAGTTTCCATAAGGACCCCGCTGCCACGGGAGGGTAGGACAAAAGATGTCATACAAGTTCTTTTCCATAAGCACGTATGACTATTTACGGAATACATGCCTACATTACATTGATGAATTGGAGCTAGTTCTATATCACCCTATGTTATATCTATTGCATGAGGAATCGAATCCGGCATAATTATCCATTACTGATCCATTGCCTACGATCTTTCCACATATTGTTCTTCGCTTATTTACTTTTCCGTTGCTACTGTTACAACTACTACAAAAACCCAAAAATATTTATCTTTACTTTTGCTACCGTTACTATTACTATCATACCACTTTTGCTACTAAACACTTTGCTGCAGATACTAAGTTATCCAGGTGTGGTTGAATTGACAACTCAACTGCTAATACTCAAGAATATTCTTTGGCTCCCCTTGTGTCGAATCAATAAATTTGGGTTGAATACTCTACCCTCAAAAGTTGTTGCGATCCCCTATACTTGTGGGTTATCAAGACTAATTTCTGGCGCCGTTGCCGGGGAGCATAGCTTTATTCTCTGAGTCACTTGGGATTTATATCTGTTGATCACTATGAAGAACTTGAAAGACGCTAAGACCAAGATTTTTCCCTCAACTACGAGGGGAGGTAAGGAACTGCCATCTAGCTCTGCACTAGATTCTCCTTCTGTTATTAGTAAGCTTGCGACACCTAAACCTGCTACTGCTATGAATTCTGATATGCCGCATGTTATTGATGATGCCACTTCTGCTATGCATGATGAAACTACTTCTGTGCGTGATACTACTTTGCCATTAGGTGAATTTCTAGATGAACAACTTGCTAGAGTTAGTGGGAATGAAATTACTGAAGATCCTATTACTGATGATAGTGATGATGAAGGTTCCCCCAATGGTTATGTATTACCTGTTGTTCCTAAGGGTTATGTTATGAATGAAAACGCTGCTATGGAAATCCTTGTTTGTAATGATAGAAATGATCTTAAGAAATTATTAGCCAAATGGAAGCAGCAGTCTCTTAATGCTAGAATGAAACCCGATCCTGCTTTTGCTACTTCACCCATCTGTGTTACTGATAAGGATTGTGAATTCTCTGTTGATCCTGATATTATTACTTTAGTTGAATCTGATCCTTTTTATGGCCTTGAATCTGAAACTGTTGTGGCACATCTTACCAAGTTGAATGATATAGCCACCCTATTTACTAATAATGAGAAGTCTCGCTATTTATATATCCTTAAGATATTTCCGTTCTCAATAAAGGGTGATGCTAAGACTTGGTATAATTCTCTTGCTCCTGGTTGTGTGTGTAGTCCCCAGGATATGATTTATTACTTATCTGCTAAATATTTCCCTGCTCATAAGAAACAAGCTGCCTTGCGGGAAATATATAAATATATAATTTTGTGCAAATCAGAGAAGAGAGTCTCCCACAAGCTTGGGGGAGGCTTCTCCGGTTACTTAGTGCTTTGCCTGATCATCCTCTTAAGAAAAATGAAATACTTGATATCTTTTATAATGGACTAATCGATGCTTCCAAGGACTACTTGGATAGTTGTGCTGGTTGTGTTTTTAGGGAAAGAACAGTCGACGAAGCTGAAATATTATTGAATAATATGTTGACTAATGAAAATAACTGGACTCTTCCCGAGCCAGTTCCTGAAGTAATTCCTGAACCAATTGAGCCAACTCCTGAGCCTATTCCTAAACCCACTCCGAAGAAGAGAGGTGTTTTATTTCTCAGTCCTGAAGATATGCAAGAGGCAAAGAAATCAATGAAAGAAAAAGGTATTAAAACTGAAGATGTTAAGAATTTACCTCCTATTGAAGAAATACATGGTCTTAATTTACCGCCTGAAGAACCACATTGTCTTGATAACCCGACATAGGTAGTAAAGGTAAATTCTCTCTATAGATATGATAAAGTTGAAATACCCTCTACTAAATTTCATAGCCCATGCTTAGATGAATTTCATGACTTTATGGCTAGACAAGAAAGTTTTAATGCTTATATTGGTAGAGAGTTAAAGAATAATGCTTTCGAGATAGGAGGCGTAGGAGATAATCTGGCTAGAGTTAAAGATGAACTTCACCGCGTTAGCAAATATGCTTCTATGGTTGCTACTCAAGCTGAGCAAGTACTTAAAGCTCAAAATGATTTACTTGATGAATTAAATAATAAAAATGACTTTGCTGTTAGAGTGGCTACTCGAACTGGTAGAATGACTCAGGAACCTTTGTATCCTAAAGGCCACCCTAAGGGAATCGAGCAAGATTCTCAGAGAAATAATTTACAGGCACCTAGTTCTTCTAAAAAGAAGAAGAAGAAAAACGATAGAACTTTGCATGCTTCTAGTGAACCTGTCGTTGACACACCTGAGAATCCCAATGATATTTCTGTTTCTGATGCTGAAACACAATCAGGTGATGAACATGAACCTAGTGATAATGTTAATGATAATTTTCATGTTGATGCTCAACCTAGCAAAGAGAATGATGTAGAGATTGAACCTGGTGTTGATCTTGATAACCCACAATCAAAGAATCAACGTTATGATAAGAGAGATTTTGTTGCTAGGAAGCACGGTAAAGAAAGAGAACCATGGGTTCAGAAACCCATGCCCTTTCCTCCTAAACCATCCAAGTCAAAGGATGATGAGGATTTTGAGCGCTTTGCTGAAATGATTAGACCTATTTTCTTACATATGCGCTTAACTGATATGCTTAAAGTAAATCCTTATGCTAAGTATATGAAGGATATCATCACAAATAAAAGAAAGATACCGGAAGCTGAAATTTCCACCATGCTTGCTAATTACACTTTTAAGGGTGGAATACCAAAGAAACTTGGAGATCCGGGTGTACCAACTATACCATGCTCTATTAAAAGAAATTATGTTACAACTGCCTTATGTGATCTTGGAGCCGGTGTTAGTGTTATGCCTCTCTCTTTATATCGTAGACTTAAATTGAATAAGTTGACACCTACTGAAATATCTTTGCAAATGGCTGATAAATCAACTGCTATACCTGCCGGTATTTGTGAGGATGTACTGTTGTGGTTGCAAATGTCACTATCTTAACGGACTTTGTTATTCTTGATATTCCTGAGGACGATAGTATGTCTATTATCCTTGGTAGACCTTTTCTTAATACTGCAGGGCTGTTATTGATTGCAACAAAGGCAATGTCACTTTTCATGTTAATGGTAATGAGCATACAGTACACTTTCCGAGGAAACAATCTCAAGTTCATAGCATCAATTCTATTGAAAAGGTTCCAACTATTATTTTTGAGGTTTTGAATTTCCTCTCCCTACTGTCAAGAAAACGTATGATATTCTTATTGTTGGGGATTTTCATATCCCTGTTGAGGTAACTTAGTGTTATTCGAAATTTCTCCGGTTCCGTGTTATTCGAAATGAGTTTGTTAACAAGACTTGATCAACCTTGTTAGTGGGTTCATTTTGATGATCACGAGATGGATGAAACTAGAAGGCACAACCTTCTGTACCCTCCTTTTACTTTCTGTTATTTAGAATAAATAAAGAAAAAATAGTACTATCTGTCTGTTTTCCGAATTATCCGTGCATTAAAAAATAGTCCGAAAATAAAAGTGCTCCAAATGCCTTGCAAATCTAGTATGATTTTTTCTGGAATATTTGAGGATTTTAGGCACTGAAAACACTGCAGGAGGGCCAAGCACCAGGCCACGAGAGAGGAGCCCCCCCCCCTAGGGCGCGCCCCCGTCTCGTGGGCCCCTGGTGGCCCCGCTCCACTTATGCCAGCACCCACACACTTCATCTTCTACCCAAAAAAATCCCCATCCAGCTCAAGCACGAGTTCTAGCTCGTTTTGCTGCGCTTTTCGATCTCTTAGCTCAAAGCTCCATTCGCAAAACTGCTTTTGGAGATTGTTGCTTGGTATGTGACTCCTCCATTGGTCCAATTAGTTTTTGTTCTAGTTCTTTATTCATTGCAAATTTTTGCTGCATAGGTGACCATGTTCTTGAGCTTGCATGTTAAATTTTTGAGGTCCAAGCAATTCCAATGCATGATATAGGCTCTAGGCACTTGCAGGAGTAGTTGCTGTCAATCTTGTTTAGTTTTATGCACTTTTATTTTGAATTTACTAAAATTTCAGAAATTTTTAGAAAAAGAAATATGCTTAGAAGAATGTACCAAGGAGGCTCCTCGGCAAAGAAAGGGCCAATGATCGCTATACGTGAGCAAGATGTTGAATTGCCGAGGGACGCAAATGTATGGGCTTGTGAGTGGCCATCCGATGATTTTATGGTCGAAGCAGGCTTCAAGGTGGAATTTGACGCGTATGTGTGTAATGACGAGCTGGAGGACTTCTTACAAGATAAGTGTCCGCGGTACTATTAGTTGACTGATTCTTTTGTGCGGAGGTTTAAATATAACTTTGCGCGTAATTCTCCTAGTGTCATGTTTGATATTTATGATACATCTTATACCATGGATTTAGAGGATTTCACAACTGCTTGCAAACTCCCGCAGTGGGGTAATATTAATGATCCTCCCAAATCTGAATTTAGAGATTTTCTTGCTAGTATTACTGTGGGAGAATCTAGGGACGTAGCACAAGCTACCATAGGGAGCATTCATTTTCCTGCTATACATTACTTTGCTCTCTTTATTGGTAGATGCATTAACAGTAAGGACGAAGTATGTCACATGTGTGCTTCTGATCTTTGTGTCCTCAAGAGTGTTGTGTCAGGTTATAAAGGTTATAACTTGGGGGCAATAGTTGCACGTAGGTTGCAGAATAATAGTAGAAAGGGATATTTATTTGGAGGAATTTATGCAACCCGTGTGGCTAACTTTCTTAATATAGCTCCACGAGAGGGGGATATGATTTTACCTCCTGTTTATTTGGATAAAGAAGCTATGTTCAATCATCATTTTCTTGAGAGGAATGAACAATTCCTCCATTATCGACTAATCTATGAAAGACGCAACGTCGTCCCTGTTACTCTTCCTGCTCCCTACCTTTTTGATTATCAGGCAGAAGGAAGATATGTTATCACCAGGGAAGAAGCAACTGAATATGAGAGGGGAATGGAGGCAGCTCGCCAACATGCTGCTGCTCAGGAGGCGGTCGCCTCTGCATCTCAGTACTACCCCAGTTTCACTTATGAATATCAGCCAGGCGGTCCTTGGTACTAGACCAACTTAGGCCAAAAGCCTAAGCTTGGGGGAGTACGTATTTCTCACCGACTTTACATTCATGTTCACACACTAGTCATCGGTGCTCATACTCTTTCATTGTATTATCCATGCTAGTTTAAATTTCTTTTTCTAGTTTTCTTCTTGTGTGTTTGATAAACCTTAAGAAAAACCAAAAAAATTAGTTAGTCTAATTTCCATGCTTGTAGTAGAAATTAAAATAAAAACCCAAAAAGATTTCTAGTTCTTATTTTTACTTGTTGGGAGCTTTCCCGTGTAAATAGTTTTATTTTCTTTTCTTTCTTTTGGGGGTCGAGAAGACCATATCGAAAATGCTTAGTGGCTCTTATATGCATGATTGTTTATTTAATTTAGAGCCCATATTACTTGTCTTCTCTCTTGAGTTGAATGCTTGCATATTCCAGCTTAGTCCAACGCACGTACACTCTTATTATTATACACATCGTTCTATCGTGCGAGTGAAAGGCAATAATGACGATATATGATGGACTTATTGGGATGAGAAAAGCTGGTATGAACTCGACCTCTCTTGTTTCTGAGTCAGCTATTATGAAGTAAACATATTTGCAATGACATTTAGAGATTATAGTTGCTTGTGCCATGCTTGATTAGCTATGAGTTATAATGATTTACCTTGCGTGCCAACATGTTATTAGAATGATTATGATGTGGTATGATGGGATGGTATCCTCCTTTGAATAAATTGAGTGACTCGACTTGCCACATGTTCACACATGTAGTTGAATGAAATCAACATAGCCTTCATGATATTTATGTTCATGGTAGATTATATCATACTCATGCTTGTACTCGGTGTGAATTAATTTTAATGCATGTTTACGACTGTTGTCGCTCTCTCAGTTGGTCGCTTCCCAGTCTTTTGCTAGCCTTCACTTGTACTAAGCGGGAATACTGCTTGTGCATCCAAACTCCTTAAACCCCAAAGTTGTTCCATATGAGTCCACTATACCTTCCTATATGCGGTATCTACCTGCCGTTCCAAGTAAATTTGTATGTGCCAAACTCCAAACCTTCAAATGAAATTATGTTTTGTATGCTCGAGCAGCTCATGTTTCAACTAGGGCTGCCTATATCTTCCATGCTAGGTGGGTTATTCTCAAGAGGAGTGGACTACGCTCCTCATTCACGAGAAAGGGCCGTTAACCGGGATGCCTAGTCCCATGATCCAAAAAGATCAAAGCAAATCAAATAATTAAACAAAACTCCCCCAGGGTTGTTGTATGTCGGAGGCACTCGTTGTTTCGAGCAAGCCATGGATTGATGCTTGTTGGTGGTTGGGGAGTATAAACCTTTACCATTCTGTTTGGGAACTGCCTATAATGCATGTAGTATGGAAGATACAGCCATCTCATAGTTGTTGCGTTGACAGCGAAAGTATGCCACTCAAAATGTTATTCAATCTCTATTTTAAAATCGAGCTCTGGCACCTCTACAAATCCCTGCTTCCCTCTGCGAAGGGCCTATCTATTTACTTTTATGTTGAGTCATCATCCTTCTTATTAAAAAGCACCCGCTGGAGAGCACACTGTCATTTGCATTCATTATTATTGGTTTATATTGGGTATGACTTGACTGGATCTCTTTTACCATGAATTACAATGTTGAGTCAGTCCTTGATCTTTGAAGGTGCTCTGCATTTATGTTTTGCAGCCTCAGAAAGGGCTAGCAAGATACCATTTTGTTATATCATGTTATGATTATTTTGAGAAAGTGTTGTCATCCGAGTTTTATTATTATGGCTCGCTAGCTGATTATGTTATTGATATGAGTAATTGTGAGACCTATGTGTTATTGTGAGTATGGATAGTTCATAATATTTACTGAAACTTGAATGCTGGCTTTTCATGTTTACAACAACAAGAGCAAACAGAGTTTGTAAAAGTTTTTCTTTATCACTTTCAATTTATCAACTGAATTGCTTGAGGACAAGCAAAGGTTTAAGCTTGGGGGAGTTGATACGTCTCCAACATATCTACTTTTCCAAACACTTTTGCCCTTGTTTTGGACTCTAACTTGCATGATTTGAATGAAACTAACCCGGACTGACACTGTTTTCAGCAGAACGGCCATGATGTTGTTTTACGTGTAGAAAAGAAAAGTTCTCGGAATGTCCTGGAAATCCACGGAGGCACTTTTTGGAATTTATAAGAAATATTGGGCAAAAGAAATACACCAGGGGGCCCATAGCCTGTCCACGAGACAGGGGGCGTCCCCCCCCTAGGGCGCGCCCCCCTATCTCGTGGGCCCCCTGGACCTCCTCCGACCTCAACTCCAACTCCATATATTCCGTCTCGGGGAGAAAAAAATCAGAGAGAAAGTTTCATCACATTTTACGACACGCAGCCGCCGCCAAGCCCTAATCTCTCTCGGGAGGGCTGATCTGGAGTCCGTTCGGGGCTCCGGAGAGGGGGATTCGTCGCTGTCGTCATCATCAACCATCCTCCATCACCAATTACATGATGCTCACCGCCGTGCGTGAGTAATTCCATCGTAGGCTTGCTGGACGGTGATGGGTTGGATGAGATTTACCATGTAATCAAGTTAGTTTTG
>CM038677.1:19714158-19899472 GCA_021605205.1 Aegilops longissima | reverse complement strand
CCTTCCTTGTCCTATTCGGACAAGGCGGGGGGGGCGCGGCCTGCCCTGGCCGCCCTCCTCTTCTCCCTCATGGCCCACTAAGGCCCATTATCCCCGGAGGGTTCCGTAACCCCGGTGTTCCGTAAAATCCGATTTCACCCGGAACCATTCCGATATCAAATATAGGCTTCCAATATATCAATCTTTATGTCTCGACCATTTCGAGACTCCTCGTCATGTCCGTGATCACATCCGGGACTCTGAACAATCTTCGGTACATCAAAACTTATAAACTCATAATAAAACTGTCATCGTAACGTTAAGCGTGCTTACCCTACGGGTTCGAGAACTATGTAGACATGACTTAGAACTATTCTCGGTCAATAACCAATAGCGGAACCTGGATGCTCATATTGGTTCCCACATATTCTACGAAGATCTTTATCGGTCAAACCGCATAACATCATACGCTGTTCCCTTTGTCATCGGTATGTTACTTGCCCGAGATTTGATCGTCGGTATCCAATACCTAGTTCAATCTCGTTACTGGCAAGTCTCTTTACTCGTTACGTAATGCATCATTTCGTAACTAACTCATTAGCTACATTGCTTGCAAGGCTTATAGTGATGTGCATTACCGAGAGGGCCGGAGATACCTCTCCGACAATCGGAGTGACAAAACCTAATCTCGAAATCGCCAACCCAACATGTACCTTTGGATACACCTGTAGTACTCCTTTATAATCACCCGATTCGTTGTGACGTTTGGTAACCCAAAGTGTTCCTCCGGTAAACGGGAGTTGCATAATCTCATAGTTACAGGAACATGTATAGGTCATGAAGAAAGCAATAGCAATATACTAAGCGATCAAGTGCTAGGCTAACGGAATGGGTCATGTCAATCACATCATTCTCCTAATGATGTGATCCCATTAATCAAATAACAACACATGTCTATGGTTAGGAAACATAACCATCTTTGATTAATGATCTAGTCAAGTAGAGGCATACTAGTGACTATATGTTTGTCTATGTATTCACACATGTATCATGTTTCCGGTTAATACAATTCTAGCATGAATAATAAACATTTATCATGATATGAGGAAATAAATAATAACTTTATTATTGCATCTAGGGCATATTTCCTTCGTCTCCCACTTGCACTAGAGTCAATAATCTAGATTACACAGAATGATTCTAACACCCATGGAGTCTTGGTGCTGATCATGTTTTGCTCGTGGAAGAGGCTTAGTCAACGGGTCTGCAACATTCAGATCCGTATGTATCTTGCAAATCTCTATGTCTCCCACCTGGACTTGGTCCCGGATGGAATTGATGTGCTTGGTCCTCTTGTGAAATTTGGATTCCTTTGCCAAGGCAATTGCACCAGTATTGTCACAGAAGATCTTCATTGGTCCCGATGCACTAGGTATGACACCTAGATCGGAAATGAACTCTTTCATCCAGACTCCTTCATTTGCTGCTTCCGAAGCAGCTATGTACTCCGCTTCACATGTAGATCCCGCCACGACGCTTTGTTTAGAACTGCACCAACTAACAGCTCCACCGTTTAATAAAAACACGTATCCGGTTTGCGATTTAGAATCGTTCGGATCGAGTGTCAAAGCTTACATCGGCGTAACCATTTACGACTAGCTCTTTGTCACCTCCATATACGAGAAACATATCCTTAGTCCTTTTCAGGTATTTCAGGATGTTCTTGACCGCTGTCCAATGATCCATTCCTGGATTACTTTGGTACCTTCCTGCCAAGCTTATTGCTAAGCATACGTCAGGTCTGGTACACAGCATTGCATACATGATAGAGCCTATGGCTGAAGCATAGGGAACATCTTTCATTTTTTCTCTATCTTCTGCTGTGGTCGGGCATTGAGTTTGACTCAACTTCATACCTTGTAATACAGGTAAGAATCCTTTCTTTGCCTGATCCATTTTGAACTTTTTCAAAACTTTATCAAGGTATGTGCTTTGTGAAAGTCCAATCAAGCGTCTTGATCTATCTCTATAGATCTTGATGCCCAATATGTAAGCAGCTTCACGAGGTCTTTCATTGAAAACTTTTATTCAAGTATCCTTTTATGCTATCCAGAAATTCTATATCATTTCCAATCAATAATATATCGTCCACATATAATATCGAAATGCTCTGAGCTCCCACTCACTTTCTTGTAAATACAGGCTTCTCCAAAAGTCTCAGATAAAACCATATGCTTTGATCAAACTATCAAAGCGTTTATTCCAACTCGAGAGGCTTGCACCGACCATAAATTGATCGCTGGAGCTTGCACACTTGTTAGCCCCTTTTGGAACAACAAAACCTTCTGGTTGCATCATATACAACTCTTCTTCTAGAAATCCATTCAAGAATGCAGTTTTGACATCCATTTGCCAAATTTCATAATCATAAAATGCAGCAATTGCTAACATGATTCGGACAGACTTAAGCATCGCTACGGGTGAGAAAGTCTCATCGTAGTCAACCCCTTGAACTTGTCGAAAACCTTTCGCAACAAGTCGAGCTTTATAGACAGTTATATTACCATCGTCGGTCTTCTTCTTAAAGATCCATTTATTCTCAATGGCTTGCCGATCATTGGGCAAGTCAACCAAAGTCCATACTTTGTTCTCATACATGGATCCCATCTCAGATTTCATGGCTTCTAGCCATTTTGCGGAATCTGGGCTCATCATCGCTTCCTCATAGTTCGTAGGTTCGCCATGGTCAAGTAACATGACTTCCAGAATAGGATTACCGTACCACTCTGGTGCGGATCTTACTCTGGTTGACCTACAAAGTTCAGTAGAGACTTGATCTGAAGTTTCATGATCAATATCATTAGCTTCCTCACTAATTGGTGTAGTTGTCACAGAACCGGTTCTTGTGATGAACTACTTTGCAATAAGGGAGCATATACAGATTATCTCATCAAGTTCTACTTTCCTCCCATTCACTTCTTTCGAGAGAAACTCTTTTCTAGAAAGGATCCGAATTTAGCAACGAAAATCTTGCCTTCAGATCTGTGATAGAAGGTGTACCCAACAGTCTCCTTTGGGTATCCTATGAAGACACATTTCTCGATTTGGGTTCGAGCTTATCTGGTTGAAGTTTCTTCACATAAGCATCGCAGCCCCAAACTTTAAGAAACGACAACTTTGGTTTCTTGCCAAACCACAGTTCATGAGGCGTTGTCTCAGCGGATTTTGATGGTGCCCTATTTAGCGTGAATGCGGCCGTCTCTAAAGCATAACCCCAAAACGATAGCGGTAAATCAGTAAGAGACATCATAGATCGCACCATATCTAGTAAAGTACGATTCGACGTTCGGACACACCATTTCGTTGTGGTGTTCGGGTGGCGTGAGTTGCGAAACTATTCCGCATTGTTTCAAATGTAAACCAAACTCGTAACTCAAATATTCTCCTCCACGATCAGATCGTAGAAAATTTATTTTCTTGTCACGATGATTTTCCACTTCACTCTGAAATTCTTTGAACTTTTCAAATGTTTCAGATTTGTGTTTCATTAAGTAGATATACCCATATCTGCTCAAATCATCTGTGAAGGTGAGAAAATAATGATACCCGCCATGAGCCTCAACATTCATTGGACCACAAACATCGGTATGTATGATCTCCAACAAATCAGTTGCTCGCTCCATAGTTCCGGAGAATGGCGTTTTAGTCATCTTGCCCATGAGACACGGTTCGCAAGTACCAAGTGATTCATAATCAAGTGATTCCAAAAGTCCATCAATATGGAGTTTCTTCATGCGCTTTATACCGATATGACCTAAACGGCAGTGCCACAAATAAGTTGCACTATCATTATCAACTCTGCATCTTTTGGTTTCAACACTATGAATATGTGTATTACTACTATCGAGATTTAATAAAAATAGACCACTCTTCAAGGGTGCATGACCATAAAAGATATTATTCATATAAATAGAACAACCATTATTCTCTGACTTAAATGAATAACTGTCTCGCATCAAACAAGATCCAGATATAATGTTCATGCTTAACGCTGGCACCAAATAACAATTATTTAGGTCTAAAACTAATCCCGATGGTAGATGTAGAGGTAGCGTGCCGACCGCGATCACATCGACTTTGGAACCATTTCCCACGCGCATCGTCACCTCGTCCTTAGCCAATCTTCGCTTAATCCGTAGTTCCTGCTTCGAGTTGCAAATATTAGCAACAGAACCAGTATCAAATACCCAGGTACTACTGCGAGTATTAGTAAGGTACACATCAATAACATGTATATCACATATACCTTTGTTTACTTTGCCATCCTTCTTATCCGCCAAATACTTGGGGCAGTTCCGCTTCCGAAGTCGGTCTGCTTGCGGTAGAAGCACTCGATCTCGGGCTTAGGACCAGACTTGGGTTTCTTCTCTTGAGCAGCAACTTGTTTGCTGTTCTTCTTGAAGTTCCTTCTTCTTCCCTTTGCCCTTTTTCTTGAAACTGGTGGTCTTGTTAACCATCAACACTTGATGCTCCTTTTTGATTTCTACCTCGGCGGCTTTTAGCATTGCGAAGAGCTCGGGAATAGACTTGTCCATCCCTTGCATATTATAGTTCATCACGAAGCTCTTGTAGCTTGGTGGCAGTGATTGAAGAATTCTGTCAATGACACTATAATCAGGAAGATTAACTCCCAGTTGAATCAAGTGATTATTATACCCAGACATTTTGAGTATGTGTTCACTGACAGAACTATTCTCCTCCATCTTGAAGCTATAGAACTTATTGGAGACTTCATATCTCTCAATCCGGGCATTTGCTTGAAATATTAACTTCAACTCCTGGAACATCTCATATGCTCCATGACATTCAAAACGTCGTTGAATTCCCGGTTCTAAGCCGTAAAGCATGGCACACTGAACTATCGAGTAGTCATCAGCTTTGCTCTGCCAGACGTTCTTAACGTCGTCAGTTGCATCAGCAGCAGGCCTGGCACCCAGCGGTGCTTCCAGGACGTAATTCTTCTGTGCAGCAATGAGGATAATCCTCAGGTTACGGACCCAGTCCGTGTAATTGCTACCATCATCTTTCAACTTTGCTTTCTCAAGGAACGCATTAAAATTCAACGGAACAACAGCGCGAGCCATCTATCTACAGTAAACATAGACAAGCAAAATACTATCAGGTACTAAGTTCATGATAAATTTAAGTTCAATTAATCATATTACTTAAGAACTCCCACTTAGATAGACATCCCTCTAATCTTCTATGTGATTACGTGATCCATATTAACTACACCATGTCCGATCGTCACGTGAGATGGAGTAGTTTCAACTGTGAACATCAATATGTTGATCATATCTACTATATGATTCACGCTCGACCTTTCGGTCTCCGTGTTCCGAGGCCATATCTATTATATGCTAGGCTCGTCAAGTTTAACCTGAGTATTCCGCGTGCGCAACTGTTTTGCACCCGTTGTATTTGAACGTAGAGCCTATCACACCCGATCATCACGTGGTGTCTCAGCACGAAGAACTTTCGCAACGGTGCATACTCAGGGAGAACACTTCTTTATAATTTTAGTGAGAGATCATCTTAAAATGCTACCGTCAATCAAAGCAAGATAAGATGCATAAAGGATAAACATCACATGCAATCAATATAAGTGATATGATATGGCCATCATCATCTTGTGCTTGTGATCTCCATCTCGAAGCACCGTCGTAATCACCATCGTCACCGGTAGCGACACCTTGATCTCCATCGTAGCATCGTTGTCGTCTCGCCAATCTTATGCTTCTCGACTATCGCTACCGCTTAGTGATAAAGTAAAGCATTACAGAAGCGTTGCATTTCATACAATAAAGCGACAACCATATCGCTCCTGCGAGTTGCTGATAACTTCGGTTACAAAACATGATCATCTCATACAATAAAATATAGCATCAGGTCTTGACCATATCACATCACAACATGCCCCGCAAAAACAAGTTAGACGTCCTCTACTTTGTTGTTGCAAATTTTACGTGGCTGCTACGGGCTGAGCAAGAACCATTCTTACCTACGCATCAAAACCACAACGATAGTTTGTCAAGTTGGTGCTGTTTTAACCTTCGCAAGGACCGGGCGTAGCCACACTCGGTTCAACTAAAGTGAGAGAGACAGACACCCGCCAGTCACCTTTAAGCACGAGTGCTCGCAACGGTGAAACCAGTGTCGCGTAAGCGTACGAGTAATGTCGGTCTGGGCCGCTTCATCTCACAATACCGCCGAACCAAAGTATGACATGCTGGCAAGCAGTATGACTTGTATCGCCCACAACTCACTTGTGTTCTACTCGTGCATATGACATCTACGCATAAAACTAGGCTCGGATGCCACTGTTGGGGAACGTAGTAATTTCAAATTTTTCCTACGCACACGCAAGATCATAGTGATGGCATAGCAACGAGAGGGGAGAGTATTGTCCAAGTACCCTCGTAGACCGTAAGCGGAAGCGTTATGACAACGCGGTTGATGTAGTCGTACGTCTTCACGATCCGACCGATCCAAGTACCGAACGTACGGCACCTCCGAGTTCAGCACACGTTCAGCTCGATGACGATCCCCGGACTCCGATCCAGCAAAGTGTCGGGGATGAGTTCCGTCAGCACGACGGCGTGGTGACGATGATGATGCTCTACCGGCGCAGGGCTTCGCCTAAACTCCACGGCGATATGACCGAGGTGGAATATGGTGGAGGGGGGCACTGCACACGGCTAAGGAATGATCCGTAGATCAACTTGTGTGTAATGGGGTGCCCCCTTGCCCCCGTATATAAAGGAGGGAGGGGGAGGTGCGGCCGGCCCCCAAGGGGTGCGCCTGGAGGAGTCCTACTCCCACCGGGAGTAGGACTCCCCCCTCTTGCCTTGTTGGAGAAGGAAAGGGGAGGGAAAGAGGAAAGGGGCGCCGCCTTTCCTTGTCCTATTCGGACTAGGGGAGGGGCGCGCGCCCTGCTGTCCGCCCTCCTCTTCTCCCTCATGGCCCACTAAGGCCCATTATCCCCCGGGAGGGTTCCGGTAACCCCCCGGTGTTCCGGTAAAATCCCGATTTCACCCGGAACCATTCCGATATCCAAATATAGGCTTCCAATATATCAATCTTTATGTCTCGACCATTTCGAGACTCCTCGTCATGTCCGTGATCACATCCGGGACTCCGAACAATCTTCGGTACATCAAAACTTATAAACTCATAATAAAACTGTCATCGTAACGTTAAGCGTGCGGACCCTACGGGTTCGAGAACTATGTAGACATGACTTAGAACTATTCTCGGTCAATAACCAATAGCGGAACCTGGATGCTCATATTGGTTCCTACATATTCTACGAAGATCTTTATCGGTCAAACCGCATAACATCATCGTTGTTCCTTTGTCATCGGTATGTTACTTGCCCGAGATTTGATCGTCGGTATCCAATACCTAGTTCAATCTCACATCGGCAAGTCTCTTTACTCATTACGTAATGCATCATTTCGTAACTAACTCATTAGCTACATTGCTTGCAAGGCTTATAGTGATGTGCATTACCGAGAGGGCCAGAGATACCTCTCCGACAATCGGAGTGACAAAACCTAATCTCGAAATACGCCAACCCAACATGTACCTTTGGATACACCTGTAGTACTCCTTTATAATCACCCGATTACATTGTGACGTTTGGTAGCACCAAAGTGTTCCTCCGTAAACGGAGTTGCATAATCTCATAGTTACAGGAACATGTATAGGTCATGAAGAAAGCAATAGCAATATACTAAGCGATCAAGTGCTAGGCTAACGGAATGGGTCATGTCAATCACATCATTCTCCTAATGATGTGATCCCATTAATCAAATAACAACACATGTCTATGGTTAGGAAACATAACCATCTTTGATTAATGAGCTAGTCAAGTAGAGGCATACTAGTGACTATATGTTTGTCTATGTATTCACACATGTATCATGTTTCCGGTTAATACAATTCTAGCATGAATAATAAACATTTATCATGATATGAGGAAATAAATAATAACTTTATTATTGCCTCTAGGGCATATTTCCTTCTGTCTCCCACTTGCACTAGAGTCAATAATCTAGATTACACAGTAATGATTCTAACACCCATGGAGTCTTGGTGCTGATCATGTTTTGCTCGTGGAAGAGGCTTAGTCAACGGGTCTGCAACATTCAGATCCGTATGTATCTTGCAAATCTCTATGTCTCCCACCTGGACTTGGTCCCGGATGGAATTGATGTGCTTGGTCCTCTTGTGAAATTTGGATTCCTTTGCCAAGGCAATTGCACCATATTGTCACGAAGATCTTCATTGGTCCCGATGCACTAGGTATGACACCTAGATCGAAATGAACTCTTTCATCCGACTCCTTCATTTGCTGCTTCCGAAGCAGCTATGTACTCCGCTTCACATGTAGATCCCGCCACGACGCTTTGTTTAGAACTGCACCAACTAACAGCTCCACCGTTTAATAAAAACACGTATCCGGTTTGCGATTTAGAATCGTTCGGATCAGTGTCAAAGCTTGCATCGACGTAACCATTTACGACTAGCTCTTTGTCACCTCCATATACGAGAAACATATCCTTAGTCCTTTTCAGGTATTTCAGGATGTTCTTGACCGCTGTCCAACGATCCATTCCTGGATTACTTTGGTACCTTCCTGCCAAGCTTATTGCTAAGCATACGTCAGGTCTGGTACACAACATTGCATACATGATAGAGCCTATGGCTGAAGCATAGGGAACATCTTTCATTTTTTCTCTATCTTCTGCTGTGGTCGGGCATTGAGTTTGACTCAACTTCATACCTTGTAATACAGGTAAGAATCCTTTCTTTGCCTGATCCATTTTGAACTTTTTCAAAACTTTATCAAGGTATGTGCTTTGTGAAAGTCCAATCAAGCGTCTTGATCTATCTCTATAGATCTTGATGCCCAATATGTAAGCAGCTTCACCGAGGTCTTTCATTGAAAAACTTTTATTCAAGTATCCTTTTATGCTATCCAGAAATTCTATATCATTTCCAATCAATAATATGTCGTCCACATATAATATCGAAATGCTACAGAGCTCCCACTCACTTTCTTGTAAATACAGCTTCTCCAAAAGTCTCAGATAAAACCATATGCTTTGATCACACTATCAAAGCGTTTATTCCAACTCCGAGAGGCTTGCACCGACCATAAATTGATCGCTGGAGCTTGCACACTTTGTTAGCCCTTTTGGAACAACAAAACCTTCTGGTTGCATCATATACAACTCTTCTTCTAGAAATCCATTCAAGAATGCAGTTTTGACATCCATTTGCCAAATTTCATAATCATAAAATGCAGCAATTGCTAACATGATTCGGACAGACTTAAGCATCGCTACGGGTGAGAAAGTCTCATCGTAGTCAACCCCTTGAACTTGTCGAAAACCTTTCGCAACAAGTCGAGCTTTATAGACAGTTATATTACCATCAGCGTCAGTCTTCTTCTTAAAGATCCATTTATTCTCAATGGCTTGCCGATCATTGGGCAAGTCAACCAAAGTCCATACTTTGTTCTCATACATGGATCCCATCTCAGATTTCATGGCTTCTAGCCATTTTATGAATCTGGGCTCATCATCGCTTCCTCATAGTTCGTAGGTTCGCCATGGTCAAGTAACATGACTTCCAGAATAGGATTACCGTACCACTCTGGTGCGGATCTTACTCTGGTTGACCTACAAAGTTCAGTAGAGACTTGATCTGAAGTTTCATGATCAATATCATTAGCTTCCTCACTAATTGGTGTAGTTGTCACAGGAACCGGTTCTTGTGATGAACTACTTTGCAATAAGGGAGCATATACAGTTATCTCATCAAGTTCTACTTTCCTCCCATTCACTTCTTTCGAGAGAAACTCTTTTTCTAGAAAGGATCCGAATTTAGCAACGAAAATCTTGCCTTCAGATCTGTGATAGAAGGTGTACCCAACAGTCTCCTTTGGGTATCCTATGAAGACACATTTCTCCGATTTGGGTTCGAGCTTATCTGGTTGAAGTTTCTTCACATAAGCATCGCAGCCCCAAACTTTAAGAAACGACAACTTTGGTTTCTTGCCAAACCACAGTTCATGAGGCGTTGTCTCAACGGATTTTGATGGTGCCCTATTTAACGTGAATGCGGCCGTCTCTAAAGCATAACCCCAAAACGATAGCGGTAAATCAGTAAGAGACATCATAGATCGCACCATATCTAGTAAAGTACGATTACGACGTTCGGACACACCATTTCGTTGTGCTGTTCCGGGTGGCGTGAGTTGCGAAACTATTCCGCATTGTTTCAAATGTAAACCAAACTCGTAACTCAAATATTCTCCTCCACGATCAGATCGTAGAAAATTTATTTTCTTGTCACGATGATTTTCCACTTCACTCTGAAATTCTTTGAACTTTTCAAATGTTTCAGATTTGTGTTTCATTAAGTAGATATACCCATATCTGCTCAAATCATCTGTGAAGGTGAGAAAATAATGATACCCGCCGCGAGCCTCAACATTCATTGGACCACAAACATCAGTATGTATGATCTCCAACAAATCAGTTGCTCGCTCCATAGTTCCGGAGAATGGCGTTTTAGTCATCTTGCCCATGAGACACGGTTCGCAAGTACCAAGTGATTCATAATCAAGTGATTCCAAAAGTCCATCAATATGGAGTTTCTTCATGCGCTTTATACCGATATGACCTAAACGGCAGTGCCACAAATAAGTTGCACTATCATTATCAACTCTGCATCTTTTGGTTTCAACACTATGAATATGTGTATTACTACTATCGAGATTTAATAAAAATAGACCACTCTTCAAGGGTGCATGACCATAAAAGATATTATTCATATAAATAGAACAACCATTATTCTCGACTTAAATGAATAACCGTCTCGCATCAAACAAGATCCAGATATAATGTTCATGCTTAACGCGACACCAAATAACAATTATTTAGGTCTAAAACTAATCCCGATGGTAGATGTAGAGGTAGCGTGCCGACCGCGATCACATCGACTTTGGAACCATTTCCCACGCGCATCGTCACCTCGTCCTTAGCCAATCTTCGCTTAATCCGTAGTTCCTGCTTGAGTTGCAAATATTAGCAATGTAACCAGTATCAAATACCCAGGTACTACTGTGAGTATTAGTAAGGTACACATCAATAACATGTATATCACATATACCTTTGTTTACTTTGCCATCCTTCTTATCCGCCAAATACTTGGGGCAGTTCCGCTTCCAAAGTCCATGCCTGCTTGCGGTAGAAGCACTCGATCTCGTGCTTAGGACCAGACTTGGGTTTCTTCTCTTGAGCAGCAACTTGTTTGCTGTTCTTCTTGAAGTTCCCTTCTTCTTCCCTTTGCCCTTTTCTTGAAACTGGTGGTCTTGTTAACCATCAACACTTGATGCTCCTTTTGATTTCTACCTCGTGCTTTTAGCATTGCGAAGAGCTCGGGAATAGACTTGTCCATCCCTTGCATATTATAGTTCATCACGAAGCTCTTGTAGCTTGGTGGTAGTGATTGAAGAATTCTGTCAATGACACTATCATCAGGAAGATTAACTCCCAGTTGAATCAAGTGATTATTATACCCAGACATTTTGAGTATGTGTTCACTGACAGAACTATTCTCCTCCATCTTGAAGCTATAGAACTTATTGGAAGCTTCATATCTCTCAATCCGGGCATTTGCTTGAAATATTAACTTCAACTCCTGGAACATCTCATATGCTCCATGACATTCAAAACGTCGTTGAATTCCCGGTTCTAAGCCGTAAAGCATGGCACACTGAACTATCGAGTAGTCATCAGCTTTGCTCTGCCAGACGTTCTTAACGTCGTCAGTTGCATCAGCAGCAGGCCTGGCACCCAGCGGTGCTTCCAGGACGTAATTCTTCTGTGCAGCAATGAGGATAATCCTCAGGTTACGGACCCAGTCCGTGTAATTGCTACCATCATCTTTCAACTTTGCTTTCTCAAGGAACGCATTAAAATTCAACGGAACAACAGCGCGAGCCATCTATCTACAGTAAACATAGACAAGCAAAATACTATCAGGTACTAAGTTCATGATAAATTTAAGTTCAATTAATCATATTACTTAAGAACTCCCACTTAGATAGACATCCTCTAATCTTCTATGTGATTACGTGATCCATATTAACTACACCATGTCCGATCGTCACGTGAGATGGAGTAGTTTCAATGTGAACATCAATATGTTGATCATATCTACTATATGATTCACGCCGACCTTCGGTCTCCGTGTTCGAGGCCATATCTATTATATGCTAGGCTCGTCAAGTTTAACCTGAGTATTCGCGTGCGCAACTGTTTTGCACCCGTTGTATTTGAACGTAGAGCCTATCACACCCGATCATCACGTGGTGTCTCAAAGACGAAGAACTTTCGCAACGGTGCATACTCGGGAGAACACTTCTTTATAATTTTAGTGAGAGATCATCTTAAAATGCTACCGTCAATCAAAGCAAGATAAGATGCATAAAGGATAAACATCACATGCAATCAATATAAGTGATATGATATGGCCATCATCATCTTGTGCTTGTGATCTCCATCTCCAAGCACCGTCGTAATCACCATCGTCACCGGCGAGACACCTTGATCTCCATCGTAGCATCGTTGTCGTCTCGCCAATCTTATGCTTCTACGACTATCGCTACCGCTTAGTGATAAAGTAAAGCATTACAGGGCGTTTGCATTTCATACAATAAAGCGACAACCATATCGCTCCTGCGAGTTGCTGATAACTTCGGTTACAAAACATGATCATCTCATACAATAAAATATAGCATCAGGTCTTGACCATATCACATCACAACATGCCCCGCAAAAACAAGTTAGACGTCCTCTACTTTGTTGTTGCAAATTTTACGTGGCTGCTACGGGCTGAGCAAGAACCATTCTTACCTCGCATCAAAACCACAACGATAGTTTGTCAAGTTGGTGCTGTTTTAACCTTCGCAAGGACCGGGCGTAGCCACACTCGGTTCAACTAAAGTGAGAGAGACAGACACCGCCAGGTCACCTTTAAGCACGAGTGCTCGCAACGGTGAAACCAGTGTCGCGTAAGCGTCTGAGTAATGTCGGTCCGGGCCGCTTCATCTCACAATACCGCCAACCAAAGTATGACATGCTGGCAAGCAGTATGACTTGTATCGCCCACAACTCACTTGTGTTCTACTCGTGCATATGACATCTACGCATAAAACTAGGCTCGGATGCCACTGCTGGGGAACGTAGTAATTTCAAATTTTTCCCACGCACACGCAAGATCATAGTGATGGCATAGCAACGAGAGGGAGAGTATTGTCCAAGTACCCTCGTGACCCGTGGCGGAAGCGTTATGACAACGCTGTTGATGTAGTCGACGCGTCTTCACGATCCGACCGATCCAAGTACCGAACGTCGGCACCTCCGAGTTCAGCACACGCTCAGCTCGATGACGATCCCGGACTCCGATCCAGCAAAGTGTCGGGATGAGTTCCGTCGAGACGACGTGGTGGCGATGATGATGCTCTACGGCGCAGGGCTTCGCCTAAACTCCACGGCGATATGACCGAGGTGGAATATGGTGGAGGGGCACCGCACACGGCTAAGGAATGATCCGTAGATCAACTTGTGTGTAATGGGGTGCCCCTGCCCCAGTATATAAAGGAGGGAGGGGAGGTGCGGCCGCCCCCAAGGGGTGCGCCTGGAGGAGTCCTACTCCCACCGGGAGTAGGACTCCCCCCTCTTGCCTTGTTGGAGAAGGAAAGGGGGAAGGGGAAAGAGGAAAGGGCCCCCCCTCCCTTCCTTGTCCTATTCGGACTAGGGGGGGGGCGCGCGGCCTGCCCTGGCCGCCCTCCTCTTCTCCCTCATGGCCCACTAAGGCCCATTATCCCCCGGGAGGGTTCCGGTAACCCCCCGGTGTTCCGGTAAAATCCCGATTTCACCCGGAACCATTCCGATATCCAAATATAGGCTTCCAATATATCAATCTTTATGTCTCGACCATTTCGAGACTCCTCGTCATGTCCGTGATCACATCCGGGACTCCGAACAATCTTCGGTACATCAAAACTTATAAACTCATAATAAAACTGTCATCGTAACGTTAAGCGTGCGGACCCTACGGGTTCGAGAACTATGTAGACATAACTTAGAACTATTCTCGGTCAATAACCAATAGCGGAACCTGGATGCTCATATTGGTTCCCACATATTCTACGAAGATCTTTATCGGTCAAACCGCATAACATCATACGTTGTTCCCTTTGTCATCGGTATGTTACTTGCCCGAGATTTGATCGTCGGTATCCAATACCTAGTTCAATCTCGTTACTGGCAAGTCTCTTTACTCATTACGTAATGCATCATTTCGTAACTAACTCATTAGCTACATTGCTTGCAAGGCTTATAGTGATGTGCATTACCGAGAGGGCCCAGAGATACCTCTCCGACAATCGGAGTGACAAAACCTAATCTCGAAATACGCCAACCCAACATGTACCTTTGGATACACCTGTAGTACTCCTTTATAATCACCCAGTTACATTGTGACGTTTGGTAGCACCCAAAGTGTTCCTCCGGTAAACGGGAGTTGCATAATCTCATAGTTACAGGAACATGTATAGGTCATGAAGAAAGCAATAGCAATATACTAAACGATCAAGTGCTAGGCTAACGGAATGGGTCATGTCAATCACATCATTCTCCTAATGATGTGATCCCATTAATCAAATAACAACACATGTCTATGGTTAGGAAACATAACCATCTTTGATTAATGAGCTAGTCAAGTAGAGGCATACTAGTGACTATATGTTTGTCTATGTATTCACACATGTATCATGTTTCCGGTTAATACAATTCTAGCATGAATAATAAACATTTATCATGATATGAGGAAATAAATAATAACTTTATTATTGCATCTAGGGCATATTTCCTTCTGTCTCCCACTTGCACTAGAGTCAATAATCTAGATTACACAGTAATGATTCTAACACCCATGGAGTCTTGGTGCTGATCATGTTTTGCTCGTGGAAGAGGCTTAGTCAACGGGTCTGCAACATTCAGATCCGTATGTATCTTGCAAATCTCTATGTCTCCCACCTGGACTTGGTCCCGGATGGAATTGATGTGCTTGGTCCTCTTGTGAAATTTGGATTCCTTTGCCAAGGCAATTGCACCAGTATTGTCACAGAAGATCTTCATTGGTCCCGATGCACTAGGTATGACACCTAGATCGGAAATGAACTCTTTCATCCAGACTCCTTCATTTGCTGCTTCCGAAGCAGCTATGTACTCCGCTTCACATGTAGATCCCGCCACGACGCTTTGTTTAGAACTGCACCAACTAACAGCTCCACCGTTTAATAAAAACACGTATCCGGTTTGCGATTTAGAATCGTTCGGATCAGTGTCAAAGCTTGCATCGACGTAACCATTTACGACTAGCTCTTTGTCACCTCCATATACGAGAAACATATCCTTAGTCCTTTTCAGGTATTTCAGGATGTTCTTGACCGCTGTCCAATGATCCATTCCTGGATTACTTTGGTACCTTCCTGCCAAGCTTATTGCTAAGCATACGTCAGGTCTGGTACACAGCATTGCATACATGATAGAGCCTATGGCTGAAGCATAGGGAACATCTTTCATTTTTCTCTATCTTCGCTGTGTGGTCGGGCATTGAGTTTGACTCAACTTCATACCTTGTAATACAGGTAAGAATCCTTTCTTTGCCTGATCCATTTTGAACTTTTTCAAAACTTTATCAAGGTATGTGCTTTGTGAAAGTCCAATCAAGCGTCTTGATCTATCTCTATAGATCTTGATGCCCAATATGTAAGCAGCTTCACCGAGGTCTTTCATTGAAAAACTTTTATTCAAGTATCCTTTTATGCTATCCAGAAATTCTATATCATTTCCAATCAATAATATGTCGTCCACATATAATATCGAAATGCTCTGAGCTCCCACTCACTTTCTTGTAAATACAGGCTTCTCCAAAAGTCTGTATAAAACCATATGCTTTGATCACACTATCAAAGCGTTTATTCCAACTCCGAGAGGCTTGCACCGGACCATAAATTGATCGCTGGAGCTTGCACACCTTGTTAGCCCCTTTTGGAACAACAAAACCTTCTGGTTGCATCATATACAACTCTTCTTCTAGAAATCCATTCAAGAATGCAGTTTTGACATCCATTTGCCAAATTTCATAATCATAAAATGCAGCAATTGCTAACATGATTCGGACAGACTTAAGCATCGCTACGGGTGAGAAAGTCTCATCGTAGTCAACCCCTTGAACTTGTCGAAAACCTTTCGCAACAAGTCGAGCTTTATAGACAGTTATATTACCATCAGCGTCAGTCTTCTTCTTAAAGATCCATTTATTCTCAATGGCTTGCCGATCATTGGGCAAGTCAACCAAAGTCCATACTTTGTTCTCATACATGGATCCCATCTCAGATTTCATGGCTTCTAGCCATTTTGCGGAATCTGGGCTCATCATCGCTTCCTCATAGTTCGTAGGTTCGCCATGGTCAAGTAACATGACTTCCAGAATAGGATTACCGTACCACTCTGGTGCGGATCTTACTCTGGTTGACCTACAAAGTTCAGTAGAGACTTGACCTGAAGTTTCATGATCAATATCATTAGCTTCCTCACTAATTGGTGTAGTTGTCACAGGAACCGGTTCTTGTGATGAACTACTTTGCAATAAGGGAGCATATACAGTTATCTCATCAAGTTCTACTTTCCTCCCATTCACTTCTTTCGAGAGAAACTCTTTTTCTAGAAAGGATCCGAATTTAGCAACGAAAATCTTGCCTTCAGATCTGTGATAGAAGGTGTACCCAACAGTCTCCTTTGGGTATCCTATGAAGACACATTTCTCCGATTTGGGTTCGAGCTTATCTGGTTGAAGTTTCTTCACATAAGCATCGCAGCCCCAAACTTTAAGAAACGACAACTTTGGTTTCTTGCCAAACCACAGTTCATGAGGCGTTGTCTCAACGGATTTTGATGGTGCCCTATTTAACGTGAATGCGGTCGCCTCTAAAGCATAACCCCAAAACGATAGCGGTAAATCAGTAAGAGACATCATAGATCGCACCATATCTAGTAAAGTACGATTACGACGTTCGGACACACCATTTCGTTGTGGTGTTCCGGGTGGCGTGAGTTGCGAAACTATTCCGCATTGTTTCAAATGTAAACCAAACTCGAACTCAAATATTCTCCTCCACGATCAGATCGTAGAAAATTTATTTTCTTGTCACGATGATTTTCCACTTCACTCTGAAATTCTTTGAACTTTTCAAATGTTTCAGATTTGTGTTTCATTAAGTAGATATACCCATATCTGCTCAAATCATCTGTGAAGGTGAGAAAATAACGATACCCGCCGCGAGCCTCAACATTCATTGGACCACAAACATCAGTATGTATGATTTCCAACAAATCAGTTGCTCGCTCCATAGTTCCGGAGAACGGCGTTTTAGTCATCTTGCCCATGAGACACGGTTCGCAAGTACCAAGTGATTCATAATCAAGTGATTCCAAAAGTCCATCAATATGGAGTTTCTTCATGCGCTTTATACCGATATGACCTAAACGGCAGTGCCACAAATAAGTTGCACTATCATTATCAACTCTGCATCTTTTGGTTTCAACACTATGAATATGTGTATTACTACTATCGAGATTCAATAAAAATAGACCACTCTTCAAGGGTGCATGACCATAAAAGATATTATTCATATAAATAGAACAACCATTATTCTCTTGACTTAAATGAATAACCGTCTCGCATCAAACAAGATCCAGATATAATGTTCATGCTTAACGCGGCACCAAATAACAATTATTTAGGTCTAAAACTAATCCCGATGGTAGATGTAGAGGTAGCGTGCCGACCGCGATCACATCGACTTTGGAACCATTTCCCACGCGCGATCGTCACCTCGCCCTTAGCCAATCTTCGCAATCCGTAGTTCCTGCTTGAGTTGCAAATATTAGCAACAGAACCAGTATCAAATACCTGTACTACTGCGAGTATTAGTAAGGTACACATCAATAACATGTATATCACATATACCTTTGTTTACTTTGCCATCCTTCTTATCCGCCAAATACTTGGGGCAGTTCCGCTTCAAAGGTCCATCGCTTGCGGAGAAGCACTCGGCCTCGGGCTTAGGACCAGACTTGGGTTTCTTCTCTTGAGCAGCAACTTGTTTGCTGTTCTTCTTGAAGTTCCTTCTTCTTCCCTTTGCCCTTTTCTTGAAACTGGTGGTCTTGTTAACCATCAACACTTGATGCTCCTTTTGATTTCTACCTCGGCTTTTAGCATTGCGAAGAGCTCGAATAGACTTGTCCATCCCTTGCATATTATAGTTCATCACGAAGCTCTTGTAGCTTGGTGGTAGTGATTGAAGAATTCTGTCAATGACACTATCATCGTGAAGATTAACTCCCAGTTGAATCAAGTGATTATTATACCCGACATTTTGAGTATGTGTTCACCGACGAACTATTCTCCTCCATCTTGAAGCTATAGAACTTATTGGAGACTTCATATCTCTCAATCCGGCATTTGCTTGAAATATTAACTTCAACTCCTGGAACATCTCATATGCTCCATGACATTCAAAACGTCGTTGAATTCCGGTTCTAAGCCGTAAAGCATGGCACACTGAACTATCGAGTAGTCATCAGCTTTGCTCGCGGACGTTCTTAACGTCGTCGGTTGCATCAGCAGCAGGCCTGGCACCCAGCGGTGCTTCCAGGGCGTAATTCTTACATGCAGCAATGAGGATAATCCTCAGTTACGGACCCAGTCCGTGTAATTGCTACCATCATCTTTCAACTTTGCTTTCTCAAGGAACGCATTAAAATTCAACGGAACAACAAGCGAGCCATCTATCTACAGTAAACATAGACAAGCAAAATACTATCGGTACTAAGTTCATGATAAATTTAAGTTCAATTAATCATATTACTTAAGAACTCCCACTTAGATAGACATCCTCTAATCTTCTATGTGATTACGTGATCCATATTAACTACACCATGTCCGATCGTCACGTGAGATGGAGTAGTTTCAATGTGAACATCAATATGTTGATCATATCTACTATATGATTCACGCCGACCTTTCGGTCTCCGTGTTCGAGGCCATATCTATTATATGCTAGGCTCGTCAAGTTTAACCTGAGTATTCCGCGTGCGCAACTGTTTTGCACCCGTTGTATTTGAACGTAGAGCCTATCACACCCGATCATCACGTGGTGTCTCAGCACGAAGAACTTTCGCAACGGTGCATACTCAGGGAGAACACTTCTTTATAATTTTAGTGAGAGATCATCTTAAAATGCTACCGTCAATCAAAGCAAGATAAGATGCATAAAGGATAAACATCACATGCAATCAATATAAGTGATATGATATGGCCATCATCATCTTGTGCTTGTGATCTCCATCTCCGAAGCACCGTCGTAATCACCATCGTCACCGGCGCGACACCTTGATCTCCATCGTAGCATCGTTGTCGTCTCGCCAATCTTATGCTTCTACGACTATCGCTACCGCTTAGTGATAAAGTAAAGCATTACAGGGCGTTTGCATTTCATACAATAAAGCGACAACCATATCGCTCCTGCGAGTTGCTGATAACTTCGGTTACAAAACATGATCATCTCATACAATAAAATATAGCATCAGGTCTTGACCATATCACATCACAACATGCCCTGCAAAAACAAGTTAGACGTCCTCTACTTTGTTG
Organism: Aegilops longissima; assembly: GCA_021605205.1. Lineage (NCBI taxonomy): Eukaryota > Viridiplantae > Streptophyta > Magnoliopsida > Poales > Poaceae > Aegilops > Aegilops longissima. The sequence goes on along the minus strand of CM038677.1, from coordinate 19,879,630 downwards.
TTGCAAATTTTACGTGGCTGCTACGGGCTGAGCAAGAACCATTCTTACCTACGCATCAAAACCACAACGATAGTTTGTCAAGTTGGTGCTGTTTTAACCTTCGCAAGGACCGGGCATAGCCACACTCGGTTCAATTAAAGTGAGAGAGACAGACACCCGCCAGTCACCTTTAAGCACGAGTGCTCGCAACGGTGAAACCAGTGTCGCGTAAGCGTACGAGTAATGTCGGTCTGGGCCGCTTCATCTCACAATACCGCCGAACCAAAGTATGACATGCTGGCAAGCAGTATGACTTGTATCGCCCACAACTCACTTGTGTTCTACTCGTGCATATGACATCTACGCATAAAACTAGGCTCGGATGCCACTGTTGGGGAACGTAGTAATTTCAAATTTTTCCTACGCACACGCAAGATCATAGTGATGGCATAGCAACGAGAGGGGAGAGTATTGTCCAAGTACCCTCGTGAGACCGTGGCGAAGCGTTATGACAACGCTGTTGATGTAGTCGACGCGTCTTCACAATCCGACCGATCCAAGTACCGAACGTCACGACACCTCCGAGTTCAGCACACGCTCAGCTCGATGACGATCCCGGACTCGATCCAGCAAAGTGTCGGGATGAGTTCCACAAGACGACGGCGTGGTGACGATGATGATGCTCTACGGCGCAGGGCTTCGCCTAAACTCCGCGGCGATATGACCGAGGTGGAATATGGTGGAGGGGGCACTGCACACGCTAAGGAATGATCCGTAGATCAACTTGTGTGTAATGGGGTGCCCCTTGCCCCGTGATATAAAGGAGGGAGGGGGAGGTGCGGCCGGCCCCAAGGGTGCGCTGGAGGAGTCCTACTCCCACCGAGTAGGACTCCCCCTCTGCCTTGTTGGAGAAGGAAAGGGGAGGAAAGAGGAAAGGGGCGCCGCCCCTTCCTTGTCCTATTCGGACTAGGGGGGGGGCGCGCGGCCTGCCCTGTCCGGCCCTCCTCTTCTCCCTCATGGCCCACTAAGGCCCATTATCCCCCGGGAGGGTTCCGTAACCCCGGTGTTCGGTAAAATCGATTTCACCCGAACCATTCCGATATCCAAATATAGGCTTCCAATATATCAATCTTTATGTCTCGACCATTTCGAGACTCCTCGTCATGTCCGTGATCACATCCGGACTCCGAACAATCTTCGGTACATCAAAACTTATAAACTCATAATAAAACTGTCATCGTAACGTTAAGCGTGCGGACCCTACGGGTTCGAGAACTATGTAGACATGACTTAGATCTATTCTCGGTCAATAAGAAATAGTGGAACCTGGATGCTCATATTGGTTCCCACATATTCTACGAAGATCTTTATCGGTCAAACCGCATAACAACATACGTTGTTCCCTTTGTCATCGGTATGTTACTTGCCCGAGATTTGATCGTCGGTATCCAATACCTAGTTCAATCTCGTTACTGGCAAGTCTCTTTACTCGTTACGTAATGCATCATTTCGTAACTAACTCATTAGGTACATTGCTTGCAAGGCTTATAGTGATGTGCATTACCGAGAGGGCCCAGAGATACCTCTCCGACAATCGGAGTGACAAAACCTAATCTCGAAATACGCCAACCCAACATGTACCTTTGGAGACACCTGTAGTACTCCTTTATAATCACCCAGTTACATTGTGACGTTTGGTAGCACCCAAAGTGTTCCTCCGGTGAACGGGAGTTGCATAATCTCATAGTTACAGGAACATGTATAGGTCATGAAGAAAGCAATAGCAATATACTAAACGATCAAGTGCTAGGCTAACGGAATGGGTCATGTCAATCACATCATTCTCCTAATGATGTGATCCCATTAATCAAATAACAACACATGTCTATGGTTAGGAAACATAACCATCTTTGATTAATGAGCTAGTCAAGTAGAGGCATACTAGTGACTATATGTTTGTCTATGTGTTCACAAATGTATCATGTTTCCGGTTAATACAATTCTAGCATGAATAATAAACATTTATCATGATATGAGGAAATAAATAATAACTTTATTATTGCCTCTAGGGCATATTTCCTTCAGAAAACTGGTTTCGTGGCTCTCCCTGATGTTTCTAGGGTAGAAGAGTATATATAGTTAAAAGAAGTACGGCGGTGGAGCTACGAGGGGCCCACGAGGGTGGGAGGCACGCCTACCCCCTCTGGGCACGCCCTCCTGCCTCGTGGCATCCTCGTAGAGTCCCAGACTTCAACTCCAAGTCTTCTGGATTGCTTTTGGTCCAAGGAAGATCCTCGCGAAGGTTTCATTCCGTTTGGACTCCGTTTGGTATTCCTTTTCTGTAAAACTAAAAGAAACTGGCACTGGGCCTCCGGTTATTAGGTTAGTCCCAAAAATAATATAAAAGAGCATATTAAGGCCCATTAAACATCCAAAACAGATAATATAATAGCATGGAACAATCAAAAATTATAGATACGTTGGAGATGTATCAAGCATCCCAAGCTTAATTCCTGCTCGTCCTCGAGTAGGTAAATGATAAAAAAATGTAATTTTCTTTATTGTGGCATGCATGTTCGATCTGAAAGATTCATGACAAAAGTTTAATATTGACATAAAAATAATAATACTTCAAGCATACTAACAAAGCAATCATGTCTACTCAAAATTATATGGCCAAAGAAAGTTATCCCTACAAAATCATATAGTCTAGCTATGCTCTATCTTCATCACACAGAGTATTTAATCATGCACAACCCCATTTCAGCCAAGCAATTGTTTCACACTTTAGTATTTTCAAACTTTTTCAATCTTCACGCAATACATGAGCGTGAGCCATGGACATAGCACTATAGGTGGAACAGAATGGTGGTTGTGGAGAAGACAAAAAGGAGAACATAGTCTCACATCAACTAGGCATATCAACGGGTTATGGAGATACCCATCAATAGATATCAATGTGAGTGAGTAGGGATTGCCATACCACGGATGCACTAGAGCTATAAGTTTATGAAAGCTCAACAAAAGGAACTAAGTGGATGTGCATCCAACTTGCTTGCTCACGAAGACCTAGGGCACTTTTGAGGAAGCCCAATATACAAGCCAAGTTCTATAATGAAAAATTCCCACTAGTATATGAAAGTGACAACATAGGAGACTCTCTATCATGAGGATCATGGTGCTACTTTGAAGCACAAGTGTGGTAAGAGGATGGTAGCATTGTCCCTTCTCTCTTTTTCTCTCATTTTTTTATTTGGGTCTTTTCTCTCTTTTTTATGGCCTCTTTTTTTTCTCTTTTATTATTTAGTCCGGAGTTTCATCCCGACTTGTGGGGGGAATCATAGTCTCCACCATCCTTTCCTCACATGGGACAAATGCTCTAAAAATGAAGATCATTACACTTTTATTTACTTACAACTCAAGAATTACAACTCAATACTTAGAACAAAATATGACTCTATGTGAATGCCTCCGGCGGTGTACCGTGATGTGCAATGATTCGAGAGCAACCTGTATGAAAAATTAGGGTTAATTATCCTTTTGCCCTCAGTCGTGTCTCTGTGCTCAGTTTTGCCCTCAGATGCAAATTTTGCTCAGTTTTGCCCCTAGTCCAAGCACAACTACTATGACGAGGCCAAACGGCCATATTTGAGTCCATTCCGTCCGCCGGCGTTAGTGGTTGTGGGTCCGGAGCTTACACATGGGACCGCGTGGACGTGGGTCCGGAGCTGACATGTAGGCCCGTGCAACTAAATCCCCAAATCATTCGTAGCTCACTCTGCCCATCCGCTTCCCCGTCGGCCGGCTGACCTGCGCCACCACCGGCACTTGCGCCGCGGCCAACACCTGTCCCGCCACCAGCTGCACGCCTACTCCACCGCTACCTTTCTGCGCCTACGCTCCACGGCTACCTGCGACGCCACGAGTGGGGCGCCCGCCACGTGCTCGACCCGCGACGCGGCCTCCTTTCGTGCGCCCAGCCGGAGCGCTCAAAGGTGGGGGGCTGCTGGAGCTATTTGAACTAGGAGGAAGAACCCTAGGGCGAAATGGAGAGCAGCGGCGACCCCGGAGTATTTGGCGAGGCAGGCAACGGGCCGGAGATCCGCCGCGTCCACGACTGGGTTCCCGAGTGGTAGGTCTCGCCTCCTGTTTAGATTGAGCTTAGTTGTGCATCTGAACACTCGATTCGAGTAGGTTTGCCCAATTAGTGTGCTGATTGCGTCTCTGTTTTTCGCTGGTTAGGATGGAGTTGCGGTTTGCTTTCTTGATGCAAATTAGAAGGGACCAGTACACGTTCGATGCAAAGGATCAGAAGAAATACCAAGGAGGTTTTGATTATCGGTTGCCAATGGCTAGTAATTGGAGTTTCAGACAATTTGGGGAGGTAATTTGTAGCCAATATCCTTGGGGTTTGCTTGATGAAGTGGTATACAAATACTATGATGGGGAAAAGAAATGGGTGACAATTAGTAATGATGAAGAGCTAGCTACCATGTTTGTTAGGCATAAAGATAAAGATAATTTTCATGTGAGGCTGCAAGTTGATGTGCTTGAGTAGGCATTTGGACCTAGGATGACGGGTGCAACATCTCGGGGAGAACCAAGTCGTCAGAATGGCATCTCTAGCCGTAACAGTTCAGTTGGTGCACGGCGTGGTGGCTCGACAAGTGTGGGCAACAGCAGTAGGGTCCCCCTTGAAGTGGAGCCTGATGACTACAATTCTGGGGTTGATGAAGAGAAGCTATATTCTGATGTTATTCAGAATTTACGACGGGCACCTCGGGCTGATAACCAAGATGAGGCTCACAATGCAGTCCGTGTGGATGACGACGCGGTGCGTGAGGACGAAGACCTTGCAGCTATTGAATGGGACCCTTTGAACCCTCATTTGGAAGAAGGTACAGTTTTTGCATCCATGGATGAGTGTAGAAATGCAATTGTGACATACTGCATCAAGGTAGAACGTACTTTCAAAGTTGACAAGAGCGATCAAGTACGTTACAGAGTGCACTGTCCAACTGAGGGTTGTCTTTGGAGGCTGCGCACATCTAAAATGCGAAATAGCACTAATGTTGAGGTCAAAGTGAACCCTTTTAAGCACACATGCCAGGAATCAACCCTTAGGAAGGATACAATCAGTAGAGCCAAGTCAAGATGGGTGGCAGAAGAAGTAAAGAAGTGGGTGAAAGAAAACCAGCAAGTGGGTCCAAAGGAATTGCAGAAGAACATCAAAGATAAATTCAAGATAGATTTACCATACATGAGGTTGTTCAATGGTAAACAACATGATATGGATTCTATTTATGGTAACTGGCAGGAAAGTTTTCAATTGTTGTATTCATTCAAAGGTGAAGTGGAGAGAACAAGCCCAGGTAGTATTGTAGATATTGATCACCACACCGTGGTGTACACATTCAGGGGAGTGACAAAGACCAAGGAATGCTTTAGGAGGGTTTTTGTCTGCTTTGAGGCTTGTCGCCGGGGTTTTTTGGCAGGTTGCAGGCCTTATTTGGCTATTGATGCCACTTTTCTCACATGGAGGTTTAAAGGACAGTTAGTAGCAGCTTGTGCAGTTGATGCACACAGTTTTGTATTTCTAGTTGCCTACGGTGTGTTGGAGACAGAGTCTGAGGAGAGCTGGACTTGGTTTTTGCATAATCTGCGCCGGGCTATTGCACATCCCAATGGGTTGATCATTCATACAGATGCCTGCAAAGGTTTAGAAGTGGCCGTGGACAATGTGTTCCCTGGAGTAGAGCATAGGGAATGCATGCGTCACCTTGCTGCAAATTTCATGAAGAAATTCAAAGGAGAGGTGTATACCGACAATTTATGGCCAACATCTTTGACTTGCAGTGTGAAGAAGCACAACTACCACTTGAGGTAGTTATACATGAATCCCAAAGTGAAAGAATACTTGGAAACACACCACTCCAAGTTATGGGCCAGAAGCCAATTCAGTGAACTGAGGAAAGTTGACTATGTGCACAATAATCTAGCAGAGCCTTTCAACTCAACGATCCGGAAACTAAAGGGTCATTATCTGGTGGATTTTCTGGAAAGGATAAGGATAGAATACATCCAGAAATTTCATTATCATGCAGGAATAGCCGAGGCAAAATTCATGGGCCACATTATCATCCCTACCGTGATGAATGAACTGATGCAGAAAACAATAGGCTTGGAAATGAACATGACTCTTGGCTCGGGTACCACACCAGAGATATCATATTTGGATAAAGAGAAGAGGGAATGGAGATATCCAGTGGACTTAGAAGCTAGAACTTGCAGTTGTAGGCAATGGCAGATAACTGGGTTGCCATGCATTCATGCCTTGTTTTCATCACTTCTCTCCAGTCCAGCAGGGAACATTCAGCAAGATGTGCATGATTACTACTCTATTGCAAGGTTCAAAGCCACATATGCTTATGCCTTGCCTGCTATGGAGGAAAACAACAATGGGACATGGTGGACCACTGGATTCAAGCTTTGCGCTCAGCTCAAAGAGAGTAGCAGTAGACCAAGGAAGAGTGGAATCAGACCTCGCAGCGAAGGAGCTGGAATTGGAGCGAGGAAGCATAAGTGCACAAGATGTGGTGGGTCTGGTCATTTCAGTAAGTATTGTGATAACACAGTAGATCCAGCGTTCGGAGAGAGTTTCGATGAAGGCTTCGATGAAAATGTTGGTCAGCAGCCGGTTGCCTCAACAGATGATGAAAATGATGGATAGCAGCTGGTTGCATCAGATGAGGATTTTGATGAGGTTCGAAATGATGATGGTCAACAGCCGCATGATTTTGATGATGATCTAAGTGAGGCTCCAAATAGTGATCATGGTGATCCAAGTGAGGCTCCAAATAGTGATCATGGTGATCCAAGTGAGGCTCCAAATGATGATCATGGTGATCCAAGTGAGGCTCCAAATGATGATCCAAGTGAGGCTCCAAATGGTGACCAACCTTCTGTTGTTGTGAGTTCTGCTAGGTATGTAAATCTTGCAAGGGTCAAATGCTACTGTACATTTATGGGTCACTTGACATGATCTCATTACCCTTTATGTTTTGCACAGCTCTATGATAGGTTTGAAGAAGATGCACAAGGTACCGACAACCAAGAGGAGAAGAGAAGAAGCAATGAGCACAAGGTGCACGAGGAGCAAAGTAATGGCAAGAAGCTCAAGGAACAGACAGAGGCCCGGACGCTATATGTGAATAATTATGAAACATTATGAATAATGTTGTATTTCTGTTGGATGATGTTGGACCTTTGTTAGAACTATGTTTGACATGATGTTTAAATCTGTTGGATGATGTTTGAATGAGCACATGGTTTTTCCTTTTTTTTGATTTTTTTGAATTTTGTTTTGCTCATTTGAATTCTGGTCAAACCTAACTTTGACCAAGATTTAAACAAGTCTAAAACATCAAAATGAAGAACTAAACCTGGATCCTTCTTAGTCAATTCAAAATGAAGCTGTGGTGAGGTTTTTGAAATTTTCATGAAAAATGTGCTAAAATGAGGGGTCCAAAGGTAGGGTAAACGACCTCATTTCTAAGCAAGGTTTTTTTCGACCTTGTCTAAATCAGCCAAATAACTTTCCTAAACATATATTCTATATATACGGACTATGTGCAATGGTTTTTCCATTTTTTGATTTTTTTAAATTTGTTTTTCTCATTTGAATTCTCGTCAAACTTAACTTTGACCAAGATTTAAACAAGTGTAAAACATCAAAATGAAAAACTAAGCCTGGATCCTTCTTAGTCACTCTAAAATGAAGCTGTGGTGAGTTTTTTGAAATTTTCATGTTTATTTCCCCAAAACACTTCTCTTCACTTCATACAAAAGAGTTTGAGATACTCGAGATATTATACAATACACATGAACTTATCGTTTAAATGTATGTAAACCTTGTTTATCAACTTAAATCGTTAGTATATGACATAAGAAGACTATGTGCGCAGGTTCTTAATTTTTCTGATTTTTATTTAATCTATTATGCTCATTTGAAAATGGTCAAACATAGCTTTGACTGCTCCAAACCCCTCCCAAACCCCGCTAACCCTAGCGCTGAACCAGGACCGTTCATCTAACCCTAGCGCTGAACAAGGGCCGTCGATCTAACCCTTCTAGAAGGAATCTGCGGGGAGGAGGGGGCGATCCGCGAGATGCAATCTTATTGGATGGGAGATTCTTTTTTTAAACAAATATCGGGCGCGCTGGATGGACCGTTGGGCCGTCTCGTTGTCTGGGCCTGAGACCGCAGTAAATATCCCGTCTCAGCCTTTCCAGGCCTTGCATGCATGCATGGGAAGCGGCGACGTGCATAGGCTGCGACATGGATTTGCATGCGCGGGAGGCTGCGACGTGCATAGGCTGCGACATACATGCATGCGAGCGAGGCGAGCAAGGCATGCTAGGCTAGCGAGGCCAGATAGGTGGTTCAAAGAGCTATGCAGTGATTCAAATGCACGCACACGCCCCATGCATGCACCGTTTTCTGCAAAAATTTAAGAGTGCAAAGCGTAACGGATACACACACGCGTTCGGATTCACACACGCACCGTTCTCATCCTTTCTCTCTTCCTCTCCCACCCACAGGCCTATAAATGGGGTGCCTATCTTCCTCTCCCACCCATAAGCCAGATCCGATCCATTCTCTCCAACTTCAAACACCCAATCGACCGAGCCCTCCCCAAGCGAGACCATGCATTTCAACGAGCCGACCTTCAGCCGTCCGCCTGTCGTGCCAGAGCTGCGCTACCCACCGGGCGTGCTCGTGGAGAGGGAGCTCCGCGTGTGGGCTTTTTCAAGGTGGAGGGGTTTCGTCGAACTCACCCGCGCCTTCCTTAGAGCCGGCTATGCCCACCTCCCACGGGGCTCGCCCAGGGTGTTCACCCTCAACGAGGTTCGTGACCGCGGCGGCACCCTCCTGCTGCTCACGGTCACCTTCACCAACCCGTTTGACGCGCGCGAGCTCCTCGGCCAAGTCTTTTGGTGCGGCTGCGAGGCCATCTTCTTCACCGTCTACGACATCTACACCAACTATGAGAACATCTTCCCCACTCCAGCCGGGATGCACTCCCTTCCCTACAACGACGAGGAGGAGGTGTGAAGATGAAGACGGTGTTGAAGGGGCGCGCGCAGCCAAAGTGGAAGGAGGAGATCAAGATGAAGACTGTTTCGTTTTTTATTTGTTGCTTTTCTATGTCGTGTCTTGTCGTGTCATGTTTCGTGATGTGTCCGTGAACTGTCGGTGAACTTATTATTGTAATGGTACTTGTGTTGCATCTTATCTAAGTATTTATTAGGGTTTATTATGTGTGTTAAAATATGTTCGTGCCCAAGCATATAATTTCTTCCCTAAACCAAGTCATGAAGCTCGAGAACTTGTGGTTTTCATTAATGAAAATTGAAGGGGGAGAGAAGCTGTCCGTTTTATTCAAAAAAAATAAGACATGAACTAACATGCAATTTTATTCCGTTTAAATCCTAAACCAAGTGCCACTCTAACACTAAACCAAGTGCCACTCTAACCAAAACCACGCGGCAGTGCAAACATACGTTTGTAACCTTCCAACCCTCCAAAATTTCATTGCAAAACAAAGGAAAACCACTCTCACACGTGTGCAAACATTCACGGTCTCACTATTTTTTTTGACAAATTTCACAGTCTCACTATGTATACATTCCTTCCCTACCCATGTCAAACTCTTGCCATCTGTCCTAGCAGTTACCAGTGCAGCCCTAAACACCACAAACCCAAGCGGTCTTGGGTTTGAGTCCCCAGCCGCACCAATTTTTTGTGCATTTTCCACCCTTCATTTTTTAGAAAAATTAGTTTTTACTCAATGTAATGCCCTTAAAAAATGTTCATTTATTTTGGCACTAGGTGTAACATCTACCAGAGCTGAGGCACATTTTCCATGACATTTTGGTCTTTGATTTAAATCACGGTGTATTTGAATTGGATTACTTAAATTGCTATTAAATATTTATCAGCTCCAAAAAAATTCTAACCTTAATTGTTTGGCTCTGGAATAATTCATTAGCTGCATTTCATTGATCAAAAGTTTCTTAATTCCTCATTTCTTCTCCTTTTTTTCAACATATTTAAATGTTGGTCACTTATTCTCTTTTTGTCAACATTGAAACAACTTTGACCAACATTTAAACTAGGTGAATTTCTCATACAATTTCAAGATTACAAATTCCTCCATAATTCATGCCTTTCCATACATTTTCAACATTACAACCAGTGCGATTACCATACCTACAAATGCCCAAAAGTATTTGCAAATGGGTATTGGTAGTGCTTGATCTTCAAGCTTCCTAACCTTCTTCTTCAACATCCTAAGCTCAACAGCTAGCTCTCTGTCAGTGCGTGCTTCGCCCTCCATCTCTTCTTCCGGAGCTAGTGCTGCGGCCACTGCGGTTTGGGGCAGCATGCGCAACCATTCTGCATGCTCTTCTTGCAGTTCATTTATCAGAGTCTTGGCCAGAGCATCGACCCAAAGAAAGAAGCATGTCACCTGCATGAACACGGAACAGATCAACCGATTGCTCAAAGATCCCGACCACGAAAATGGTGCAATTGCCCCGATTCTTACCCCATTCTCGCTGCACACGTAGAACGGACAATTGTGGTTCCTCGGTGTGTGAAAAACCCTCCGCTCAACGCTCGCCCGACACCGTGGACAGACGAAGACATGCATCTCCACACGCGCCCGACTCTGCATCTGCGAGGTGGCGCGGGAGCTTGCGGAAGACATGGAGCTCGGAGCCGAACGGGATCTGAACGCCGCCGCACCCTCCACAGCTAGCTTCCCACCGACGCGCCCTCCATAGCTAGCTTCCCATTGCCGTCGTGCTCTCGCTCTCTCTCCGTGGTCAGCGACGTGCTCTCTATCGCCGTGGTCACCGCTGCTGTCGCCCGCTTATATAGCACACCCGCAACGGCTCTATGCTCAACGGCTCTCTGTTGGGTCCCGCAAGCCACGCGTGCAATGGTCTGAATAAAATTGGCCGCCTCTACCGCCTGGTCCCACCTGTAAGGGCCGAGTCAAAACGTTGACCTGACGGAGACGCCAAAGTTCACAGAACGAGTCGGTGCGCACGGACTAGGGGAAAAACTGAGCACAATTTGCATCTGAGGGCAAAACTGAGCAGATGGACACCACTAAGGGCAAAAGGATAATTAACCCAAAAAATTATGAACGGTGGCTTTGCCACAAATACGATGCAACTACATGATCATACAAGGCAATATATCTCGGAATGGCTATGAAAATGCCATAATAGGTAGGTATGGTGGCTGTTTTGATGAAAGTATATGATGGGTGTATGGTACCGGCGAGAGTTGCCCGGTACTAGAGAGGCTAGCAATCATGGAAGGGTGAGAGCGCGTATAATCCATGGACTCAACATTAGTCATAAAGAACTCACATACTTGTTGCGAAAATCTACAAGTCATCAAAACAAAGTACTACACGCATGCTCCTAGGGAAAGGGTTGGTAGGAGTTAACCATTGCGCGATCCCGACTTCCACACATAAGGAAGGCAATCAATAAATAAATCATGCTCCAACTTCATCACATAACGGTTCACCATACGTGCATGCTACGGGAATCACAAACTTTAACACAAGTATTCGTCAAGTTCACAATTACTCAACTAGCATGTCTCTAATATCACCATCCTCATATCTCAAAACAATCATAAAGGATCAAACTTCTCATAGTATTCAATGCACTTTATATGAAAGTTTTTATTATACCCATCTTGGATTGCCATCATATTAGGACTAATTTTATAACCAAAGCAAATTACCATGCTGTTCTAAAAGACTCTCAAAATAATATAAGTGAAGCATGAGAGAACAATAATTTCTATAAAATAAAATCACCACCGTGCTCTAAAAAGATATAAGCAAAGTACTAGAGCAATATTGTCTAGCTCGAAAGATATAAGTGAAGCACATAGAGTGTTCTAATAACTTCCGATTCATGCGTGTCTCTCCGAAAAGGTCTGTACAGCAAGGATGATTGTGGTAAACTAAAAATCAAAGACTCAAATTATACAAGACGCTCCAAACAAAACACATATCATGTGGTGAATAAAAATATAGCCTCAAGTAAAGTTACTGATAGACGAAGACGAAAGAGGGGATGCCTTCCGGGGCATCCCCAAGCTTTGGCTTTTGATTGTCCTTGAATTAACTTGGGGTGCCTTGGGCATCCGCAAGCTTAGGCTCTTGCCACTCCTTATTCCAAAATCCATCAAATCTTTACCCAAAAACTTGAAAACTTCACAACACAAAACTTCAATAGAAAATCTCATGAGCTCCGTTAGTATAAGAAAACAAACCACCTGTTTAAGGTACTATAATGAACTCATTATTTCTTTATATTGTTGTTAAACCTACTGTATTCCAACTTCTCTATGGTTCATACCCCCCGATACTACTCATAGATTCATCAAAATAAGCAAACAACACACGAAAAAAAGAATCTGTCAAAAACAGACGGTCTGTAGCAATCTGTAACCAAAATCCATCAAATCTTTATCCAGTAAAAAAAATCTTTATCCAGTAAAAAAAATGACAGCTATTCTCGTGAGTGCAGAAGTTTCTGCTTTGTACAGAAACTTCGCAAAGACTTCACCCAAGTCTTCCCAAAGCTTCTACTTGGCACAAACACTAATTAAAAAATAAAACCAAATATAAATATAAGCTAGATGAATTATATATTACTAAACAGGAGAAAAAGGCAAAGAACAAAAATAAAATTGGGTTGCCTCCCAACAAGCGCAATCGTTTAACGCACCTAGCTAGGCATAAAAACAAGAATAGATCTAGGTATTATCATCTTCGGTATGCAATCCATAAATGGCTCTCATAATAGATTCATAAGGTAATTTAATTTTCTTCCTAGGAAAGTGTTCCATGCCTTTCCTTAACGGAAATTGGAATCTAATATTTCCTTCTTTCATATCAATAATTGCACCAATCGTTCTAAGGAAAGGTCTACCAAGAATAATAGGACATGTAGGATTGCAATCGATATCAAGAACAATGAAATCTACAAGCACATAATTTCTATTTGCAACAATAAGAACATCATTAATCCTTCCCATTGGTTTCTTAATGGTGGAATCCGCAAGATGCAAATTTAAAGAACAATCATCAAATTCACAGAAACCTAGCACATCACACAAATCTTTTGGAATCATGGAAACACCAGCACCCAAATCACACAAAAAGTATAGCATTCATAATCTTTAATCTTAATTTTAATAGTAGGTTCCCACTATCATAAAGTTTTCTAGGGATAGAAACTTCTAGTTCAAGCTTTTCTTCATGAGATCGCATTAAAGCATCAACGATATGTTTAGTAAAAGCTTTATTTTTATTATAAGCATGAGGAGATTTTAACACAGATTGCAACAAGGATATACCATCTATCAAATAGAAATTATCATAATTAAATTCCTTGAAATCCAAAATAGTGGGTTCATTGCTATGTGAAGTTTTGACCTATTCAATCCCCCTTTTATTAATTTTTGCATCTAGATCTAAAACTCTGAATCATTGGGAGGCCTTTTAACTAAAGTTGACTCATCTCCAATCCCATCTTTATCAAGATTCATATTGGAAAACAAAGATTTAGTAGGAGTCACATCAATCACTTTTAGATCTTCATCATTATTATCATGAAAACTAGAAGAACATGCTTTCATAAATCAATCTTTTTTAGCACGCATCCTAGCAGTTCTTTCTTTGCACTCATCAATGGAAATTTATCAGGGATTTGAGAAACTCATTGATATCTTGCTTAGGTGGAATAGATCTAAGTTTCAAAGAATCAACATCAAGAGAAATTCTATCCACGTTTCTAGCCAACTCATCAATCTTAAGCATTTTTCCTCAATCAAAGCATTAAAATTCTTTTGTGAACTCATAAATTATTTTACTCTATTAGAAAAATCAGAGGGCATCTTATTAAAATTTCCATAAGGGATGTTGTAGGAATTACCATAATTATTAGAGGAATTACTAGGAAATGGCCTAGAATTAAGATTGTCTCTATACACGTTGTTACCAAAGTTGTTCCTACCAACAAAATTCACATCGACAGACTCATTATTATTCTCAATCAAAGTGGACAAAGGCATATCATTAGGATCATAGAAACACTTTTGTTAGAAAGAAATTTCATAAGTTCATCCATCTTTTCACTCAAAACATTAATCTCTTCAATCGCATGAACTTTTTTAGTAGTGGATCTTTCGGTGTGCCATTGAGAATAATTAACCATAATATTGTCTAGGAGTTTAGTAGCTTCTCCTAAAGTGATTTCCATAAAAGTGCCTCCCGCGGCCGAATCTAAAAGATTTCTAGAAGAAAAATTCAATCCGGCAATTTTTTTTTGTACAATCATCCACAAATTCAAACCATGTGTAGGGCAATTACGTATCATTAATTTCATCCTCTCCCAAGCTTGTGTAACATGCTCATGATCAAGTTTCTTAAAATTCATAATATCGTTCCTAAGAGAGATGATCTTAGCGGGAGGAAAATATTTAGAGAACCATAAAAGCATCTTTGCATTTATTCCATGAATCAATACTATTTTTAGGCAAAGAAGAGAACCAAGTTTTAGCACGATCTCTAAGCGAAAACGGAAATAGCTCAATTTAAAATATCATTATCCACATCTTTCTTCTTTTGCATATCACACAAATCAACGAAGTTGTTTAGATGGGTTGCGGCATCTTCACTAGGAAGACCAGAAAATTGATGTTTCATAACAAGATTCAACAAAGCGGTATTAATTTCACAAGATTCAGCATCGGTAGGAGGAGCAATCGGATTGCTAATAAAATCATTGTTATTGGTATTGGAAAAGTCACACAATTTAGTACTATCTTGAACCATCGTGACAAGCAATCAATCCAACACACAAGCACACAAGAAGCAAGCGAAAAGAGACGAACGGAAAGAGGACGAAGAAAAGGCAAAGGTTTTCAAAAATCGTTTTAAAAGTGGGGCCCCAAGATATTCAAGGATAACCAAAAGCCTAAGCTTGGGGATGCCCCTGAAGGCATCCCCTCTTTCGTCTTCGTCTATCGGTAACTTTACTTGGAGCTATATTTTTATTCGCCACATGATATGAGTTTTGCTTGGAGCATCTTGTATGATATTAGTCTTTACTTTTTAGTTTACCACAATCATCCTTGCTGTACACACCTCATGGGAGGAACCCACTTGATTTGGAATTTATTAGAATACTCTATGTGCTTCACTTATATCTTTTGAGCTAGATAGTTTTGCTCTAGCGCTTCACTTATACTTTTTAGAGCACGACCATGGTTTAATTTTGTAGAAATTGTTGATCTCTCATGCTTCACTTATATTATTTTGAGAGTCTTTTAGAACAGCATGGTATTTGCTATGGTTATAAAATTGGTCCTAGAATGATGGGCATCCAAGTTGGGTATAATAAAAACTATCATAGGAAGTGAATTGGATGCTATGATCAATTTGATACTTGATAATTGTTTTGAGATATAGAGGTGGTGATATTAAAGTCATGCTAGTTGGGTGATTGTGAATTTAAAGAATACTTGTGTTGAAGTTGGCAAGTCCCGTAGCATGCACGTATGGTAAAAGTTGTGTAACAAATTTATTGCATGGGGTGCTGTTTTAATTGCCTTCCCTTAGGTGGAGGTCGGGGCGTGATATGGTAAACTCCTACCAACCCCCCCCCCCTAGGAGCATGCATAGTAGTACTTTGCTTCGAGGGCTAATAAAACTTCTTCAATAAGTATATGAGTTCTTTATGACTAATGTGAGTCCATGGATTATACGCACTTTTATCTTTCCATCATTGCTAGCCTCTTCGGTACCGTGCATTGCCCTTTCTCACCTTGAGAGTTGGTGCAAACTTCCCGGTGCATCCAAACCCCGTGATATGATACGCTCTATCACACATAAAGCTCCTTATATCTTCCTCAAAACAGCCACCATACCTACCTATTATGGCATTTCCATAGCCATTCCGAGATATATTGCCATGCCACTTTCCACCGTTCCGTTCATCATGACACGCGTCATCATTGTCATATTGCCTTGCATGATCATGTAGTTGACATCATATTTGTGGCAAAGCCACCATGCATAATTTTTCATACATGTCACTCTTGATTCATTGCCCATCCCGGTACACCGCCGGAGGCATTCATAGAGTCATATCTTGTTCTAGTTTTGAGTTGTAATTCATGAATTGTAAATAAATAGAAGTGTGATGGTCATCATTATTAGAGCATTGTCCCCAAATAAAAAAAAGAAAGGCCAAAAAGAAAATAAAAATAAAAATAAGAGAAAGGACAAATAAAAAAAGGCCCAAAAATAAAAAAAATAAAAAGGGGGCAATGTTACTATCCTTTTCCACACTTGTGCTTCAAAGTAGCACCATGTTCTTCATATAGAAAGTGTCTTATGTTGTCACTTTCATATACTAGTGGGAATTTTTCATTATAGAACTTGGCTTGTAAATTCCTACGATGGGCTTCCTCAAAATGCCCTAGGTCTTCGTGAGCAAGCAAGTTGGATGCACACCCACTTAGTTTCTTTTGTTGAGCTTTCGTACATTTATAGCTCTAGTGCATCCATTGCATGGCAATCCCTACTTCTCATGTTGACATCAATTGATGGGCATCTCCATAGCCCGTTGATTATCCTCGTCAATGTGAGACTTTCTCCTTTTTTTTCTTCTCCACACAACCTCCATCATCATATTCTATTCCACCCATAGTGCTATATCCATGGCTCACGCTCATGTATTGCGTGAGAGTTTAAAAAAAGCTGAAGCGCGTTAAAAAGTATGAACCAATTGCTTGGCTGAAACCGGGGTTGTTATTGATGGAAGTATTTTGTGTGATGAAAATGAATCATAGCCTAACTATATGGTTTTGTAGGGATGAACCTTCTAATGCCATGATATTTTGAGAAGACAGGATTGCTTAGTTAGTATGCTTGAAGTATTACTGTTTCTTATGTCAATATGAACTTTTATTTTGAATCATTTGGATCTGAAAATTCATGCCACAATAAATAAAATTACATTGAGAATTATGCTAGGTAGCATTCCACATCAAAAATTCTGTTTTTATCATTTACCTACTCGAGGACGAGCAGGAATTAAGCTTGGGGATGCTTGATACGTCTCCAACGTATCTATAGTTTTTGATTGTTCCATGCTATTATATTACCCGTTTTGGATGTTTATGGGCTTTACTTTACACCTTTATATCATTTTTGGGACTAACGTACTAACCGGAGGCCCAGCCCGAATTGTTGTTTTTTTTGCCTATTTCAGTGTTACGAAGAAAAGGAATATCAAACGGAGTCCAAACGGAATGAAATCTTCGGGAGCGATCTTTTTGGAACAAACGCAATCCAGGGGACTTGGAGTGGAAGTCAAGCAACAGACGAGGCGACCACGAGGGTGCCCGGCGCGCCCCCTAGGGGTGGGTGCGCCCCCCACCCTCGTGGGCCCCTCGAGCGTCCACCGACCTACTTCTTCCTCCTATATATACCCAAGTACCCCGAAAACATCCAGGAGCACCACGAAAACCTAATTCCATCGCTGCAACCTTCTGTATCCGCGAGATCCCATCTTGGAGCCTCCGTCGGCGCTCCGCCGGAGGTGGAATCGACCATGGAGGGCCTCTACATCATCTCCAAGGCCTCTCCGATGAGTTCTGAGTAGTTTACCACAGACCTTCGGGTCCATAGTTATTATCTAGATGGCTTCTTCTCTCTCTTTGAATCTCAATACAAAGTTCTCCTCGATCTTCTTGGAGATCTATTCGATGTAACTCTTTTTGCGGTGTGTTTGTCGAGATCCGATGAATTGTGGGTTTATGATCAAGTTTATCTATGAGAAATATTTGAATCTTCTCTGAATTCTTTTATGTGTGATTAAGTGATCTTTGCAAGTCTCTTTGAATTATCAGTTTGGTTTCGCCTACTAGATTGATCTTTCTTGCAATGGGAGAAGTGCTTAGCTTTCGGTTCAATCTTGCGGTGTCCTTTCCTAATGACAGCAGGGGCAGCAAGGCACGTATTGTATTGTTGCCATCGAGGATAAAAAGATGGGGTTTATATCATATTGCATGAATTTATCCCTCTACATCATGTCATCTTTCTTAATGCGTTACTTTGTTCTTCATGAACTTAATACTCTAGATGCAGGCACGAGTCGGTCGATTTGTGAAGTAATAGTAGTAGATGCAGAATCATTTCGGTCTACTTGTCACGGACGTGATGCCTATATACATGATCATGCCTAGATAATCTCATAACTTTGCGCTTTTCTATCAATTGCTCGATAGTAATTTGTTCACCCACCGTAATACTTATGCTATCTTGAGAGAAGCCACTAGTGAAACCTATTGCCCCCGGGTCTATCTTTTATCATATAAGTTTTCCATCTACTTTTATTTGCATCTTTTACTTTCCAATCTATATCATAAAAATACCAAAAATATTTTTCTTATCATATTACCTCTATCAGATCTCACTTTCGCAAGTTACCGTGAAGGGATTGACAACCCCTTTATCGCGTTGGTTGCGAGGTTCTTGTTTGTTTGTGTAGGTGCGTGTGACTTTTGAGGAGCCTCCTACTAGATTGGTACCTTGGTTCTCAAAAACTGAGGGAAATACTTACGCTACTTTGCTGCATCACCATTTCCTCTTCAAGGGAAAAACCAATGCAAGCTCAAGATGTAGCACAGATAGCAACATAAGTCCGCCGACTGCCCTCTTCTTTCTAGCCCCAAGCCGGTGGTCACCATTTATGGAGTCTTTTGTCAGGAACTTATGTTTTTTGGATCACCTGATGTGCCACCTTCGACGCGCGTCCATGAGAGTTCCTTTCCCGCAGTCATTAAGGTGACTAATGGGAGTTTGACCGAGGCACATATATTGCGTCAGCTGCAGGATCTTGTTCCAAGTAATCACCAGTGGGACCTTGTCAAGTTGGAGAACCAGACTTACAAGGTTGAGTTTCCCACTAAGGAGGACCAGCTACATATTCTCAAATGGGGCATGTGCAGAGTGCAGAGTACGAACATTGTCCTTACGTTTGATGAGTGGAAGGAGAAGGAGCCTGAGGGTACACCTTTGGAGAAGGTTTGGGTTCATTTCTATGGTGCACCACGCAATTATATTAATCACTTCCTGGTAGCTTGGAGTTTGGGTTCTCTCATTGAAAAGACGGAATAGGTGGAAATGCCTTTCACTCGGGCACATGGTGTAGCGAGATTACTGGTCAGTGTGGTCAGTTTGGAGTTTGTTCCGGACATGGTCAAGTGGACACATGTTGGCTTTACCTATATGGTTGAGCTTGAGATTGAGGATACTCCGATCCCTTAGGAGAGCGAGGGGGTTGACACCTAGGACATGGATAAGACTGAGGGGGATGGGGCATCCAGAGATCAAAGTAAGGAGCCAGAGAGCACGTCACGGGAGACGGCTAAGGGGCCGGATAAACTGTCGGATAAGGCGGATAAGTCTGCCATGGGGCCGTCTAGCTCCTCGACACCGATGAACTCACTTCGCTTTGGGTCTTTTGAGGCGCATTATGCGCCTACTCATCTATGGAGTATTCGTGTGGAGATGGATGAGCCGATGGAACATGAGTTACCACCGGTGTTGGCTTCTGGCAGTGTATCTCCGACGATACCTCAATCTTCGGGGACGGACTTTGGGATGTTGGTTGGTCCAGAGATGGAGTTCGGTTGGAATACTGAGATTGGCTGCGAGGGTGGGGAGGTTCATGGGCAGGAGGCCTTCCGATCCCCCGCTCTCCTTGATCGGGATGTTGATTCTCTGCGGATGAGGATTCCGCCGACGCCGGGCAGCGTTGCGGATGTTCTTCATGTACCTGGAGGTGACTCTTCGGGAGGGGGTGTGGGTAGGAGGCCCCCGCCCTTACCTCTCCCTTGGTGGCCGCCCCACGCGCGGGAGGAGTTGCTGGCTCGGGAGGGAGGTGCGGGCAGGTGGCGCCCGCCCCTTCCTCTCCCAGCCGTCCCTGGAGGGGGCGACTCTTGCTCAGGTCCCGACAGGTGGTCTTGGTCAGAGCTCGCCGGGCGTGCCAAGCCCGGTGGCGGTGATGGCTGGGGGGGGGGGCTTTGTCAGTTCTTCCGACGCAGGGCAACTCTCCGGCTGGTTCAGCTCAGTTGAGCCCTATTGGGGGTTGGGCAGGAGGCCTTACCCCGAACGGGGTCACCAGGGATGACATCCTCGCTTTTGGAGAGATTCCGGACCAGGTCTCTGATGGTCGATGGATGAGCTGTCGTCTACAGGATCAGTCGGACGTTGATGACATGCAGCTACGGTGCGCCATGCGGGCGGCCAAGCTTCGTGATACTGAGGTCACTACTTGTATGTCAATCAACACTTCCAATTCTTTCTTGCATTTTTCTAATGATGCGATTATTCGTAACGCAAATAAGTTGGATGTTTCTCTGGGTAGAAATGAAGTTGAAGTCGCTAAGTTAGTTAATGATCTCTTGGATCTCGAAGCGGAGCGCGCTTTAGAGATGATTAGAAACCTAGCGGCTGTTAAACCTATGAACGATTCTGATGTAGATGCTTTGGGGGTCAATGTGCTTGATAGCTTTTGTGCGGATCTAGCACCCTCTCTTCCTGACAATGAGGAGGACGCCTATTCTATTTCCCGAAGGGACTCCATTATTGCTGATTCCCAAGTGGATGTGTCCACTGAGCCCGGTTGTGAGGACCGGGTAGAGGAACAGAACAAACCTAAACCCAAATGGAGTCATAGGATTTATCCGGCGTTGGCCGTGCATAGAAGTGCTAGGATCCGAACAACTAAAAAATTTCATGATGAAATAGGAAAGGAATTTTTTGGAATAGCAGAGGTCTTAAGGACTTGGCTAAAAGAAGGTTTCTAGCGGATGCTTCTATTGGTCACAAATTGGATTTTATTGCCCTGTCAGAAAATGGTAGGGACAACTTCACCCCCTAGTTCCCTAGTACTCTGTCAGGAGGGGTTGACTTTGATTGGCATTGTCTACCTCCAAGAGGAAGATCAGGTGGGATCTTACTTGGGGTTAAATGCGACTTGTTGGAAGTTAGGAATGTGGTTATGGGAGATTTTGCGGTCAAGTTTCGGGTTCGGTCAAAGGTAGATGGGTTTAATTGGGCCTTGGTGGCGGTATATGGTGCCTCACAACCAGAACCCAAACCCGAATTTTTGGCGGATCTCGTCCGTATTTGTGGTAACGAGCAGCTCCCAACTCTAATTGGGGGGATTTAAACATTATCCGTAGATGGGACGAAAAAAAACAATGATAACTTTGACGGCAGATGGCCGTTTATGTTTAATACAATTATTGAAAGCTTAGACCTTCGAGAGATTGAGCTTTCTCGTAGAAAGTTCACTTGGGCTAACACACTACCAGTCCCGACCTTTGAGAAGCTAGACCGAGTGCTAGCGAGCATCGAGTCGGAACAGAAGTTTCCCCTTGTGACGGTCCCTGCACTCTCATGCGTAATCTCCGATCATACCCCATTGTTGGTTGACTCGGGTGAGGCAACGCACGTGGGGAACAAGAGTATGTTTTATTTCGAATCAGCGTGGTTTGAAAGAGAAGGGTTTATGGATCTAATAGCAAGAGAATGGGGTAAAGATTCAGGAGGGAGAATGAATGTTGAGCGTTGGCAAAATAAGATCAGACATTTACGACAATTCTTGCGGGGTTGGGCTAAGCATCTAGGTGGGATTTATAAGGCTGAGAAGGAAATGCTACTTTTGCTTATTCAATCCCTAGATTTAAAAGTGGAGTCCTCCATATTAGATACCAGAGAACTGGTGATACGTCTCCGTCGTATCTACTTTTCCAAACACTTTTGCCCTTGTTTTGGACTCTAACTTGTATGATTTGAATGGAACTAACCCGGACAGACGCTGTTTTCAGCAGAATTGCCATGATGTTGTTTTATGTGCAGAAAACAAAAGTTCTCGGAATGACCTGAAACTCCACAGAACATCTTAGAAAAAATAATAAAAAATCCTCGCCAAAGATGAAGACCAGGGGGCCCACACCCTGTCCACGAGGGTGGGGGGCGTGCCCTCCCCCCTCCTAGGCGCGCCCCCTTCCTCGTGGGCCCCCTGGAGACCCTCCGATGCCAACTCCAACTCTGTATATTTGCTTTCGGAGAGAAAAAATCAGAGAGATGAAATCATCGCGTTTTATGATACGGAGCCGTCGCCAAGCCCTAAAACCTCTCGGGAGGGCTGATCTGGAGTCCGTTCGGGGCTCCGCAGAGGGGATTCGTCGCCGTCGTCATCATCAACCATCCTCCATCACCAATTTCATGATGCTCACCACCGTGCGTGAGTAATTCCAATATAGGCTTGGTGGACGGTGATGGGTTGGATGAGATCTATCATGTAATCGAGTTAGTTTTGTTAGGGTTTGGTCCCTAGTATCCACTATGTTCTGAGATTGATGTTGCTATGACTATGCTATGCTTAATGCTTGTCACTAGGGCCCCAGTGTCATGATTTCAGATTTGAACCTATTATGTTTTCATGAATATATGTGAGTTCTTGACACTAGTAGAAAACAGGGCTTTCGTCCAGGCCAGTTTAGCCCATTAGTCCCGGTTCAATCCAGAACCGGGACCAATGGAGCTATTTGCCCTGTTCGTGAGCCTGGGGGCCGGCCGGGCCACGGGCCATTGGTCCCGGTTCGTCCGGACCTTTTGGTCCCGGTTGGTGGGACGAACCGGGACCAATGGTCCCCACCACTATTGGTCGGTTGGTGGCATGAACCGGACCAAAGGCTTCCTTTAGTCCCGGCTCATGCCACCAACCGGGCTAATGGTGCTGCCTATATATAGCCCCTCGCAAGAGCAGAGCACACTGCTCTGTTTTTTCTGGCCGAGGGGGAGAGGGCTTGGTGGTGCTCTAGCTCACCTCCTATGCACACAAGGTGTTCGATGGAATGCCCGAGCCACACTACTTAAGGTTTCTCCTCTCCAAGCTCGACCGCCAAGCTCCAGTTTCCTCAATATTTATCTAGGTTTAGCGGTCCGTCACGCCTCGTCCCCGTCTTCATCGCCGTCGATCACCCGCGCCGATCTCATCGCCGGCACCACCGTGGTGAGCCTCTTGTTCTTATCTTATTTCTGAAAGGAAAAATATTATTACTTGTTTGTTTAGATAGATACTTGTATTATTTTCTTACTTTTATTATTGCATCTTATATAGTGCGATGGTTTTGGTATCCGCCCCCGTCTGCGCTCGTCCTGTCTATGATTCGGATGTGGTATATATTTTCTTTTCATAACTATTGGTTCATTTATTGTTTATGAAAATTATGCCGACCAACGTGACATAGATTTTATTTATCTAGGAGGTTGTTGAACCGGAAATTGCAACCGACCCTATTGTCGAGAGGTTAAATTTAGTTGAAGAAGAAAACAATTTCTTGAAGGAAAAAATAAAAAAACTTGAGGAGGAGAAGATGATATTGGAGTTGCATGTTGCGGATGTCGTCGATGATCACAAGATCAAGATGGATGCAATGCGCTTGAAGATGAGAAAGATTAGAAAAATGCCATTCATACCGAGGCTTGGTATCATTATGCCGTTGGATCAGTTGTTACCTTGGTTGCGATTATGATCGTATTTGTTTTCGCATTGAAATGTTTTACGTAGTTTCAATGTATGGTTTAATTAATTTAGATGCTCTGCAGAGCTTTATGTTGTTAGATGAGAACTATGTATGTACTTTGGTTTTTATGTGATGATGAACTTCTATTAATTTGGTTACTTAATTATCTATTCATGATGTTCTGTAATGATTTTTGACACACTTAATTATATATAATGCACGCAGATGAACCGGCAATGGATGTACGGTGACAGACACACCTCCGAGTACATTAAGGGCGTGCATGATTTTCTCGAAGTGGCTGAGGCAAACAAGCAGAATGGTTTTATGTGTTGTCCATGCCCTATATGTGGAATACTGAAGTCTTACTCGACCGGAAAATCCTTCACACCCACCTGCTTTACAAGGGTTTCATGCCACACTATAATGTTTGGACGAGGCACGGAGAAATAGGGGTTATGATGGAAGACGGCGAGGAAGAAGAGTACGATGACAACTATGTGCCCCCTGAATACGGTGATGCTACTGAACATCAAGATGCACTGACGATACGCGCGATGGTGCTTGGAACAGGAGAAGCTGCTGAAGATCAAGAGGAACCAGACGATGTGCCCGATGATGATGATCTCCGCCGGGTCATTGTCGATGCAAGGACACAATCGAAAGTCAAAAGGAGAAGCTGAAGTTCGATCGCATGTTAGAGGATCACAAAAAGGGTTGTACCCCAATTGCGAAGATGGCAACACAAACCTCGGTACCGTACTCGAATTGCTGCAATGGAAGGCAGAGAATGTTGTGCTCGATAAAGGATTTGAGAAGCTACTGAAAATAATGAAGAAGAAGCTTCCAAAGGATAACGAATTACCCGACAAGACATACGCAGCAAAGAAGGTCGATGCCCTCTAGGATTGGAGGTGGAGAAGATACATGCATGCCCTAATGACTGCATCCTCTATCGTGGTGCCTACAAGGATCTGAACGCATGCCCGTATGCGGTGCATTGCGTATAAAATCGAGGCGAGATGACCACGGTGATGTTGACGGCGAGCCTCCCGGAAGAGGGTTCTGCGAAGGTGATGTGGTATGCTCCTATAATACCACGGTTGAAACGTCTGTTCGAAGCGGAGAGCATGCCAAGTTGATGCGATGGCACAGTGAGGACCGTAAGAAAGACGGAAGTTGAGAGCACCACGACGGGTCGCAGTGGAGAAAATCGAGAGAAACTATGGGATGAGTTTGCAAAGGACCCAAGGAATGTATGGTTTGCTTTAAGCGCGGATGGCATTAATCCTTTCGGGAGCAGAGCAGCAATCACAGCACCTGGCCCGTGACTCTATGTATGTATAACCTTCCTCCTTGGATGTGCATGAAGCGGAAGTTCATTATGATGCCGTTCTCATCCAAGGCCCAAAGCAACCCGCAACGACATTGATGTGTACCTAAGGCCATTAGTTGAAGAACTTTTACAGCTGTGGAATGGAAACGGTGTACGTCGTGGGATGAGCACAAAAGGAGGAATTTGACCTAAAGGCGTTGCTGTTCGTGACCATCAACGATTGGCCCGCTCTCAAGAACCTTCGGGACGGACAAACAAGGGATACCACGCATGCACGCACTGTTTACTTGACACCGATAGTATATACCGGAAGCTGCAGGAAGAATGTGTACACAGGCCGCCGTCGATTTCTTCCGACCAACCATCAATGTCGAAAGAAAGGCAAGCATTTCAAAGGCGAGGCAGATCACCGGAAGAAGCCCGCCATGCGTACCGGTGATCACGTACTTGCTATGGTCAATGATTTACACGTAATCTTTGGAAAAGGTCCCGGCGGACTAGCTGTTCCGAATGACGCTGAGAATCACGCACCCATGTGGAAGAAGAAATCTATATTTTGGGACCTACCCTACTGGAAAGACCTAGAGGTCCGCTCTTTGATCGACGTGATGCACGTGACGAAGAACCTTTGCGTGAACCTGCTAGGCTTCTTGGGCGTGTATGGGAAGACAAAAGATACACCTGAGGCATGAGAGGACCTGCAACGCTTGCACGAAAAAGAGGGCATGCCTCCGAAGCAGTATGAAGGTCCTGCCAGCTACGCTCTTACGAAAGAAGAGAAAGAAATATTCTTTCAATGCCTGCTCAAGATGAAGGTCCCGACGGCTTCTCTTGAATATAAAGGGAATAATAAATATGCGAGAGAAAAAGTTCCAGAACCTAAAGTCTCATGACTGCCACGTGATTATGACGCAACTGCTTCCAGTTGCATTGAGGGTGCTTCTACCGGAAAATGTCCGATTAGCCGTTGTGAAGCTATGTGCATTCCTCAATGCAATATCTCAGAAGGTGATCGATCCAGAAATCGTACCAATGCTAAGGAGTGATGTGGCGCAATGTGTTGTCAGTTTCGAGCTGGTGTTCCCACCATCCTTCTTCAATATCATGACGCACGTCCTAGTTCATCTAGTCGACGAGATTGTCATTCTAGGGCCCGTATTTCTACACAATATGTACCCCTTTGAGAGGTTCATGGGAGTCCTAAAGAAATATGTTCGTAACCGCGCTAGGCCAGAAGGAAGCATCTCCATGGGCCATCAAACAGAGGATGTCATCGGGTTTTGTGTTGACTTCATTCCTGGCCTTAAGAAGATAGGTCTCCCTAAATCGCGGTATGAGGGGAGACTGACTGGAAAAGGCACGCTTGGAAGAGACTCAATAATATGCAGGGACGGATATTCTTGGTCTCAAGCACACTACACAGTTCTACAGAACTCTACCTTGGTGACCCCGTATGTCGATGAACACAAGAACAGTCTGCGCTACAAACACCCGGAGCAGTGCGACGACTGGATTACATGTGAACACATCAGGACTTTCAGCAGTTGGTTGGAAACACGTCTCAGAGGTGACAGCACTATTTGTGATCAGCTGTACTTGTTGTCCACTGTAATGATTTGGAAAGGATACGAGATAAATGGGAATACATTTTACACGATTGACCAAGATGAAAAGAGCACCAACCAAAACAGCGGTGTCCGCTTTGATGCAGCAACCGACAAGGGAAATGACACATATTATGGTTACATAGTAGACATATGGGAACTTGACTACGGAGTAGATTTTAAGGTCCCTTTGTTTAAGTGCAAGTGGGTCAATCTGTCAGGAGGCGGGGTACAGGTAGACCCACAGTACGGAATGACAACAAGGATCTGAAAAATCTTGGGTACACCGACGAACCGCTCGTCCTAGTCAATGATGTGGCACAGGTTATCTATGTGAAGGACATTTCTACCACACCGAGGAAAAGAAAAGATAAGGAAGCGAATACATCATACAATGAGCCAAAGCGCCACATAGTTCTTTCGGGAAAAGGGACATCCCGGGAGTGGAGGGCAAGACAGACATGTCTCAAGAGTATGAAAAGTTTCATGAAATTCCCCCTTCAAAGTCAAGGCTGACCCAAGCATCCTGATAAACGATGAAGATTATCCATGGTTACGGGCGCAATAAGCAAACGACACAAGCGAAGAAAAAGTGAAGACTTTCTCCATAACTATTATGATGATACCATGCCAACTTTGTAACAGATTTAGTATGATACCATTGTCCGCTTTGTACATGCACATGCTATGCCAACTTTTTCAGAGTTCATTTGAAAACTATGAATTTGAAAACCTCGCCAACCAAGGGCGCCACACCGTTTATAAGCCCGCCCTCTACACACCGCTTTGTCGTAAGCGAAACAAAATAAAATAAATAAAGCAACAAAGAAAACAAAAAAGTGTTTTCAAATTTGAAAACTAATGGCACTAACAGAAAGTTTATAATTTTTCTAAAACTAAAAGCAAAAAGAATTAAAAAATAAAGAAAAAACAACAAAAAATAAATAATGCAGAAAACAGAACAAAAACTGAAAAAAATAAAAATAGCAACAATAAGTATTTTGTTGTAAGTAGAAACAAAATAAAATAAATAAAGCAACAAAGAAAACAAAAAAAGAGTTTCCAAACTTGAAAACTAATGGCACTAACAGAAAGTTTATAATTTTGTAAAACTAAAAGCAAAAAGAATTAAAAATAAAGCATAAAACAACAAAAACTAAATAATGCAGAAAACAGAACAAAAAACTAAAAAAAATAAAAATAGCAGCAATAAGTATTTTGTTGTAAGTAGAAACAAAATAAAATAAATAAAGCAACAAAGAAAACAAAAAGATTTTTCAAATTTGAAAACTAATGTCACTAACAGAAAGTTTATAATTTTTCTAAAATTAAAAGCAAAATGAATTAAAAATAAAGCAAAAAGCAACAAAAAATAAATAATAATGCAGAAAACAAAACAAAAAAACTGGAAAAATAAGTGCCAGCTACCATCGGGCCCCACGGCCTGAATCGACTTGAAACCCTACATGGGCCAGATTCAGGCCCGCAGGAGGCCAAGTAGGCCCACATGCACATAGCTAGTGATGATTAGGCCTGAAGCTCTGCGGTTGAGAGGAGCTCGAGAGGATTGGCGCAGCAGCTTATAAACCACTCTCGAGCTCTCTCAACTAGCAAGGTGGGACTAAACTTTTGGCGCTGGGCAGCACAAGGCCTTTGGTCCCGGTTGGTGGCACCAACCGACTAAAGGGTTTAGTCCGGTTCGTGCCACGACCGTGACTAATGCCCCCTTTAGTCCCGGTTGGAGCCACCAACCGACCAAAGGTCGCCGCTTCCGCCCTTTGGGCTGCTGAAAATTGGCCTTTGGTCGGTTGGTGGTACCAACCGGGACTAAAGACATTAGTCGGTTCGTGCCACGAACCGGGACCAATCGCCGCCTATATAAGCAAGACTTGTGAAAATTTTTGCTCAGTTCTTGATCCCGCCCGACGACGCCGCCAGGCTGCCCTCTGCGCCTCGCCCGTCGTCGTTGTCGCCTGCCTCCGACGCCGTCCCGCGCCGCCCAGACGCTGTCGCCACCCACGCCGCCCGACGCTGTCGCCACCCACGCCGCCCGACGCCGTCGCTTCCCTGCGTCGCGCCCGACGCCGTCGCCGCCCGCCTCTGCCTCGCCGTCGCCTCTGCCTCGCCCCGCGCCGCTTTGGTCAGGGCCGGCACCGCCCCCCTCTTCCCCTTTTTTTTGCAAATATAGCTATGTTTTTTTCCTGATTATGTGTATATGTATGAGTATATGTATATGTGTATATCTGTTTATATGTCTTTTTTTAAAAAATTGTTTTTGCATTTTATAAAATG
Source organism: Aegilops longissima (assembly GCA_021605205.1). NCBI lineage: Eukaryota > Viridiplantae > Streptophyta > Magnoliopsida > Poales > Poaceae > Aegilops > Aegilops longissima. Next base: position 19,850,706 of record CM038677.1, on the reverse strand, counting down.
TATATATGTTCTCTGTGTATATATATGTTTTATGTTCATAGATTTTATTTGAACATTATTTAAAAAAACATGCAATACTACTTCATGTATTTTTAAGAAGGAAGAAGAAGAAAAGAATGAGAGGAAAAGGAAAAAGAAGAGGAAGAAAGGAGAAGAAGAGGGATAGGAAGAAGAGGAGAAATAAATAAGAAGAAGAAAAAGAAGAAGAAGAAGAAGAAGAAAGAATAGAGGAGAAGAAGAAAAAACTCTATTTTCTATTTTTCTTCTTCTCCTCTATTCTTTCTTCTTCTCCTCTTTTTTCTTCTTTTTTCTTCTTCTTCTTCCTTCTTCCTTCTTCCTCTTTTCTTCCTTTTCCTTATTTTCCTTTCTCGAGGGATAAGAAGAAAAGAAGAGGAGAAGAAGAAAGAAAGGAATAGAGGAGAAAGAAGAAACTTTGACACGAGGGGGGGTACCATACCCCTCCCCGATAACATTATTTTCCCATGTATATGTATGTTGCGTCGTTGTCGATATAACGAGGGTGTCGAGGATCGCCGAGGGTCGAGGGTCGGGAACTAGGGTAGAGGGTCGAGGGTCGTTAAGGGGTCAAGGGTCGAAGGTTTCAGGTCGAGGTTCCTATAGTGTCAAAGTATTGAAGAAATCCATGGCTTCATCATTAGCCGGAAGTAACCATGGCTTGATGGTATTAAGTCCTCAAAGTTGTTGGAATGGAGTCCGGATAGGATAATTTGCCTTTTGTACGAATCTCAGCAAAGGCCTTTCAAATAACGATATTGGAAGGTTTTGCTGAACTTTGTACCAAAAGCTAATTATCCTATCTCGAACTCCGCTCCAAAATAACTTTGGAGAGCTTCACCATCATGCACCTGTTACTTTCGCCTAATGATGAAGACATGGTTTTGTTGAACTTTGACACTAGGCAACCTCCCGACCCTCGGCGATCTTCGACCCTTGACCTCGACCGCCGGCGATCCACGACCCTCTACCCTACATGGCGTCGATGCCCACGCCACTTGTGGGACATAGATGTACTGTTCAACACCGACCCCCTCCCGATAGCTTCAACACGTGGGGGGGTGGTCGATATTACCCCCTCCTAGCTTGAAGCGTTCTCGAGGCCACCCCCTAACCCTTGAAGCGTTGTCGAGGCCACCCCAAACCCTAGAGAAGCAGCGTCGAGGCCACTAATATGATTCCTTATTGTGATTAGCTAGCTAGTTCTATGTTTGCCACTAATATATCCATATCTGTCATGTTTGAATAATAATTTCCATGTTGTAAATATTTGTAGAAACTATGGACACCCCCCGAGACGAAGCACAAGAAGCGTTGTTGAGGGACATAATCACACGAGGAAGTGATGCCGTCTGCTCGTTGATGTTTCTCAACGACAACGATGGTCTGGAAGGAGAGGGTGAAGAAGCAGCTGGCTATGATTTACATGGCTCCGATGACCCAATGCCGGTGCAAGAAGGAGAGGGTGAAGAAGTAGACCGTGAGGACGGCTCCGGTGATCACCAAACCGAGTCTGGCCAGGTATATATATTAGTTAAGCCTGTGCTGACTAGCTCGCCTTTGTTTTGGTATGTACACATATTAATTAACTCGCGTCTTTGTTCTTTTTCTAGCCCTCCGGATCGAGCACAACTTCGTAAAGAGATGAGGCCCAAGAAAAGTTGAGCTCGGATGAAAAGTTTGAGATCATACAAATCGCGCTGACGGCCAACTGATTGAACCCTACCGGACAAAGAAGGCATTTGTTGCTCGGTCAAGGGTTACGGTTAGGGACAAGATCCCGATCAACATCCACCAATGGTATAAGCCTAAGAACGAAGACCCTGAGGTGTCTTGTGTCAATGATATGCAGAAAAATGATCTTTGGACTGAGCTGAAGTCAAATTTTACCCTACCGCTAGAGGATGATCCGGAGAAGCCAGTAATAGAGCCATTAATCAAGTCTTTTGCTCTTAAGAAGATGGCAGAACTATTCAGGAATTGGAAGAAAGAACTCAATACGTATGTCGAAAAAATGAGACACCAGAATTCAAGGGCAAATATGAGAAGATAAGAGATGATCGCCCGCATTTGTGGCCTACAAGACATCGAAAAGAGTAAAAAGATGTCGGCGACAAACAAGAGAAATGCTGCGAAGAAGAAGCTTCACCATCGCACGGGTCGGTGGCTACCTCGTAGCCCGCCTAAGTGGGCCAAGGCTGAGAATGATCTGCTTGATAAAGGGATCGAACCAGAGACAATGAACAGTCCAGACCATTGCCGGACTTGGTTCTTCGGGGCCGGCGGATCCTTGGACCCTCTAACAGGGAAGTGCATTTGGATGGACGAACAATTGGACATACCAGTCAAGAGGCTTCAGCATTATATCGAGCAGCGCAACAAGGGAAGTTCGTTCGCATAGGAGAAGGACGAGCTCACAATGGCCCTCGAAATCCTGAGCACCTGGACGGACACGAGGCACGCCAGCTCCGCTTCGTGGAAGGCTGGATTTCGGGACGCAGGGGTTACAAAACCCATGAGAGGAGGAAGAAACTGGAGCAGATCCTAATGCAAGGCGCTGCACGAAAGGGTAATGGGGCTAGAGGAACGAGAAGAGGAACGAGAAGCAGCAGATCACAACAACGACCTGCGAAGCTTCCCGGCTACCCGCCATCTCAGCGGAGAAGCAGCGTGGCTTCCACCGAGCTGCTTCAGCCAGAGCAGCATGCCTTGACGGCTCCTACCAGCTATCCCGTGGATGCGATCACGAATGCTGAACATTGCCACCTTATGGCGCAATGGAGCAATTTGAAGGTCAAGGCGGCTGTTGGCTCTGTTTATCCTACTAAACCCGACACAACTTTTCACCGCCGCCGATTCCGAAGGATATGCTAAGGTGATGGTCGATGAAATAACGGAGGATTTGAGGACCTCGGCTTGACCACCCTACCGGTGAAGGGAGTATCGGCTGGGTTCTGCTCAAGACTCCATGCCTATGGCGGAAGGATCTCATCAACCTTCCGAACTGGGCGCCTCCGCCTCCTCCTCCTCCTCCGCGAGTCAGGGCACTCCGCCTCCTCCACCGCCTCCTCCTCCGGCGAGTGACGATCAGGGCACTCGGCCGGCTCCTTCTCCGGCGCGTGGCGGCACTCCGCCTCCTTCTCAAACCTGCACCGGCGCGCCCGAGCAGCCAGCCTACTCCTTCTCCGCCTCGTCAGCAAGGGCGGAAGAGACCCGCCGCCGCTCCGGCTGCTCCGGCGCGTCGTAGTCCTTCTCCTCTGCCTCGTAAGCAAGGAAAGAAGACATCCGCTCCGTCTGCTCTGCCGGCGTGTAGCAGTACAGCCAAAGGCGGAGGAGATACTGATTCGGTCCTTCTCTGAAGACTCGGAGAAGTTACCGTCGAGAGGAGCGAGGAGGAAAACGCGAAGATCGCGCAGACCGAAGTGGATGACTGGTTTCAAGGGTTGAAAGCAAAGAGACATCCACCTCCGGAGGAGAAGGTAGATCCGGTCAAAGCGAAGCGCACTCTGGCTGCCCTGACAAAACCACCCAAGTCTCCGCCGAAAGGCAACTATGAGCGATTATTGGAAAGGCATTTGCGAAGCGGAGAGGTCGGGAAGTACTATTAGTGATCAAAGGATGAAAGAACGACGAGCTGGGAAACAAATTGCCCAGCTCGGCGAACAAGCAACAATCATGCCCCCGCTCAAGGTGCTCTGCTAGCGACATCGCCGATCCGAGGATGGTGCCCGGTTATGGCAATCCTGCAGATTACCTGCCCGACGATGTACATTATGATTTCTTGGAGGTGCAGATACAAAGATACGAGTACGGGAAGCCTCTCGTCAAAGATGAAAGCTCTCTATCAACGATGATGCGAAGATTGCATGATTGGTACATGAAAACCTGCAAAGAGTCTGAGGGGAGGAGTAGTTTGTATGTGAGAGTTAAAAAGGAGCATGACCTCCTTGGAATTGAACTGTTGCCTATTCCATTTGAGGAGTTCTATCAGTTTTTCAATCAATTGGCCCTCGATAAAGCAACGGTCACCTGCTACTATCTGTAAGTAGTACTACTTCTGTCATTAAGTATCTCTATATAACTCAGCTCTTTCATTGCATGTATTTATAAATATCCTCACTATATTATGCAGATTGAAGATCGCCGAAATGAAGAAAAGACAAGTGGGTGATATTGGGTTCATTAACACATATCTCATAGATGCAAATGAGGTTAAATATCGTGCCGGAGAAACCGAGGCCAACTTGCTACGATCGTTGGAAATAAATGAACACAAAATATAATACTCTTTCCTTACAACTACAAGTGAGTGTTACTTGTCTTGTGGCATATTCGGTTTCCTTATTAGTCCAGGTTATAGTAATGTAATTGATGAGTTATGCATGCTTAGAGGTTCCACTATATTCTCCTAGAGATTAAGGTTGAGCGGGGAGTAGTAACTGTCTTAGACTTGAGACGAAAAGATCCCAAGGAGTATGCGGACATGACTGAAATGCTCGAGAAGTAAGTTAAATCGATCATTAAACACCATATCAGCAACTTTGTTCATTTCTGATATCAAGTAATTGTTTTCTTTGTATGGCAGGGCTTGGGGAAAATTCACCAAAAAAGCTCGGGACTACCAAGAAGCTGGAATTTAGACACCAAAGTAAGTACTATATAGTAGCATATTCCACGCATCTCCTAGTGATTCAAGCGCTAGTTTCATCAATACCATTTAGCATGCTTGTTAATTATCAGTTTGATTGACCTCTGTTTCTTGTAAAGTGGTTGTGGCAGGAACAAGGGAATGATTTCTGTGGATACTACGTTTGCGAGTCCATCCGCCACACGACCTGTGAGAGGGGCTACTCCGACAAACAATATGAAGTGCGTAAATAAAAATATTCACAATTTTATTTTATTACCATCATTTGTGTTGAGTTTCATTCATTCATATATATATATATATATATATATATATATATATATATATATATATATATATATATATATATATATATATATTGACCCCTTTCTTAAAATTAGATGTTTCGGAAGCGGGATGAACTCCTAGCACCAGATCGCATGCGAGCAATTCAAGAGGAATTGGCGGCATTCTTTCTTGACCACGTGATCGCTGAAGACGGAGAATACTATGTGGACCACGCGTCCGTATGTTAGGAGATTATATATTTGTAAAAGATAATTATTGTATATATGTAGCCGGTAGTGTCGGATAGATATACGAGAACTTGTTGTTCGACCAATCTCTCGGAGAAGGAGAGGTGGTCGATATCACTTCTCTCTGTATGCATATATGTTCATGACGATCTTCTGCTTGCTTAATTACTAACTAGCTAGCGTGTCTAGCTAGTCCTCTCTATACGTATGTATAGTACGTAGCGTCGACCAAGCACGGACAAAAGAGAGGACACTTTTCTCTATTAATTAGCTAGCTATAGCACAATATATGAAACACCTAAATTAACCCCCCAAAACCCCCCAAACCCCCCTTTTCAAGAAAAAAAACAAAAACCAGAGCCATAGAAATGTTGACGCGTGGATGCCTATTGGTCCCGTTGGTGCCACCAACCGGGACCAAAGGCCCTCCTGCTGGGCTCAGCGGACAGGCCACGTGGAGGTTTGATCAGGTCCGGTTCGATAGAACCGGACTAAAGGGCGAGGGTATTAGTACCGACCCTTTAGTCCCGGTTCATGAACCGGGACTAAAGGCCCTCACCAACCGGGTCAATAGGCCCCTTTTCTACTAGTGTGATCCTATCTTGCAAGTTTATAGTCACCTATTATGTGTTATGATCCGACAACCCCGAAGTGACAATAATCGGGATACTTATCGGTGATGACCATAGTTTGAGGAGTTCATGTATTCACTATGTGCTAATGCTTTGTTCCGGTTCTCTATTAAAAGGAGGCCTTAATATCCCTTAGTTTCCATTAGGACCCCGCTGCCATGGGAGGGTAGGACAAAAGATGTCATGCAAGTTCTTTTCCATAAGCACGTATGACTATATTCGGAATACATGCCTACATTATATTAATGAATTGGAGCTAGTTCTGTGTCACCCTATGTTATGACTGTTACATGATGAACCGCATCCGGCATAATTATCCATCACCGATCCAATGCCTACGAGTTTTCCATATACCGGTTTACGCTTATTTACACTACTAGGGAAAACCTTATACACAGAATCTTACCAGTAGCGATAGCTAAAAACATGCGCTACTGCTAATTACTAGTAGCGTGGGTTATAAACCCACGCTACTACTAATTTGATAGTAGTATCGCGGGTTTTTAACCCTCGCTACTACTAAGTGATTTCCACCGTGCCTTTCGGGACCAGCCGTAGTAGTAGCGCGGGTTATAAACCCACGCTACTACTAAGTTGATAGTAGTAGCGCGGGTTTTAATCCTCGCTACTACTAAGCATTCTCTACCGTGCCCCCCGGGCCATGCCATAGTAATAGCGAGGGGTATGAACCCGCGCTACTACTAAGTTGATAGTAGTAGGCGCAGGTTGAAGGAAATATGCCCTAGAGGCAATAATAAAGTTATTATTTATTTCCTTATATCATGATGAATGTTTATTATTCATGCTGGAATTTTATTAACCGGAAACATAATACATGTGTGAATACATAGACAAACAGATAGTCACTAGTATGCCTCTACAAGACTAGTTCATTAATCGAAGATGGTTATGTTTCCTAACCATAGACATGTGTTGTCATTTGATTAATGGGATCACATCATTAGGAGAATGATGTGATTGACATGACCCATTTCGTTAGCTTAGCACTTGATCGTTTAGTATGTTGCTTATGCTTTCTTCATGACTTATACAAAGTTCCTGCAACTATGAGATTATGCAACTCCCGTTTACCGGAGGAATACTTTGTGTGCTACCAAACGTCACAACGTAAATGGGTGATTATAAAGGTACTCTACAGGTGTCTCCAAAAGTATATGTTGAGTTGGCATGAATCGAGATTAGGTTTTGTCACTCCGATTGTCGGAGAGGTATCTCTGGGCCTTCTCGGTAATACACATCACATAAGCCTTGCAAGCATTGCAACTAATGAGTTAGTTGTGAGATGATGTATTGGAAGCCTACATTTGGACATCGGAAATGTTCCGAGTGAAATCGGGAATTTACCAGAGTACCGGGAGGTTACCGGAACCCCCGGAACTATATGGGCCATAGTGGGCCTTGGTGGAAAGGAGAAAGGACCAGCCCTAGGTGGCGCGGCCTCTCCCCTTCCCTAGTCCTACTAGGACTAGGAAAGGTGGGCCGCCCCCTCTCTCTTTCCCCTCCGTGAATCCTATTCCAACTAGGATTGAGGGGAATCCTACTCCGGAGGAGTAGGACTCCTGGCCGCGCCTCCTCTTGGCCGGCCGCCCCTCCCCTTGGCTCCTTTATATACGGGGCAGGGGCACCCTAGAACACACAAGTTGATCTACGGATCGTTCCTTAGCCGTGTGCGGTGCCCCTTCCACCATATTCCACTTCGGTCATATCGTCATGAGCTTAGGCGAAGCCCTGCGCCGGAGAAGTCATATCGTCATGAGCTTAGGCGAAGCCCTGCGTCGGTGGAGCATCATCATCGTCCACCACGCCGTCGTCTTGACGGAACTCATCCCGACACTTTGCTGGATCGAGTCCGGGATCGCCATCGAGCTGAACGTGTGCAGAACTCGGAGGTGCCGTCGCTCGGTGCTTGGATCGGTCGGATCGTGAAGACGCACGACTACATCAACAGCGTTGTTATAACGCTTCCGCTTTCGGTCACGAGGGTACGTGGACAGACACTCTCCCCTCTCGTTGCTATGCCATCACCATGGTCTTGCGTGTACGTAGGAAATTTTTTGAAATTACTACGTTCCCCAACAGTGGCATCTGAGCCTGGTTTTATGCGTTGATGTCATATGCACGAGTAGAACACAAGTGAGTTGTGGGCGATATAAGTCATACTGCTTACCAGCAAGTCATACTTTGGTTCAGCGGTATTTGTGAGATGAAGCGGCCCGGACCGACATTACGCGTACGCTTACGCGAGACTGGTTTCACCGCTTCGAGCACTAGTTGCTTAAAGGTGACCGGCGGGTGTCTGTCCCTCTCACTTTAGTTGAACCGAGTGTGGCTATGCCCGGTCCTTGCGAAGGTTAAAACAGCACCAACTTGACAAACTATCGTTGTGGTTTTGATGCGTAGGTAAGAACGGTTCTTGCTCAGCCCGTAGCAGCCACGTAAAACTTGCAACAACAAAGTAGAGGACGTCTAACTTGTTTTTGCAGGGCATGTTGTGATGTGATGTGGTCAAGACGTGATGCTATATTTTATTGTATGAGATGATCATGTTTTGTAACCGAGTTATCGGCAATCGGCAGGAGCCATATGGTTGTCGCGTTATTGTATGAAATGCAAAAGCCATGTAATTGCTTTACTTTATCACTAAGCAGTAGCGATAGTCGAGAAGCAATAGTTGGCGAGACGACAACGATGCTACGATGGAGATCAAGGTGTCGCGCCGTGACGATGGTGATCATGACGGTGCTTGGAGATGGAGATCACAAGCACAAGATGATGATGACCATATCATATCACTTATATTGATTGCATGTGATGTTTATCCTTTATGCATCTTATCTTGCTTTGATTGACGGTAGCATTATAAGATGATCTCTCACTAAAATTATCAAGAAGTGTTCCCCTGAGTATGCACCGTTGCTAAAAGTTCGTAGTACCCAGACACCACGTGATGATCGGGTGTGATAAGTTCTACGTCCATCTACAACGGGTGCAAGCCAGTTTTGCACACGCAGGATACTCAGGTTAAACTTGACGAGCCTAGCATATGCAGATATGGCCTCGGAACACGGAGACCGAAAGGTCGAGCGTGAATCATATAGTAGATATGATCAACATAGTGATGTTCACCATTGAAAACTACTCCATATCACGTGATGATCGGTTATGGTTTAGTTGATTTGGATCACGTAATCACTTAGATGACTAGAGATATCTGTCTAAGTGGGAGTTTTTAATATGATTAATTGAACTTAAATTTATCATGAACTTAGTACTGATAGTATTTTGCTTGTCTATGTTTACTGTAGATAGATGGCTCGTCTGTTGTTCCGTTGAATTTTAATGCGTTCCTTGAGAAAGCAAAGTTGAAAGATGATGGTAGCAATTACACGGACTGGGTCCGTAACTTGAGGATTATCCTCATTGCTGCACGTAAGAATTACGCCCCGAAGCACCGCTGGGTGCCAGAACCTGCTGCAGAGCAACGCCAGAAGTTGTGAACGTCTGGCAGATCAAAGCTGATGACTACTCTATAGTTGAGTGTGCCATGCTTTACGGCTTAGAACCGGGTCTTCAACGACGTTTTGAACGTCATGGAGCATATGAGATGTTCCAGGAGTTGAAGTTAATATTTCAAGCAAATGCCCGGATTGAGAGATATGAAGTCTCCAATAAGTTCTATAGCTGCAAGATGGAGGAGAATAGTTCTGTCGGGAGCACATACTCAAAATGTCCGGGTATAATAATCACTTAATTCAGCTGGGAGTTAATCTTCCGGATGATAGTGTCATTGATGAAATTCTCCAATCATCGCCACCAAGCTACAAGAGCTTCGTGATGAACTATAATATGCAAGGGATGACTAAGACAATTCTGAGCTCTTCGCAATGCTAAAAGCCATGGAGGTAGAAATCAAGAAAGAGCATCAAGTGTTGATGGTCAACAAGACCACTAGTTTCAAGAAAAGGGCAAAGGGAAGAAGAAGGAAACTTCAAGAACAGCAAGAAAGTTGCTGCTCAAGAGAAGAAACCCAAGTCTGGACCTAAGCCTGAAATCGAGTGTTTTTACCGCAAGCGATCGACATTTGAAGCGGAACTGCCCCAAGTATTTGGCGGATAAGAAGGATGGCAAGGTGAACAAAGGTATATGTGATATACATGTTATTGATGTGTACCTTACTAGAGCTCGTAGTAGCACTGGTATTTGATACTGGTTCATTGCTAATATTTGCAACTCAAACAGGGACTACGGAATAGACGAGCACCGCAAAGGACGAGGTGACGATCGCGTGGGAAATGGTTCCAAAGTCAATGTGATCGCGGTCGGCACGCTACCTCTACATCTACCTTCGGATTAGTTTTAGACCTAAATAATTGTTATTTGGTGCCAGCGTTGAGCATGAACATTATATCTGGATCTTGTTTGATGCGAGACGGTTATTCATTTAAATCAGAGAATAATGGTTGTTCTATTTATATGAGTAATATCTTTTATGGTCATGCACCCTTGAAGAATGGTCTATTCTTGTTGAATCTCGACAGTAGTGATACACATATTCATAATGTCGAAGCCAAAAGATGCAGAGTTGATAATGATAGTGCAACTTATTTGTGGCACTGCCGTTTAGGTCATATCGGTGTAAACGCATGAAGAAACTCCATACAGATGGACTTTTGGAATCACTTGATTATGAATCACTTGGTACTTATGAACCGTGCCTCATGGGCAAGATGACTAAAACACCGTTCTCCGTTGTATGGAGAGAGCAACAGACTTATTGGAAATCATACATACAGATGTATGTGGTCCGATGAATGTTGAAGCTCGTGGCGGATATCGTTATTTTCTCACCTTCACAGATGATTTAAGCAGATACGGGTATATCTACTTGATGAAGCATAAATCTGAAACATTTGAAAAGTTCAAAGAATTTCAGAGTGAAGTTGAAAATCATCGTAACAAGAAAATAAAGTTTCTACGATCTGATCGTGGAGGAGAATATTTGAGTTACGAGTTTGGTCTACATTTGAAGCAATGCGGAATAGTTTCAACTCACGCCACCGGGAACACCACAGCGTAATGGTGTGTCCGAACGTCGTGTCGTATTTTACTAGATATGGTGCGATCTATGATGTCTATTTCGATTTACCGCTATCGCTTTGAGGTTATGCTTTAGAGACGGCCGCATTCACGTTAAATAGGACACCGTCAAAATCCGCTGAGACGACGCCTTATGAACTATGGTTTAGCAAGAAACCAAAGTTGTCGCTTCTGAAAGTTTGGGGTTGCGATGCTTATGTGAAAAACTTCAACCTGATAAGCTTGAACCCAAATCGGAAAAATGTGTCTTCATAGGATACCCAAAGGAGACAATTGGGTACACCTTCTATCACAGATCCGAAGGCAAGACATTCGTTGCTAAGAATGGATCCTTTCTAGAGAAGGAGTTTCTCTCGAAAGAAGTGAGTGGGAGGAAAGTGGAACTTGATGAGGTAATAATACCAGCTCCCTTATTGAAAGTAGTTCATCACGAAATCAGTTTCAGTAACACCTACACCAGTTAGCGAGGAAGATAATGATAATGATCATGAAACTTCAGATCAAGTTGTCACTGAACTCAGAGATGAACCAGAATAAAATCCGCACTGCAGTGGTACGGTAATCCTATTCGGAAGTCATGCTACTAGATCATGGTGAACCTACGAACTATGAAGAAGCGATGGTGAGCCCAGATTCCACAAAATGGCTTGAAGCCATGAAATCTGAGATGGGATCCATGTATGAGAACAAAGTATGGACTTTGGTAGACTTGCCCGATGATCGGCAAGCCATTGAGAATAAATGGATCTTTAAGAAGAAGACCGACGTCGATGGTAATGTAACTGTCTACAAAGCTCGACTTGTTGCAAAAGGTTTTCGACAAGTTCAAGGGGTTGACTACGATGAGACTTTCTCACCCGTGGCGATGCTTAAGTCTGTCCGAATCATGTTAGCAATTGCCGCATTTTATGATTATGAAATTTGGCAAATGGATGTAAAACTGCATTCTTGAATGGATTTCTAGAAGAAGAGTTGTATATGATGCAACCAGAAGGTTTTGTTGATCCAAAGGGTGCTAACAAAGTGTGCAAGCTCCAACGATCAATTTATGGTCTGTGCAAGCCTCTCGGAGTTGGAATAAACGCTTTGATAGTGTGATCAAAGCATATGGTTTTATATGACTTTTGGAGAAGCTCTGTATTTACAAGAAAGTGAGTGGGAGCTTTGTAGCATTTCTGATATTATATGTGGACGACATATTGTTGATTGGAAATGATATAGAATTTCTGGATAGCATAAAAGGATGAATAAAAGTTTTTCAATGAAAGACCTCGTGAAGCTGCTTATATATTGGGCATCAAGATCTATAGAGATAGATCAAGACGCTTAATTGGACTTTCACAAAGCACATACCTTGATAAAGTTTTGAAGAAGTTCAAAATGGATCAGGCAAAGAAAGGTTTTTTACCTGTATTACAAGGTGTAAGATTGAGTCGACTCAATGCCCGACCACAGCAGAAGATAGAGAGAAAATGAAAGATGTTCCTATGCTTCAGCCATAGGCTCTATCATGTATGCAATGCTGTGTACCAGACTGACGTATGCTTAGCTGTAAGCTTGGCAGGAAGGTACCAAAGTAATCCAGAGTGGATCATCGGACAGCGGTCAAGAACATCCTGAAATACCTGAAAAGGACTAAGGATATGTTTCTCGATATGGAGGTGACAAAGAGCTAGTCGTAAATGGTTACGCCGATGCAGGCTTTGACACTGATCCGACGATTCTAAATCGCAAACCGGATACGTATTTTTATTAAACGGTGGAGCTGTCGGTTGGTGCAGTTCTAAACAAAGCGCCGTGGCGGGATCTACATGTGAAGCGGAGTACATAGCTGCTTCGAAGCAGCAAATGAAGGAGTCTGGATGAAAGAGTTCATTTCCGATCTAGGTGTCATACCTAGTGCATCGGGACCAATGAAGATCTTCGTGACAATACTTGGTGAAATTGCCTTGGCAAAGGAATCCAGATTTCACAAGAGGACCAAGCATATCAAGAGACGCTTCAATTCCATTCGGGACCAAGTCCAAGTGGGAGACATAGAGATTTGCAAAATACATACGGATCTGAATGTTGCAGACCGTTGACTAAGCCTCTTCCACGAGCAAAACATGATCAGCACCAAGACTCCATGGGTGTCGAATCATTCTTGTGTAATCTAGATTATTGACTCTAGTGCAAGTGGGAGACTGAAGGAAATATGCCCTAGAGGCAATAATAAAGTTATTATTTATTTCCTTATATCATGATGAATGTTTATTATTCATGCTGGAATTGTATTAACCGGAAACATAATACATGTGTGAATACATAGACAAACAGATAGTCACTAGTATGCCTCTACAAGACTAGTTCATTAATCGAAGATGGTTATGTTTCCTAACCATAGACATGTGTTGTCATTTGATTAATGGGATCACATCATTAGGAGAATGATGTGATTGACATGACCCATTTCGTTATCTTAGCACTTGATCGCTTAGTATGTTGCTTATGCTTTCTTCATGACTTATACAAAGTTCCTGCAACTATGAGATTATGCAACTCCGCTTACGGAGGAATACTTTGTGTGCTACCAAACGTCACAACGTAAATGGGTGATTATAAAGGTACTCTACAGGTGTCTCCAAAAGTATATGTTGAGTTGGCATGAATCGAGATTAGGTTTTGTCACTCCGATTGCTCGGAGAGGTATCTCTGGGCCTTCTCGGTAATACACATCACATAAGCCTTGCAAGAATTGCAACTAATGAGTTAGTTGTGAGATGATGTATTACGGAACGAGTAAAGAGACTTACGATAACGAGATTGAACTAGGTATTGATACCGACGATCGAATCTCGGGTAAGTAACATACCGATGACAAAGGAACAACGATATCGTTATGCGGTTTGACCGATAAAGATCTTCGAGAATATGTAGGAACCAATATGGGCATCCAGGTTCCGCTACTGGTTATTGACCGAGAATGGTTCTAGGTCATGTCTACATAGTTCTCGAACCCGTAGGGTCCGCACGCTTAACGCTTCGATGACAGTTCATTATGAGTTTATAAGTATTGATGTACCAAGGTAGTTCGAGTCCCGGATGTGATCACGGACATGACGAGGAGTCTCAAATGGTCGAGACGTAAAATTGATATATTGAAGCCTACATTTGGACATCGGAAATGTTCCGAGTGAAATCGGGAATTTACCGGAGTACCGGGAGGTTACCGGAACCCCCCGGGAACTATATGGGCCATAGTGGGCCTTGGTGGAAAGGAGAAAGGACCAGCCCTAGGTGGCCGCGCGCCTCCCCCCTTCCCCTAGTCCTACTAGGACTAGGAAAGGTGGGCCGCCCCCTCTCTCTTTCCCTCCGTGAATCCTATTCCAACTAGGATTGAGGGGAATCCTACTCCCGGAGGAGTAGGACTCCTGGCGCGCCTCCTCTTTGCCGGCCGCCCCTCCCCTTGGCTCCTTTATATACGGGGCAGGGGCACCCTAGAACACACAAGTTGATCTACGGATCGCTCCTTAGCCGTGTCGGTGCCCCTTCCACCATATTCCACTTCGGTCATATCGTCATGAGCTTAGGCGAAGCCCTGCGCCGGAGAAGTCATATCGTCGCGAGCTTAGGCGAAGCCCTGCGTCGGTGGAGCATCATCATCGTCCACCACGCCGTCGTCTTGACGGAACTCATCCCGACACTTTGCTGGATCGAGTCCGGGATCGCCATCGAGCTGAACGTGTGCAGAACTCGGAGGTGCCGTGACGCTCGGTGCTTGGATCGGTCGGATCGTGAAGACGTCGACTACATCAACCGCGTTGTTATAACGCTTCGCTTTCGGTCTCACGAGGGCGTGGACGACACTCTCCCTCTCGTTGCTATGCCATCACCATGGTCTTGCGTGTACGTAGGAAATTTTTTGAAATTACTACGTTCCCCAACACAGGTTTATACCCCTCGCTACTACTAAGTACAAGGTAGGTGAAATCTCCATATCCTCGGTCGAATCCCTCCTCTCTCCCTCACTCTCCCCCCTCTCTCCATAGGCTCTCCCATTCGGCTTCTCCCTCCCACACACGATTCCCTTCCTCATCCACCACCACCGCCGGCCTCGCACCTCATGCCTCCCCCAAATCCGGGGACCTCCACACCCACCACAGCCCCCTCCCCCTCCTTCCTCGTCCTTCTCTGATGTTGGAAGGAGAGGCAGATCCAGCAGAGCGCCATCCATGGCGCTGGCCAGATCCGCCATGGACACAACCACAGGTGAGTTGTTCTTCCTACTCCTCTCCCATCTCTCTCTCTCTCTCTCTCTCTCTCTCTCTCTCTCTTCATCTTCCAGATCGAGCAGAGCACCATCCATGGCGTCATCTAGGGTTTCGGCTCCAACTCCAGCGACCACCGGTGAGTTGCTGCACCTACTCCTCTCTATCTCTCTCTTCCTCTTCTAATTCTTGTCTCTTTTTTTGTAGCAGCAGCAAAGGAGAGGTGTATCACCATGGACGACTTCATCCCCTCTAGGATCAGCGTCGATCATGGATGAAGAGGACGATGACGCCTAGCTAGCAGCAGCAGCCATGGCTGGAATTTTTTTTAATTCCTAATTAGTTAGCAGTAGCGAGGGTACAGACCCACGCTACTACTAGTTAGTAGTAGCGCGGGTTGTATCCACGCTACTACTAACGGACGTAGTAGTAGCGCGGGTGGCACCCGCGCTACTACTACTAGTTAGCTGTAGCGCCTTATCAGTAGCGCGGGCACCCGCGCTACTAATGTACCTAAAACCCGCGCTGCTGCTAGGCTTTTCCCTAGTAGCGTTACTTTCCCGTTGTTAGTGTTACAATTATTACAAAACACCAAAAATATTACTTTTGCTTCCGTTACTTTTGTTACCGTTACCACCACTATCATACTACTTTGCTACTAAACACTTTGTTGCAGATATTAAGTTTCCAGGTGTGGCTGAATTGACAACTCAGTTGCTAATACTTTAGAATATTCTTTGGCTCCTCTTGTGTCGAATCAATAAATTTGGGTTGAATACTTTACCCTCGAAAGCTGTTGCGATCCCCTACACTTGTGGGTTATCAACTGGAAGCTAAAGCGGAGGCGGAGTTAAGATGGAAAGAACTGCTCCGTGAGGAGGAATTGATGTGGGCTCTGCGAGCTAAAGTTTGCAAAATCGTCCAAGGGGATGATAACACACAATTCTTCCACATGATTGCGAATGGCAAGCACCAAAAGAAGAGAATCTTTCAGCTTGAGCAAGACGAGGGAACGATTTTAGGGCAGGAGAACCTAAAGGCATATATCACAAATTACTACAAATAGTTGTTTGGGCCTCCTGAGGACAATTTTGTTTCTTTGGACGAGTCGAGGGCTGAGGATGTTCCTCAGCCCGCAGTTGATGAGAACGATATTTTGATAGCCCCTTTTTCAGAGAAAGAGGTGTTCGAAGCAATTTCCCAAATGAAAAATAATAAAGCTCCAGGACCGGATGGTTTTCCGGTGGAGTTTTATAAGAAGTGCTGGCACATTATTAAGGGGGACTTGCTCCCGATGTTTCAGGACCTTTTTTTGGGACAGCTGCAGTTGTTTCACTTGAACTTTAGCACTATCACGCTTCTTCCTAAGAAAACAGAGGATGTGAAGATTGAGCAATTTAGGCCGATATGTCTTCTTAATGTTAGGTTTAAAATGTTTACCAAAGTTGGGACTAACAAGCTTACACCGATTGCACATTCTGTGGTGCAGCCGTCCCATACTGCTTTCATGCCGGACAGAAACATCCTAGAAGGGGTTGTGGTTTTGCATGAAACGCTCCATGAAATCCACACGAAGGGGTTGACAGGGTTGTTTTCGAAGTGGATTTTGAGAAAGCGTACGACAAGGTCAAATGGCCATTTCTTCAGCAGGCTTTGCATATGAAAGGTTTCGGTCAGGCCTGGAGTATTGGAATCAGGGTTAATGATGACATAGGTCATTATTTCCAGACACACAAGGGCTTGCGACAAGGAGATCCGATGTCACCGTTTCTGTTTAACATTTTCGTGGATATGTTGACAATCTTAATAGGAAGGGCCAAGGATGATGGTCAGGTAGGTGGCCTCGTCCCGCATTTAGTCGACGGGGGAGTGTCTATCCTACAGTACTTTGATGATATTATCATCTTTATGGAGCATGATTTGGCTAAAGCTAGAAATATGAAGCTTGTTTTATGCTGGTTCGAACAATTATCAGGGTTGAAGATTAACTTCAACAAAAGTGAATTGTTCTGCTTTGGAAGAGCTAAAGAAGAACCACAAGCATACAAAGAATTGTTCAGGTGTGAACTGGGGTCTTTACCCTTCACGTATTTGGGTATACCAATTCACCATCGCAAGCTCTCTAACAACGAGTGGAAGAGCATTGAGGATCGATTTGATAAAAAACTGAGCTGCTAGAAGGGCAAGCTTATGTCATACGGAGGAAGATTGATTTTGATTAATTCAGTTCTCATGAGTATGTCTATGTTTCTATTGTATTTTTTCGAAGTACCAGTTGGAGTACGGAAAATGCTAGACTTTTATCGATCGCGCTTCTTCTAGCAGAGCGATGAATTAAAAATAAAATACAGACTCGCTAAGTGGGACATCATTTGTTGGCCGAAGGACCGGGGGGGTCTAGGCATTGAAATTTTAGAGGTAAAGAACAGATGTCTTCTCAGCAAATGGTTGTATAAGTTATCTTTAGGGACGGATGCCACTTGGGCACAGATTCTTCGTGCTAAGTACCTCCAGTCCAAAACATTATCCCAGGTGATGGTAAGACCGACTGATTCACCTTTCTGGAAGGGACTCATGCGAGTGAAATCAGCCTTCTTCAATAGGACAAAGTTCGTAGTTCGAGATGGTACTTCCACAAGATTCTGGGAGGATACATGGCTAGGGGACGCTCCCCATGCGATCCAATATCCTTCTCTCTATAATATTGTTCAGCGAAGCGACGCTTACGTTGCAACAGTATTACAGTCAAATCCTCTTAATATTCAATTCAGGAGGACGCTAGTAGGAAATCGTTGGGAAGATTGGCTCCATCTTGTGAGACGATTGATGGATGTCCAACTCTCTCAACAGCCAGACCTGCTTCGCTGGAAACTAAATAAGAATGGGGAATTTTCAGTTAAATCCATGTATTTGGATATTATCAACGCTAGCGTCATTCCTAGTTCGAAAAACATTTTGAAAGTCAAAGTGCCTTTGAAAATCAAATTGTTTATTTGGTTTGTCCACAAACAAGTCATCTTAACTAAAGACAATTTGGCAAATCACAACTGGACGAGCTCTAAAAGATATAGTTTTTGTGATAGCGATGAATCAATCAGACACCTCATTCTTGATTGCCCTTTGGCAAAGATTTTGTGGAGGTCTATCCACATAGCTTTTAAAATAACGCCTTCGAATTCCATCAACACGTTATTTGGGACATGGCTAGATGGGATTTTTGTAGTAACAGTGAGACATATCCGATTAGGAGTATGTGCTTTACTCTGGGCAATCTGGAATTGCAGAAACGATTTGGTTTTTAACATAACAACAAATATTCATTTCTTGCAGGTTATCTTCAGGGCCACTACACTCATCCGTATGTGGTCGCTACTCACTCCGACGGAGGCCAGGGAGCATTTGGTTACTGGTTCTATCCGATGGAAGACGGTAGCTCGGGCTATCTTCAACCAGTTTGGATGGCGTTCATGTAATAGGATAGGTGTTTAGTTTCCTATCTGTTTTTGCCTGCCAGTTGTGGCTCTCCCTTTTTGTGCTTTCGTGCTCTGTGTTGAGCATTTTGTTCCTTTGTATGAGACTACGAGACCTCTATTGAACCTTTTGCTTATTAATAATATGGTCGTATGCATCTTTCTGATGCAGAGGCCAGGGTAAACCCCCTTTTCAAAAAAGATAAAAAACTACAAAACTCTAAACTTTTATGTAGTTCAACCGGAAAACCTTTATCCTTTCAAAGCACAATTTCATTTCATTTTTTAGATAAAGCAACCACCATATTCACACAACAAATACAAGTGCATGAAAGTGAAAATAGGTCTAATGGGACAACAAGGAAAACATGCCCACAAACACAAGAACAATGGCGATACACTACTCGTTGCGGGTAAATGCTCAAAGGCTGGGGGACCAAGCCAGTTGGCGGCCTACAACTAGAAAATCACTAATCATGCCACCTAGACAATCCTTGTTCCATTGTCTACATGGTGGGTGTCACTGCTGCAAGAAAGAACCAAACTTAAGCACAGAGTCAGAAGCACGCAGTAGAAAAACTCGCACGATAACCATTTTGTTACGTGTAGTCCATGGGGTCCATGTCATCGCCATAAACACTAACCGAAGAGAAACCACCTAGGTGTGGGGTCTGCCCCTTGGCTCCCATAGCTTCACATACAAAGCTCCATAAAAAGCTGGCAGCGGGACAAATAAATAAAATGTGGGTCCCAAACTCGGGAACCATGTAAAGGGGGCAAGGGCCATCACGGGCCCATGTTGCTTTGCCACCTCCAGTCCCAAGCGGAGGCGATCTCATATAAGTTGCCAGACGAAAGTCTTGATCTTCTGCAGAATTGGCGCTTTCCATAGTGGGAACTACTCACACCTCATCAGAGAGGTAGCAAGGTTCATGTAGAATCCCTCCGTTACTGATTTCCCCCGCGACAGAGTACCAAAAATTTAAATAAAGGCCTCCAGATGGGATCATGGAAGAACATTGGCTTGTGGCAACGAAATAATTGTTTCTGGTCTCCCTCTGGGTTTTTTTTTTTTGAAATATATATGCATTTATAGGCCATGAATTAGGTCAATCAAGCAGCAGGGGAGCACAAGGGGGCAGGGCGTGCCCTTGCCTTGTTGTCATCTCGTGCAATGTATGGACTCCCCACAAAGCTTCCTGGGTCTCTTTTGGTCCAGAAAAATCGCCAAAAAGTTTCATCATGTTTTGACTCCATTTGGTATGGATTTTCTGTAAAAACCAAAAACAAGCAGAAAACAATAACTGGCACTCGGCACTGAGTTAATATATTAGTTATTAACAATGGTATAAAATGGTGTATAAAGCGTACAAGATTGATAATATAATAGCATAAAACAATAAAAATTATAGATACGTCAAAGACGTATCAATGACACAAATGAAACGTCGTAAAATAAAGCAAATTTTGTAGTGATTGCTCCAAGCCAAGGACACTTAACTTTGAGGTTCCTTTTGGATGGGATCTCCGAAAAGAATGTGCATCTCGTTGATATGAGTAGCCTATAAGTCCTATTAAACCGGGATGTCACAGTGGACCTCCGAAATCGTCAAGGAGGTTACACACGGGTTAATGAGATCGGACGGCAGGGAGGCCGAGAGGTAGGCAAAAGGCAGTCGAGGGGAGACATCACACGTTTCAGGGGCCGCCGGCGCCTCCGGATGGGTTGAAGAGGCGGGTACTCCAACATCCTTTATAAAAGAATATCTGGAAAATAAATAGATAGTAGCGTGTAGATTGGGATTGAACACCTGGCCTGCTCAAGCCAAATGCCTTGTGATTTATTGTTGGTTTATATTCAACATTATTTGCATTTATTTGATTTGTGGCCATTTAAAAAATAGCTTTAATATTTCGTTTTTTTCACGAACAAGCAGGGTGGATCTTGCATATGCGAAGGCATCGTCTTAATTATTGAACGTGTCTACGAATTGATCTTATATCTGAGAAATAAATTTACTGTTTCATGGTTATTCATATTATAGGATATACGAAATTTTTTGGTCCTATAACAATCACAAATATTATGAGAAACAAAATATGATCTGTACATAAACGCATCTTTAATGATATTAGTTTGTGGGTGAATGATTATTGTGCCCTTTCTAAAGTACCATATTAGTTGCCATACATATTATTCTTCCATGGTATTAGATCAATACATAAATTTAAAATTCATCACATGATCAATACGTACCATATTTCGAAAGCAATTTCTATATATAATTTCCTATGTAAATTTTTTTGTGACGAGTGTCTTATTTGATGTTAGATCAGTACGCGGCTTTAACATCTGATTGTTGGTTGTCAGTGCTACATCCTTATTGATGAAAGTCTATATGTTCTGATCCAAATAATGATGAGGCCCAAAAGTTGCCTCTCCAGACGGGATTCTTCACCGATTTTGTTCAAAATTGTTTACACGAGAGCCTTAGATCATAAAGACGGGTTTGGGAGAGGATAAGGCTCATCTAGAGCCCTTGGATGGAGGAGGAGGAACCATACCAATGGAGGAGACCCGAGAAGGCCTCTTATATATACACCTCCAACCGTAAGAACCGTATTCAGCCATCTTCATCCACCACAAATCGGGGCGCCCTCCGGGAGGCTGACCCCTTGGGGAAGGCCTCTCCTCCACAGCTCCACCACGTCGCGCAAAGAGGAGGCGGCGCCGCGATTGTCACCAGGCACCATCCTTGCTAGGTCATGCGCGTCCGAGACATATCCATCTCCATCTCCAGCTTCACACTTGTAATTTGTAAGATTAAACATGTTGATGACATCAATGAATCATTGCTCTTTGTATGTCTATTCATCTATGTTTGAGTGATTGATCCGATTCTAGGTTGAGGTATGATCTAGTATGCAAAATTAGTCTTTTTGGTATGATCTGGTATTTACTCGTGTTGCACGTAATGTTGGGAGACGTCCTTTCTTTTCATCTTATGATAACCTGCACGTATACTTGTATTAGTCCGTTGTCACTAAGATGCCCCATTATTACTAATGAGACCGAAGTCTAGACACCTCCTTCGTTTTAAATTTGCAGTATCGTTTTAACGGATGTACATTGTCGTGCCGTGTCGTACTAGAGAATCTCTTAAACGAATTTTGCGTAAAAAAATTAGCACATCGGCTAGAGTTACTCTAAGAGCATCTCTAGCAGATCCCGCAACCGAAGGAGTCGCAAAAACTGGTTTACGGGCTCCCGGACATGAAATTTACGGGACGACACTCGCGGAGACATAACATATCCTGCATAGTTCATCGGAATTCAAAACGATTTTGAAAACTAGTAGTTCGCACCATAATAAACATAGTCATACATAGCATGAGTTCATCGGAGTTCCACACATAGTTCATACAACATAATTAAACATAGTTCAACCGGAAATTAAAGTAGTTCATAATACACGGGGGTCTACATCTAATTAAACATCACCGGGGTTCTATCCGTCGGAGTCACTATCATTGCCCTCAACGTCCTTGTCGTTGGAGATGACCTCGGCGGGCAGACGCTTCCCTTCATGCAGTGTATCGTAGATCAGCGAATCGGAGAGCCGGGTATGGAGCTGATACTCCCAGAGCGCCAGCAACTGCGTAGCGGCATCGCCGGCATCAGCGGCGGTCCTTGCCGCAAACCACGCTAGCTCGGCCACGCACTGCCGCTGGATCACGGGGTCGAAGAGTCGGCCGTAGCGCCAGAATGTTTTTCATGCACGCAAGCTCGCTCTGGCACTGCGGGACTTGGCGTCGTGCTTGCGCGCCGCCTCCCGTTGCCTGTCTGACATGGGAGGGCGAAGGCCAGAGCCACCGGCCTCGTCGGCATTTCGGCGCTTGCGGGCGACAAAGCCGCCGCGCGCGCCGTCTCCACTGCGGCACCCGAAGCCCCCGCGATGAAAGATTTTTTTGTCGCCACCACGCCCTACACCCACGGTTGACATATCGCCGAAGAGATCTGGTGGCTGGAGGCGGTGGAAATGGCTGCAAGAGGGGAGATGATTTCTCACCGGGGGGATGAGGTTCGTGGCGGAGGATGGTTGGGCATTTGTGGGACAGGAACCCTAAAAAGCACCGACGGCCGAATATATAGTGGAAACGGGGCGGTTTACAGGTCTCCTCTAAAAATATTACAGGATGGGTCCTTTTTCGCTAATCCGAATGGGCCGTTTTTTTACCCGTCCCGTCAACCGTCCCGTATAACGTAGTTCGTCGGGGTTTTAAAATATCTGCTAGATATGCTCTAAGAGCATCTCCAACAGATGAGCTAGATAAGCTGCCACTAGAAAACCGTCCATTTGGCGCGCTAAAAAAATCGGTGTGCACGCGGGAAAAAGCGGCATCGTATGCGGCAGTTTTGTGACGTAGTGTCCAGCGCGCTGGTTAAAAGCCGAGCGCGGGTGCCTGCCAACAACCACCCTTTCGCTCCCCCGCACCTTCTTCCTCGCCTCTTCCGGTGCCCTGCCGCAACCGCGCCTTCTTCCCCCATTCTTCTAGTTCCCCACCGCCGTTGCGCCTTCTCCTCCCATCTCTTCCAGCGCCTCCCCCCATGCTGCCGCGCCCCCGCCCCTCCAATACTAGGGAAAACCTTGGCCACAAGCATAGCAAGCATCATCAAAAAGGGGTATTTCAATAGAATCAACGGGATCATAACAATCATCATAGCAATCATCCTTCGGTAAGCATGAAGGGGAGTTAAACAATGTATGAGTTGAAGAGTTACTCTCATTAGAAGGTGGGCACGGGTAGCTAATCCGCTCTTCCTCCTTTTGTTCTTCGCTCTCCTCATCATCCTTTTCATCCAATGAGCTCACAGTTGTATCAATTTCTTCTTCCATAGCTTCCTGCAAATTATTAGTCTCTTCTTGGACAGCAGAGAATTTCTCAATATATAGTTTAACATAGGCATTAGAAGCATAATTATCATAACAATATTCAAGTATGGCAAAATTTTCAGATTTGTAGAGAGTAGCATCATACTTTTCAATCAAAGAAGCAATTTCATAAGCACCCTTAAAAGCAAAAAAATCTTCAATTTGTTGAACATCATAGGAATTATAAACACCCTTAGCATACGAAGATACGATTCCATTATCAATAAACTCACATTGGTAGGGATGGTGTTTCTTAGGGTTTTTAGAACAACAAGTAACATCATAAATTTCACATAAAATCCAAGCATAGCATTGCAAACGATGAATTTGATCCAGTAAAAGTTTCCCTTTTTCAGATATACGGTGTCGCACATAACAACCATGCTCATCTAAAGATTTGCCCTCAACTAAGCTAGTTGGGGTTTCAGCACGAGCACAAATGGATCGAAGATGATCCAAGTAAAAAGCTTCAGGAGTGTGATAGATTTTGAGTGATTCTTCAACCATTGGTGTAGTAGGTACAACTAATTTTTTGGTAGTTTGCTTTTCCTACCCATAATAAAGATAGAAAATAACTAAGAACATCAAATAAAAATTACTTAGTGATAAAGCAAACAAGCACACACGAGAAAATTCACCCCACGCTATGACTCCCCGATTACGGTGCCAGAAAAAGGTCTTGATAACCCGCAAGTATATGGGATCAATTGTAGCCTCTTTCGATAAGTAAGAGTGTCAAACCCAATGAGGAGCTGAAGGTAGAACAAATATTCCCTCAAGTTCTATCGACCACCGATACAACTCTACGCACGCTTGACGTTCGTTTTACCTAGAACAAGTATGAAACTAGAAGTACTTTGTAGGTGTTGTTTGATAGGTTCGCAAGATAATAAAGAGCACATAAATAAAAAGTAGGGGCTGTTTAGATAAAGAAGCAATAAAGTAAATATAGCGAGTGTGGAAAAGTGGTGGTAGGAGTTGTAAAATTGTCCCTAAGCAATTGACTACTGAAAGCACAAGTGCTCCCTAGGTGGTTTTGGTAATTAATGTCAACATATCTCTTGTTGGACTAACACTTTTATCTAGTATGTTTCAGATAAGTTCAACAATGGAGTGGCATGGACTAAAGGATGTGGGAACCCCTTCAAGATGCTAAGGACAAAGGATTGGCTCAAGCTTCAAGCTCAAGACTCTTCATTTTATATTTTAGTGATCCAAGATCGCATTGAGTCTATAGGAAAAGCCAATACTATCAAGAAGGGATGAGGTGTTGCTTAATGAGTTTCTTGCTCCACAGTGCTTACTGATATGCTCCAAAACCCTCAACTACTTTCCCACTTCCACAAAAATATGACCTAAACCTAAAGTCAAACTCGGCCCCACCGATTCTTTCTATCCGGCGCCACCGAGTTCAAATGTGATAGCCACTACCACAAACCCTAGGAAAATCGGTTTCACCGATAGGGATCTCGGTCTCACCGAGATGGGATTGTAATCTCTCTGTGTATGTCCATTACCAAAATCAGTCTCACCGAGTCTGTGTAATCGGTACTACCGAGATTACAATGCAAACTCTCTGGTTAACTTATTACCAAAATCGGTCCCGCCAAGTTTGTGTAATCGGTCTCACCAAGTTTGCCTGACCAACTCTCTGGTTAGCTAATTACGAAAATCGGTCTCACCGAGTTTGTGTAATCGGTCTCACCGAGATTACGTTATGCCCTAACCCTAACCATATCGGTCCTACCGAGTTGCATGTCAGTCCCACCGAAAACCCTACGGTCACTAGGTTTACTGAATCGGTCCGACCGAGTTTGTTGATTCGGTCCCACCGAGTTTGGTAAATTGTGTGTAATGGTTAGATTTTGTGTGGACGCTATATATACCCCTCCACCTCCTCTTCATTCGTGGAGAGAGCCATCAGAACAAACCTACACTTCCAACTTACTAGTTCTAAGAGAGAACCACCTACTCATGTGTTGAGGCCAAGATATTCCATTCCAACAACATGAATCTTGATCTCTAGCCTTCCCCAAGTTGCTTTCCACTCAAATCCTCTTTCCACCAAATCCAAATCCTGTGAGAGAGAGTTGAGTGTTGGGGAGACTATCATTTGAAGCACAAGAGCAAGGAGTTCATCATCAACAAACCATTTGTTACTTCTTGGAGAATGGTGTCTCCTAGATTGGCTAGGTGTCACTTGGAGTTGAACCAAGGAGTTTGTAAGGGCAATGAGATCGCCTACTTCGTGAAGATCTACCGCTAGTGAGGCAAGTCCTTCGTGGGGGACGGCCATGGTGGGATAGACAAGGTTGCTTCTACGTGGACCCTTCGTGGACCCTTCGTGGGTGGAGCCCTCCATGGACTCACGCAACCGTTACCCTTCGTGGGTTGAAGTCTCCATCAACGTGGATGTACGATAGCACCACCTATCGGAACCACGACAAAAACATCCGTGTCTCCAATTGCGTTTGAATCCTTCAAAACCCTTCCCTTTATATTCTTGCAAGTTGCATGCTTTACTTTCCGCTGCTCATATACTCTTTGCATGCTTGGTTGTTATGTATTGTGAATGTTAAACTTGTGCCTAAACTCCACTTAAACCTAAAAATTTAAAAACTGCAACTTTGGTACTTAGTGTCTAATCACCCCCCTCTAGACATCTCTTCTCAAGATCCTACAAGTGGTATCAGACCATTGGTCTCCATTGCCTTGGTTTAATCACCATTGGAGGAAGATGGATGAGTCTACTTTGGGGAGTCTTAGACATAGAGTTCCTATTCTTGATGGAGAGTATTTTCATGAGTGGAAAAATGAGATGCTTGTAATTTTCAATCAATATCACTTGAACGAGTACATTGCTAGCCCTTGTGCACCTCATGTTGATCCTATGCATCCTATCCTTGATGAATCAATTGACATGATTAGGAATCTTAAAACTGTTAATCTTATCACTAGAGGCTTGCCTAGAAACTTAATTAGAAACTTACCAACTCTTGAGTGTGCCTACACTATATGGAAATTTCTTGAGGAACGCTTTCCAAATTATTCCTTGAAAAATCTAGATGAGATTCTCCATAAGTCTATTGCCTTGAGTAAGATGAATACTAGTGACCCTATGTTTGGTGATCATCTATTTGAACTTACAGACCTTATGCGTGCCAAAGGAGATATTGGAATTATTGGTGATATTATTTCCGAAGCTATAAGAATTCATAAGCAAGATCATTGTCAAACTCACTCTAACGAATTACCCTCTCTACGACTTGATCCACCACATGACGATGTTGAACATGGATACTATGATGAGGATGATGATAGTGACTTCGATCTTGACGATGCGATGAGACATTTCGGTCTTATGGCAAATCTTCGAGGATATATGTCAGGAGGAAAGAAATGGGTTCTTGACAGTGGATGTACCGATCACATGACCGGAGATAAAGACATGTTTCGTGAGCTTGCAGAAAATGATAGTCCTCGAAAGTATGTCACTTTCGGTGACAACTCAAAGGGTAAGGTGGTTGGCCTTGGTAAGGTGGCCATCTCACATGATAGCTCCATTCAGAATGTTATGCTCGTTGAATCTCTTGGCTACAACTTACTTTCAGTATCTAAACTTGCTGATTTCGGTATCAATGTCCTATTTACAGACGTAGATTGCCAAGTGTTTCGTCGAGACAATCATAAAATGGTCTTTACCGGTATACGTAGAGGTGATCTTTACATTGTTGATTTCTCTAAAAAGGCACAACCTAAAACTTGCTTCATTGCTAAATCTTCAAAAGGTTGGTTATGGCATTGACGACAAGGTCATGTTGGCATGTGAAACCTTGACAAGCTTATTAAAGGAAATCATATCCTTGGAGTTAACGATGTCATATTTGATAAGGATAGACTTTGCAGCGCTTGTCAGGCAGGTAAACAGGTTGGAGGAAGGCATCCGTGAAGAACATCATGACCACAAGGAGGCCACTCGATCTACTTCATATGGATCTCTTTGGTCCCAACGCTTACAAAAGTCTCGGTGGAAATTCTTTTGGTCTAGTTATAGTTGATGATTTTTGAAGATTTATGTGGGTATTCTTTCTCGATGCTAAATCGCAGGTCCAAAAGATCTTCAAAAACTTCGCTAGTATGTCCCAAAATTAGTTTGAAGTGAAGATCAAGAAAGTTCGCAGCGACAACGGAACGGAGTTCAAGAACGCAAATGTGGACACCTTTCTTGACGAAGAAGGAATTTCACACGAGTTCTCGGCTACGTACACACCTCAACAACATGGAGTTGTTGAGAGGAAGAACCGGATACTCATCGAAATGGCGAGAACGATGCATGCTTGATGAGTACAAGACACCGAAGCACTTTTGGGCAGAAGCGGTTGAGACAGCTTGTCATGCAACAAATCGCTTGTATCTTCACAAGCTACTCGGCAAGACGGCATATGAGATCCTCACCGGTAACAAACCGCAAGTTCGATACTTTCGAGTATTCGGCTCAAAGTGCTACATTCTTGATAAGCATCGTCGGTCTAAATTTGCTCCTAAGTCACATGAAGGATTCCTACTTGGTTATGGCTCAAACTCTCACACTTACCGTGTCTACAACAATTCCACCCGAAAGGTTGAAGAGATGGTAGATGTGAAGTTTGATGAATCTAACGGCTCGCTTGTAGAGCAATTGCCAATTGATGTAGGATACAAAGATCCTTCGGAAGCAATCCAAGACTTGTCTATTGGCAAGGTCCGTCCAACGGAGGTGAAGGAGAGTACCTTGTCTGTCCAAGTGGAAGCTTCTACTTCACGACAAGGTGAACCAAAAGTTGATACGGAAGCATCCACAAGTGGAACACACCAAGATGAAGAAAATGAGGAACAACATCACGAACGTCAACAACGTCCTTCTCCACCACGACAAGAAAACAACAACGCCAACAATGAAGAAGATCCAGAAGAAGAAGAAGAACAAGATGAAGAAGATGTTGAACCAAAATCCAAGCAAAAGCTTTCACGAGTTCGAGCAAGAATTGCTAAAGACCATCCTGTAGAGAAAATCTACAATGATATTCAAACCGGGAAAATCACTCGCTCTAAAACTCGTTTAGCTAACTTTTGTGAAAACTATTCTTTCATCTCTAGCATTGAACCTATGAAGGTCGAAGAAGCATTGGAAGATCCAGATTGGATAAATGCTATGCATGAAGAGCTACACAACTTTGAGAGAAACCAAGTTTGGACATTGGTTGAGAAGCCCGACAACAACCACAACATCATCGGTACACAATGGGTGTTTCACAACAAGCAAGATGAAGATGGACAAGTAGTTCGCAACAAAGCACGTCTCGTCGCCCAAGGCTACACACAAGTTGAAGGTATGGACTATGGTGAGACTTATGCTCCCGTTGCTAGACTTGAGTCCATTCGCATCTTACTTGCCTATGCTAATCACCATGATATCACCTTGTACCAAATGGACATTAAAAGTGCTTTTCTAAATGGTGAAATAGAGGAGGAAGTTTATGTTAAACAACCTCCCGGCTTTATCAATCCTAAGAAACCCAATCATGTTTACAAACTTCACAAAGCCCTTTATGGTCTTAAACAAGCTCCTAGAGCGTGGTATAAATGCTTGACCAAGTTCCTTATTGAAAAAGGCTTTGAAATTGGGAAAATTGATTCCACACTTTTTAATAAAAGGGTTAATGGAGAACTATTTGTGTGCCAAATCTATCTTGATGATATTATATTTGGTTCAACTAACCCTCATTTTAGTGAAAAGTTTGGGAAGCTAATGTCGGAGAAGTTTGAGATGTCGACGATGAGTGAACTCAAATTCTTTCTTGGGTTGCAAATCAAGCAAACTAAGGAAGGTACTTTTGTTTCTCAAACGAAGTACACTAAGGACTTATTCAAGAAGTTCAATATGCAAGAGTGCAAAGGTATGTCTACACCCATGCCTACTAGTGGACATCTTGATTTGACCAAAGATGGTAAACCAGTTGACCAAAAGGTTTATCGTTCTATGATTGGTTCATTGCTATACCTATGTGCTTCACGTCCCGATATTATGCTAAGTGTGTGCATGTGTGCAAGATATCAAGCTGCTCCTAAAGAATGTCATCTTAAGGCCGTAAAAAGGATAGTGAGATACTTAATTCATACACCAAACTTTGGCATTTGGTATCCTAAGAGGGCCTCTTTTGATCTTGTTGGCTACTCCGACTCGGACTATGCCGGAGACAAGGTTGATAGGAAGTCCACTTCGGGTACTTGTCAATTTCTTGGTAGATCTCTTGTGTCTTGGTCCTCCAAGAAACAAAACTCGGTATCCTTATCTACCGCCGAAGCGGAGTACATTGCCGCTGGTTCATGTTGTGTTCAATTACTTTGGATGACCCAAACTCTTAAAGATTATGGGATATATGTGAAACATGTTCCATTGCTTTGTGACAATGAAAGTGCAATCAAAATTGGACATAATCCCGTACAACATTCTCGAACAAAGCATATTTAAGTTCTTCAACATTTCATTCGAGATCATGTTGCTAAGGGTGACATTAATCTTAAGCATGTTCGCACCGAAAAGCAATTAGCGGATATATTCACTAAACCTCTTGATGATAAAGTGTTTTGCAGGTTGAGAGGAGAATTGAACATCATTGATGCTTCAAACTTGGAGTAGAAACTCCATTGGATACATGCAAGACATGATCTTATGACTAATCCATGATATCTCTCTTATGATGAAAATCTTATGTCTTGGATATATTTGCATCTTGCATGTTATCTAACCCATGTAGGTACTTGGTTGAAACAAATTCCATGAGATCGTAATCTACTCACATCTTGAGCAATCTCTACATCACCAAGTCTCTACACTATGGTGGTTGAAGACAAGGAAGCACGGAATCATTCAAACATATCCTTTGACAAACTCTATGATTGAGCTTCATGATTGACATTTTTTTTGGATACACAAGTGCTACTCCTTGCAAGAACTAACCCATGTAGGTAGATGGACTGAAATTCCAAGTGGTGCTCCCAACTCTTGACAAGCTACATCAACCTTGAGCAACCCACACAAGTTCAACTACATGGTCAACACCACCAACCAAGGTATGTTGTTGCATCTTAGAGAAGCTTTACTCCGAGTCATGAGCTAAAGCAACTCGACAAGATGTGAATACATCAAGATGCTTAAACGAAAAATGGTAACCCCATTTTGAGCTTAAACGATGAGTATGACCTATGATCAAGTGATCTCACTTGACTCCTAAGTCAATATACTCTAACATAGGTGACTTTGTCGCCGACCATCTCTCGATGAAGTTCTCTCGTGTTCTTTTCTGTGTTTTTGCATTTTTCTCATGCATATTTGTTTCCCCTTTCAAAAAAAACTTCATCTAGATTTCTTTCTTTTCTTTTATGTTTGCTCTGCATTTCCTGCATCCAATTCATTGCATATCATTCAGTAAATTCCTTGCAAATCTTTGTGAGATCTTACTAGTCTAGTGAGCTGAGGTGACAATTGTTTTCTCTGAATGAACTCGGTTTCACCGATTTGTTGTTTTCGGTCCAACGAATCCTTTCGGTACAACCAAGCATACCACTCGGTGCCACCGATTTCACAACAGAAAAACAGTTTGCCACTTATTCTGTGATTCTTCTGATCCAGCTCCACTCAATGAATCTTGTCCTCTACAAGCATCACATTTTTATCCAGTACTTTGTGTTGTGACTCAAGGACCAAACACATTCACAAAAAATTCCAGAAGGCCCTTCTTGGAAATTGATGTCAAAGGGGGAGAGAGAGATCACATCAAAGCTTCACTTCCAAAGGGAGAGAGAGAGAAATCTCCAGGGGGAGAGAATACTCAAGGATCCCATATGCTTGATGTTCAAGAGGAGAGATGCCACATGTCTTCTTGAGGGGAAAGACATGTTCATATGTGCTTAGTTGCATTTGCTCTGTTCCTTATATCATTCAGCCCTGATTTTCTGTTCCCTATCTTCTCCCAGTATCCCATGCTAGATTCAGGGGGAGCAAGACATCTAAGGGAAACAAATCATTTAAAAATCATTGCATATCTTTACTCTTGGGGACATGTCTAATCCAATGTGGTACTCAGTACTCACTCTCTACATGTCATCCCAGTATTGGTATTCTTGTGGTTTTTTTGTTTGCTCTGGCTAGTAGATGTACCTGTGTTATCTAACCTTGTTTCCGCAGGTTCATTCCATCCTAAGCCAACTCAGGACTACAAGGTAAGTATATGCATCACAATCATGTGTATGGGGAATTCTTGCTGATGTACATACTGTTTGCAAGAAGGACTCATGAGCATGAAGGTATTTTCCTTGATATTCTTTGCTCTGATGCATATGGCCAAGATACATGTAACACATTGCCTACTCTATCATGGTTATGCTCTCACATGCTTCTATATTCCATATTCACATGATTGCATACATGTAGAGGGAGCCTATGCTTGTTACATGTATTTCTGAAGCTTTACTTGCTACTCTTTATATCTTTATCTAAAGCTTTGATGTATGTTGCCATCAATTACCAAAAAGGGTGAGATTGAAAGCACAAGTGCTCCCTAGGTGGTTTTGGTAATTAATGTCAACATATCTCTTGTTGGACTAACACTTTTATCTAGTATGTTTCAGATAAGTTCAACAATGGAGTGGCATGGACTAAAGGATGTGGGAACCCCTTAAAGATGCTAAGGACAAAGGATTGGCTCAAGCTTCAAGCTCAAGACTCTTCATTTTATATTTTAGTGATCCAAGATCGCATTGAGTCTATAGGAAAAGCCAATACTATCAAGAAGGGATGAGGTGTTGCTTAATGAGTTTCTTGCTCCACAGTGCTTACTGATATGCTCCAAAACCCTCAACTACTTTCCCACTTCCACACATATATGACCTAAACCTAAAGTCAAACTCGGCCCCACCGATTCTTTCTATCCGGCGCTACCGAGTTCAAATGTCATAGCCACTGCCACAAACCCTAGGAAAATCGGTTTCACCGATGGGGATCTCGGTCTCACCGAGATGGGATTGTAATCTCTCTGTGTATGTTCATTACCAAAATCGGTCTCACCGAGTCTCTGTGTATGTTGATCCTATGCATCCTATCCTTGATGAATCAATTGACATGATTAGGAATCTTAAAACTGTTAATCTTATCACTAGAGGCTTGCCTAGAAACTTAATTAGAAACTTACCTACTCTTGAGTGTGCCTACACTATATGGAAATTTCTTGAGGAACGCTTTCCAAATTATTCCTTGAAAAATCTAGATGAGATTCTCCATAAGTCTATTGCCTTGAGTAAGATGAATACTAGTGACCCTATGTTTGGTGATCGTCTATTTGAACTTACAGACCTTATGCGTGCCAAAGGAGATGTTGGAATTATTGGTGATATTATTTCCGAAGCTATAAGAATTCATAAGCAAGATCATTGTCAAACTCACTCTAACGAATTACCCTCTCTACGACTTGATCCACCACATGACGATGTTGAACATGGATACTATGATGAGGATGATGATAGTGACTTCGATCTTGACAATGCGATGAGACATTTTGGTCTTATGGCAAATCTTCGAGGATATATGTCAGGAGGAAAGGAATGGGTTCTTGACAGTGGATGTACCGATCACATGACCGGAGATAAAGACATGTTTCGTGAGCTTGCAGAAAATGATAGTCCTCGAAAGTATGTCACTTTCGGTGACAACTCAAAGGGTAAGGTGGTTGGCCTCGGTAAGGTGGCCATCTCACATGATAGCTCCATTCAGAATGTTATGCTCGTTGAATCTCTTGGCTACAACTTACTTTCAGTATCTAAACTTGCTGATTTCGGTTTCAATGTCCTATTTACGGACGTAGATTGCCAAGTGTTTCGTCGAGACAATCATAAAATGGTCTTTACCGGTATACGTAGAGGTGATCTTTACATTGTTGATTTCTCTAAAAAGGCACAACCTAAAACTTGCTTCATTGCTAAATCTTCAAAAGGTTGGTTATGGCATTGACGACAAGGTCATGTTGGCATGTGAAACCTTGACAAGCTTATTAAAGGAAATCATATCCTTGGAGTTAACGATGTCATATTTGATAAGGATAGACTTTGCAGCGCTTGTCAGGCAGGTAAACAGGTTGGAGGAAGGCATCCCGTGAAGAACATCATGACCACAAGGAGGCCACTCGATCTACTTCATATGGATCTCTTTGGTCCCAACGCTTACAAAAGTCTCGGTGGAAATTCTTTTGGTCTAGTTATAGTTGATGATTTTTGAAGATTTACGTGGGTATTCTTTCTCGATGCTAAATCGCAGGTCCAAAAGATCTTCAAAAACTTCGCTAGTATGTCCCAAAATTAGTTTGAAGTGAAGATCAAGAAAGTTCGCAGCGACAACGGAACGGAGTTCTAGAACGCAAATGTGGACACCTTTCTTGACGAAGAAGGAATTTCACACGAGTTCTCGGCTACGTACACACCTCAACAACATGGAGTTGTTGAGAGGAAGAACCGGATACTCATCGAAATGGCGAGAACGATGCATGCTTGATGAGTACAAGACGCCGAAGCACTTTTGGGCAGAAGCGGTTGAGACAGCTTGTCATGCAACAAATCGCTTGTATCTTCACAAGCTACTCGGCAAGACGGCATAGGAGCTCCTCACCGGTAACAAACCGCAAGTTGGATACTTTCGAGTATTCGCCTCAAAGTGCTACATTCTTGATAAGCATCGTCGTTCTAAATTTGCTCCTAAGTCACATGAAGGATTCCTACTTGGTTATGGCTCAAACTCTCACACTTACCGTGTCTACAAAAATTCCACCCGAAAGGTTGAAGAGATGGTAGATGTGAAGTTTGATGAATCTAACGGCCCGCTTGTAGAGCAATTGCCAATTGATGTAGGAGACAAAGATCCTTCGGAAGCAATCCAAGACTTGTCTATTGGCAAGGTCCGTCCAACGGAGGTGAAGGAGAGTACCTCGTCTGTCCAAGTGGAAGCTTCTACTTCACGACAAGGTGAACCAAAAGTTGATACGGAAGCATCCACAAGTGGAACACACCAAGATGAAGAAAACGAGGAAGAACATCACGAACGTCAACAACCTCCTTCTCCACCACGACAAGAAAACAACAACGCCAACAATGAAGAAGATCCAGAAGAAGAAGAAGAACAAGATGAAGAAGATGTTGAACCAAAATCCAAGCAAAAGCTTTCACGAGTTCGAGCAAGAATTGCTAAAGACCATCCTGTAGAGAAAATCTACAATGATATTCAAACCGGGAAAATCACTCGCTCTAAAACTCGTTTAGCTAACTTTTGTGAAAACTATTCTTTCATCTCTAGCATTGAACCTATGAAGGTCGAAGAAGCATTGGAAGATCCAGATTGGATAAATGCTATGCATGAAGAGCTACACAACTTTGAGAGAAACCAAGTTTGGACATTGGTTGAGAAGCCCGACAACAACCACAACATCATTGGTACACAATGGGTGTTTCACAACAAGCAAGATGAAGATGGACAAGTAGTTCGCAACAAAGCACGTCTCGTCACCCAAGGCTACACACAAGTTGAAGGTATGGACTATGGTGAGACTTATGCTCCCGTTGCTAGACTTGAGTCCATTCGCATATTACTTGCCTATGCTAATCACCATGATATCACCTTGTACCAAATGGACATTAAAAGTGCTTTTCTAAATGGTGAAATAGAGGAGGAAGTTTATGTTAAACAACCTCCCGGCTTTATCAATCCTAAGAAACCCAATCATGTTTACAAACTTCACAAAGCCCTTTATGGTCTTAAACAAGCTCCTAGAGCGTGGTATAAATGCTTGACCAAGTTCCTTATTGAAAAAGGCTTTGAAATTGGGAAAATTGATTCCACACTTTTTACTAAAAGGGTTAATGGAGAACTATTTGTGTGCCAAATCTATGTTGATGATATTATATTTGGTTCAACTAACCTCATTTTAGTGAAAAGTTTGGGAAGCTAATGTCGGAGAAGTTTGAGATGTCGATGATGAGTGAACTCAAATTCTTTCTTGGGTTGCAAATCAAGCAAACTAAGGAAGGTACTTTTGTTTCTCAAACGAAGTACACTAAGGACTTATTCAAGAAGTTCAATATGCAAGAGTGCAAAGGTAAGTCTACACCCATGCCTACTAGTGGACATCTTGATTTGACCAAAGATGGTAAACCAGTTGACCAAAAGGTTTATCGTTCTATGATTGGTTCATTGCTATACCTATGTGCTTCAAGTCCGATATTATGCTAAGTGTGTGCATGTGTGCAAGATATCAAGCTGCTCCTAAAGAATGTCATCTTAAGGCCGTAAAAGGATAGTGAGATACTTAATTCATACACCAAACTTTGGCATTTGGTATCCTAAGAGGGCCTCTTTCGATCTTGTTGGCTACTCCGACTCGGACTATGCCGGAGACAAGGTTGATAGAAAGTCCACTTCGGGTACTTGTCAATTTCTTGGTAGATCTCTTGTGTCTTGGTCCTCCAAGAAACAAAACTCGGTATCCTTATCTACCGCCGAAGCGGAGTACATTGCCGCTGGTTCATGTTGTGTTCAATTACTTTGGATGACCCAAACTCTTAAAGATTATGGGATATATGTGAAACATGTTCCATTGCTTTGTGACAATGAAAGTGCAATCAAAATTGGACATAATACCGTACAACATTCTCGAACAAAAGCATATTTAAGTTCTTCATCATTTCATTCGAGATCATGTTGCTAAGGGTGACATTAATCTTAAGCATGTTCGCACCGAAAAGCAATTAGCGGATATATTCACTAAACCTCTTGATGATAAAGTGTTTTGCAGGTTGAGAGGAGAATTGAACATCATTGATGCTTCAAACTTGGAGTAGAAACTCCATTGGATACATGCAAGACATGATCTTATGACTAATCCATGATATCTCTCTTATGATGAAAATCTTATGTCTTGGATATATTTGCATCTTGCATGTTATCTAACCCATGTAGGTACTTGGTTGAAACAAATTCCATGAGATCGTAATCTACTCACATCTTGAGCAATCTCTACATCACCAAGTCTCTACACTATGGTGGTTGAAGACAAGGAAGCACGGAATCATTCAAACATATCCTTTGACAAACTCTATGATTGAGCTTCATGATTGAAAGTTTTTTTGGATACACAAGTGCTACTCCTTGCAAGAACTAACCCATGTAGGTAGATGGACTCAAATTCCAAGTGGTGCTCCCAACTCTTGACAAGCTACATCAACCTTGAGCAACCCACACAAGTTCAACTACATGGTCAACACCACCAACCAAGGTATGTTGTTCCATCTCATGAGCTAAAGCAACTCGACAAGATGTGAATACATCAAGATGCTTAAACGAAAAATGGTAACCCCATTTTGAGCTTAAACGATGAGTATGACCTATGATTAAGTGATCTCACTTGACTCCTAAGTCAATATACTCTAAATAGGTGACTTTGTCGCCGACCATCTCTCGATAAAGTTCTCTCGTGTTCTTTTCTGTGTTTTTGCATTTGTCTCATGCATATTTGTTTCCCCTTTCAAAAAAACCTTCATCTAGATTTCTTTGTTTTCTATTATGTTTGCTCTGCATTTCCTGCATCCAATTCATTGCATATCATTCAGTAAATTCCTTGCAAATCTTTGTGAGATCTTACTAGTCTAGTGAGCTGAGGTGACAATTGTTTTCTCTGCAATGAACTCGGTTTCACCGATTTGTTGTTTTCGGTCCAACCGAATCCTTTCGGTACAACCGAAGCATACCACTCGGTGCCACCGATTTCACAACAGGAAAAACAGTTTGCCACTTATTCTGTGTTTCTTCTGATCCAGCTCCACTCAATGAATCTTGTCCTCTACAAGCATCACATTTTTATCCAGTACTTTGTGTTGTGACTCAAGGACCAAACACATTCACAAAAAATTCCAGAAGGCCCTTCTTGGAAATTGATGTCAAAGGGGGAGAGAGAGATCACATCAAAGCTTCACTTCCAAAGGGAGAGAGAGAGAAATCTCCAGGGGGAGAGAATACTCAAGGATCCCAGATGCTTGATGTTCAAGAGGAGAGATGCCACATGTCTTCTTGAGGGGAAAGACATGTTCATATGTGCTTAGTTGCATTTGCTCTGTTCTTTATATCATTCAGCCCTGATTTTCTGTTCCCTATCTTCTCCCAGTATCCCATGCTAGATTCAGGGGGAGCAAGACATCTAAGGGAAACAAATCATTTAAAAATCATTGCATATCTTTAATCTTGGGGACATGTCTAATCCAATGTGGTACTCAGTACTCACTCTCTACATGTCATCCCAGTATTGGTATTCTTGTGGTTTCTTTTGTTTGCTCTGGCTAGTAGATGTACCTGTGTTATCTAACCTTGTTTCCGCAGGTTCATTCCATCCTAAGCCAACTCAGGACTACAAGGTAAGTATATGCATCACAATCATGTGTATGGGGAATTCTTGCTGATGTACATACTGTTTGCAAGAAGGACTCATGAGCATGAAGGTATTTTCCTTGATATTCTTTGCTCTGATGCATATGGCCAAGATACATGTAACACATTGCGTACTCTATCATGGTTATGCTCTCACATGCTTCTATATTCCATATTCACATGATTGCATACATGTAGAGGGAGCCTATGCTTGTTACATGTATTTCCGAAGCTTTACTTGCTACTCTTTATATCTTTATCTAAAGCTTTGATGTATGTTGCCATCAATTACCAAAAAGGGGGAGATTGAAAGCACAAGTGCTCCCTAGGTGGTTTTGGTAATTAATGTCAACATATCTCTTGTTGGACTAACACTTTTATCTAGTATGTTTCAGATAAGTTCAACAATGGAGTGGCATGGACTAAAGGATGTGGGAACCCCTTAAAGATGCTAAGGACAAAGGATTGGCTCAAGCTTCAAGCTCAAGACTCTTCATTTTATATTTTAGTGATCAAGATCGCATTGAGTCTATAGGAAAAGCCAATACTATCAAGAAGGGATGAGGTGTTTCTTAATGAGTTTCTTGCTCCACAGTGCTTAGTGATATGCTCCAAAACCCTCAACTACTTTCCCACTTCCACACATATATGACCTAAACCTAAAGTCAAACTCGGCCCCACCGATTCTTTCTATCCGGCGCCACCGAGTTCAAATGTCATAGCCACTGCCACAAACCCTAGGCAAATCGGTTTCACCGATGGGGATCTCGGTCTCACCGAGATGGGATTGTAATCTCTCTGTGTATGTCCATTACCAAAATCGGTCTCACCGAGTCTGTGTAATCGGTACTACCAGATTACAATGCAAACTCTCTCGTTAACTTATTACCAAAACCGGTCCCACCGAGTTTGAGTAATCGGTCCCACCGAGTTTACCTGACCAACTCTCTTGTTAGCTAATTACCAAAATCGGTCTCACCTAGTTTGTGTAATCGGTCTCACCGAGATTACGTTATGCCCTAACCCTAACCATATCGGTCCTACCGAGTTGCATGTCAGTCCCACCGAAAACCCTAACGGTCACTAGGTTTACTGAATCGGTCCGACCAAGTTTGTTGATTCGGTCCCACCGAGTTTGGTAAATTGTGTGTAACGGTTAGATTTTGTGTGGAGGCTATATATACCCCTCCACCTCCTCTTCATTCATGGAGAGAGCCATCAGAACAAACCTACACTTCCAACTTACCAGTTCTAAGAGAGAACCACCTACTCATGTGTTGAGGCTAGGATATTCCATTCAACCATATGAATCTTGATCTCTAGCCTTCCCCAAGTTGCTTTCCACTCAAATCCTCTTTCCACCAAATCCAAATCCTGTGAGAGAGAGTTGAGTGTTGGGGAGACTATCATTTGAAGCACAAGAGCAAGGAGTTCATCATCAACACACCATTTGTTACTTCTTGGAGAGTGGTGTCTCCTAGATTGGCTAGGTGTCACTTGGGAGCCTCCGACAAGATTGTGGAGTTGAACCAAGGAGTTTGTAAGGGCAAGGAGATCGCCTACTTCGTGAAGATCTACCGCTAGTGAGGCAAGTCCTTCGTGGGCGACGGCCATGGTGGGATAGACAAGGTTGCTTCTTCGTGGACCCTTCGTGGCTGGAGCCCTCCGTGGACTCAGCAGCAACTGCTACCCTTCGTGGGTTGAAGTCTCCATCAACGTGGATGTACGATAGCACCACCTATCGGAACCACGACAAAAACATCCGTGTCTCCAATTGCATTTGAATCCTCCAAAACCCTTCCCTTTACATTCTTGCAAGTTGCATGCTTTACTTTCCGCTGCTCATATACTCTTTGCATGCTTGCTTGTTATGTATTGTGAATGTTAAACTTGTGCCTAAACTCCACTTAAACCTAAAAAGTTAAAAACTGCAACTTTGGTACTTAGTGTCTAATCACCCCCCCCCCCTAGACACCTCTTCTCAAGATCCTACAACTACGTTACTAGACCGGTAATCAGTATTGTAATTCTATTTGTGGGAGAGGCATAAGCTAACATACTTTCTCTTCTTGGATCATATGCACTTATGATTGGAACTCTAGCAAGCATCCGCAACTACTAAAGATCATTAAGGTAAAACCCAACCATAGCACTAAAGCATCAAGTCCCCTTTATCCCATACGCAAACAACCTACTTACTCGGGTCTATGCTTCTGTCACTCACGCCACCCACCATAAGCAAATCATGAACATATTGCAAACCCTACAGCGGGAATCCCTCACGCTTGCGCGACACAGAGGACACAATAGGACATCACCAATAATAAAACATGCAAATCAAACTAATCATAGCAATTCATCAATCACCGATAGGACAACGAAAATCTACTCAGACATCATAGGATGGCAACACATCATTGGATAATAATATGAAGCATAAGGCACCATGTTCAAGTAGAGGGTACAGCGGGTTGCGGGAGAGTGGACCGCTGAATATAGAAGGGGGAAGGTGATGGAGATGTTGGTGAAGATGATGGAGGTGTTGGTGAAGATCGCGGTGATGATGATGGCCCCCGGCAGCGTTCCGGCGCCACCGGAAGCAAGGGGGAGAGAGCCCCCCTTCTTCTTCTTCTTCCTTGACCTTCTCCCTAGATGGGAGAAGGGTTTCCCCTCTGGTCCTTGGCTCCCATGGCGTGGGAGGGGCGAGAGCCCCTCCGAGATTGGATCTATCTCTCTGTCTCTCTCTGTTTCTGCGTTCTGGGATTCTACCCTGGCACCATTTCTTTTATATCCGAAGATCTGTAACTCCGATTGGATTGAAACCTTTGCCCAGATCTTTTTCCAAAAATTAGCTTTCTTGCGGCCAAAGAAGGGCATCAACCGCCTTACGAGGGGCCCAGGAGGGTGGGGGGCGCGTCCACCTGGAGTGGGCGTGGGCCCCTGTCTCGTGGCCACGTCGGGCACCGTCTCGTGTTGATTTTACTTCCCAAAAATCACAAATATTCCAAAATAATTCTCCGTCTGTTTTTATCCCGTTTGGACTCCATTTGATATGGGGTTTCTGCGAAACATAAAACATGCAACAGACAGGAACTGGCACTGGGCACTAACTCAGTATGTTAGTCCCAAAAATAATAGCAAAAGTATATGAAAGTTGAATAATATTGTCATGTAGATACGACGGAGACGTATCACCGTGTTTCCCCGCGATTCCCCACTCCCTCATTTCTGGCTGCCGGTGAGCCCAGTTCCGCCTCCAGCCGCCATGTGGGGCCGTATGTGGAGCTCCGGCCGCAGCTCCGGTGGGGGCGACGACCCCAAGCGCGAAGGATGTGTCCGCGCGGACGGCACGAGGAAGCGCGGACGGCACGAGGAAGCGCACGACCAGGAAGTGGACTAACCAAGGCCTCCAGCCACCAGCAAGGCTCCTCCGTCACGAGACGGAGGAGTACGGCCGCTGGCACAGGCGGACACCCTCCTCTGCCGCGTGGCTCACCTCCGGCGCGGGGGGCCCTTCCGGTGCGATGCTTCTCACGGTGGAGAGGGAGCGGGAGGAGGGCGAACTCGTCGCCGTCAATCAGGAGCTCGAGGAGATCCTGCGCCGAGGTGTCATCAGTCCCGATGATTACGTCGGCGACGATGTCGAGGCGGTCGCGGTCGTGATTGCCGCACGGAGCTTGCGAGAGGAGTAGGAGCGCCGCCGCCGCGACGAGGAGATCGAAGAACTCCTTTTCAAGCAGGGCCAACCTCGCTGCGAAGGACAAGGACGATGAGTGGCGGTGCGTCCGCGAGGAGTAGAAGAAGTACATCGACCTTGTCAACTCTGACGAGGAGGACTGAGCTCCTCCACCACGAGTTGGCCCATGGCACCCCCCCAGTAGTAGTAGAATGTAGTATGTATGATCTATGTAGTATGTTGTGATGAACCATAAATAATTAACTGGTTGCAATTTCCCCTGGGAAAGCATTTTTTAAATTATACAGTTTCATATACAGGGTCTACTCTGCAGTGCACGATTTCGCCCCGCAAAACAGATCTTTCATGCAAAAACGAGCGACCGCGCCGGGACGCCCAACCACAATCATTTTTCTTCCAGTGCCCCCCGAAAGCCTGCCCGCCGTCCACCACGCCGCCATGGTCAGCTCCTCCGAACCCGTGATGGTTGCCGCCGTTCCCGCCCCTCCTTCCCCAGCGACGACGGCCTCGAGGCACTGGATTCTGGCGAGCTCCATCGAGGCTGCTGCAAGCGCCGCTCTTCCTCACGGAGACCGACTTCCACCTCCGTGACGACCTCCTCCGCCGCGACCTCTTCCCGCTGCAAGTGTCCTGCTGCTGCTGCGCCGTAGAGCGTGCTGCTCGTCGGATCCGCGATGGCCGCCCTCAAGCCGGAGAACAGGGCGCTCGTCGGAGGTGGGAGAACAGGGTGCCCATGGTCCACGCAGGGGCCATACCAATAATGCTAAACATACAAAGGTTTACATGCTTTTACACACTGACTAGGATCTTTTTAAACAAACTAACCTTCGCCCCCCCATTATCATGGGGGTGGGCCCCTTCTCCCCCTTAATCTCCAATCAAAACCCACATTTATGTAAAAGCATGTATCCTTTTGTACGTGTAGCATTACTCGGGGCCATACCGGCGCTAGTCGATTTGGCTGCAGTTTGTAACGGCTTTTCCGCTCCTCGTCGACCTCCTGCCCAGCAGCGAGTCGCTCTTCCACAACGTCGTCGTTAACAGCCGGGACGC
Source organism: Aegilops longissima (assembly GCA_021605205.1). Lineage (NCBI taxonomy): Eukaryota > Viridiplantae > Streptophyta > Magnoliopsida > Poales > Poaceae > Aegilops > Aegilops longissima. The sequence goes on along the minus strand of CM038677.1, from coordinate 19,807,877 downwards.
GTGGTGAGAGGCCCTCAACTTCCTACTCTTCTCATATTTGCAGTTGAATGATTGTTACTCTGCGTGTAGTAGTCTGAAGAACAGTTTACTGAAACTTTCGCTAAATCATTTTCAGTTAGGACTTGGAAATAGTCAGAACTATTGTAGAATTATAGACACTAGTAAGAGTTGTTGTATTTATCAGTCTCTGCACCGATGCTAGAGGTTTTCCTGAACCTACTTGTTTGTTGGGGGGAAATCATTTCATAAGTCAAAAAATGCACACTGATCCGTGCTTTGGTTCAGACGATACAGTTCTTCAAGTTAATGCTATGTATGCCGCCAGTGGGAAACTTAGGAACCTCAAAACCAAATCTGTTCAGCTTCACAGAGAAGACACTGGTTTCTGTTTCTTAGCGTACTGTAATTGTTTCGAATGAAGAATGTTTGAACAAAATTCGGGCTGTATTACATCTGAATTATCCTGCTGTTATTGTTGCTTTCGTTAACTCGGTAGCTCCTCTCCCTGCAGCTGCACGAGACATGTACTGCACTTGTGCCTTTTAGGTGTTAATTTGATGATATGTGTAGAAGAAAGATGTGATGGACCTCGGAGCAGTCGTGCCCTATTTTAGGGCAGTTGTTTGAGACGTCACTTTGTTGTGCCCAAAAAACTACTCCCTCCGTCCCATAGTGTAAGACGTTTTTTAACACTACGCTATATTCAAAAAACGTCTTATATTTTGAAACGGAGGGAGAACTTTTTGGTGCTTTAAATTTTACTCCAAACACATTTTGGTGCCCTAAAATAAGGCTGCTATTGCAGATGCTTTAACCTCGCCCCAAAACTTCCTCATCGCCCTCCCGTCGTGATCGCACCTTCTCCTTCTTCTTGGCTGTTTGTCATGTCCATAGTTGCGCAGATCATTCCCACCCCATTGTCTTCTCCAGATTGCAGATCGTACACATTTGTACCAGGCTTTGTAGCAGTCGATCCCTTCAAGTGGACTAGCAACGTTGGTGGCGCCCTTGTCCACGGGCAACTACAATATGTCGTCATTGTAGCGGACCTCCAGCATGCAAACCCTAATCACCCCCTGCTGAAGCCGCCCGGGACGGTACCTATGTAGGGTCCTCCGGTGCCTGCATATCTGGGTAGAAGACAACGACAGTGACCCAGAGGAAATGGAAGCGATTTGCAGCTGAGAAATAGGTGGTCTGAGCAGGAGAAGGATCTCCAAGTCGGTCATATCCAACCCACTTGATCCCTAATTAATCTTTCGATTTCACCAAACAATCTTGCAGCCGATCAGATCTTACTCCTCTGCACCAGGGAACTCAAGACCGGCCAAGATTTCTCGTTCAATTCTTGGCTTCATATGATTGTTCATCAGTGAAGGAAAGGCTGCACATATCTCGCAAAAAAAAAAAGGAAAGACTGCACACTACACCGTGAGTATTATTTTTTTACCCAGGTTAGGGCATTTCTAACCGATGCCCTATAAGTTAGCGGACTAAAACTCTTAGTGGTGTATATATACTTAACGAAAATTTCATCGCACCTAGCCGATCCCCTAAAGTTGGCGGAGTAAAACTAAATTTGCACAAATTTGAGCAAATTTGAACCGAAATATGATGCATTTAAACATAAATTCAACATATAAAGTTCTCACAACCGAACATTAAACATAAATAAAAACTAAAACTAAACTAAAACTAGTTCGGTCAAAGTGGGGTCGAGCCAATCCTTCCGAGTGAGGCCACCCTCGGTGAGAGCCGGTTCTAAGCCGGTGCCGTCATCGTCGGGGAAGACGCTCCACCACTCCTCGACGCCGATCTTGTCGTCACCGCCCACCTCGCCGCCCGTGTTGCCGCCCTCCTCGCCGCCTATGTCACATTCGTTGCCGCCCTCGTCGTTGGAGATGACGATAAATTCGCCGTCATTGACGGCGAAGATAGCCGCTCCGCCTCCACTAGCTCCGGGTACTACCGGCGGAGCTCGTCCATGTAGGCCTCGTCGGCTGGCATCGAGGCACTCCCTCGCCTCCCTCTTCTCCCGCACCATCCTTGCAGTCACCTCCCGGCTCCGGCGGGACGAGGTGGACCTGAGCTGTGTCGAAGGGAAAGTTTAGCCGCGCCTCACGGCTGTGCAACCTGACCTGCCACCTGTCGTATTCCATGCCCGCGAGCTCGGCGGTGTGGAAAGAGTCGACACACTTCCGCTTGTGGGTCTCACGGTCGGTGATTTCAGCCACCCACGTCCCCCACGTCCGCGGTGGAGGGATGTCGGGAAGTCCTCAAACCGCGTGCAGGGCGCAGCGGCGGGCGGATCGGCCGAGCGGCAGCGGCTCAAGGAAGCGGCCGCGGACTACCACCTGCGGGCGTGGCGGCACGGATTCGCGTTGTGGGTCGGCGGAGGGACTGGCAGCCACCACGTCCGCCATCGGGATGAGGGAGGTAGAGGATCGGGGTGGGGGGGAGTGGAGGCGGGAAGAGGAAGAGAGAGTGGGGGAATTTTACTTAGCCGCCGTGGGCCAGAGTAAATATAAGGAGGGGATTGAGGATGGAATGAAAAATTTACTCCACTAACCGTTATACTTCGTTAACTTTTACTCCGTTAACTTTTAGGGGGTCAGTTAGAGTTGGCCTAAGGGAACAGCTAGGTGCGGTTTAGAGGAGAAAGACCCAAATATACTCCCTTGCGGCGGGATAAGGGATCAGTTAGAAATACTCTTATAATAGTACACATGATTATTTTGGTCTATAACGACCATACAATTTGGTCCTGCGTATAAGTGATAGAAACACATTCTTTTAGCGCTGTAGCCTCCCACTAAGATTGAAAACAAAACTATGGTGTGGTGAACGAATCATGTTGTTTAGCGTCAATGTCAACCAAGGGCAGTAATCATGTACTCTCTCCATTTACTTATACAAGACCACTAGGGAACATACGTTTTGAATTTATACAAGACCACCAACAGTAATCAAGGAAAGAATTAATGATATTTCCTCGTACTACCAACATGTTTATTACTTGCATACTTGCAGTCATAATGACACTAGTTACTTCCTCCACTTAGTTTCCTTACATGTATGCTGCGTATTAATGATCCCAGTAAACGAGAAGAAAAGCAAAGCTTGCAAAGTATGCATTAAATTTTACATTCGTACCTGTAATCTGAGTTTGTGTCCTTGTATATAAAAATGGAGGGAGTAGTTTACATCGATGCATGCTCCTCATCGTCATTTTTACTCCGTATTTATCATCTTTGAGTTATCAACAAAATCAAAATTGTACTCCCCGTCTCGGTGGATAAGTCATTTTTACTCCGTATTGGAACTATTGTTCTTTATGGGTTCAGCACTGTTTATCCAATGTGCATATATGGATGCTTTATGTTGTCCTTTTTTCTTCGTTGCTTAGATCTTTTGATGTATGTGGTAACACTATTGGGCACAATTGTCTTTTATGTAAGCTTAAACTGTCATTTGCAGAGGCTTGCAAGAACAAGAAACCTCAGTCTTATGATTGTATTGCTGGCGGCTTAGAAGTGTATCTAAATTTAAGGGATTGCTATTTTTTGATGTGCGCTCCAGTTAGACTTAAAAGGGAAGGTAGTCGAGCACTGGTTTTGCTTGTTTAACTATACGGCTGTAAGGATTTCTTATTGTTGGTATATTTCCATGTCCATTTTGAAGCCTAAGCATTGACATGCACAAGACTTTATGCTTACCAATGTGAAGGAAGAATTGTGTTGACCCTGAAATAAGCAACAACTTTCTTCTCGAGATCAATTAGTTCAGACTTGAGAGCTATATATAATAGAGTTCCAAGGGTTTGCTGTTTACTTTGAAACTGAACAAGAATAAGCATAAGCATCTCTGTCGGAGGGATGCTGTGTTAGAAGCATAAACATCTCTACTCGAGCGTCGAAACACCGTGGGACTGCATAGGTATCACATTTTACTGTATTTGAGCTTTGAAAATATTTTACACAAGTATCACACACATATAAGTAGCCATATAATTCAACCAGTATATCAGTAGCAGATAGGACAGGCACATTCCTGAGAACTTGATGGTGTGTAGCATCTTGAGTCCTACGGACAGGCTACGAAATAAGATTGTCATTTACAACATGGTGCATATCTCATGCCAAATGACTCCGTACGTGGAAGTAAAAGAAATATAAACATCTCTTAGTGAATTTATTCCAGTCTCATAATTCCTCAGTTTCCCCTAGTTTCCTCCAACATCTTCAGCTGCTTCTTGAGTGTTCTGGGACATCCCTTGGCAATTAGGGTAGGTCCCAAGTGGGCACTGGTGATCGTTGCTCGGAGGCCCGTTCCTTCCATCAGTGTTAGACATCAGATTGCGCATCTCCATCCGTGGCACACTTGCATCGTGAGATCCATGGCTTGCCACATTTCTTGGCATGCAGGTGTATAAGTTGATAAAAATCATCCCAACAAACATGATCACACTGATCTTCATTACAAATAGTGTACTAGCGGAAATAAGAAAACAAGACTGTTAATTCAGGATAACTGCAGGAAGACAATGCACTTCGAAATGCAAGAAGTGATACTTACATAATTCTTCTCAAATTGGTTGAACTGAATGGTTTGTTCTTTCATTTGAGAGAAACAAAAAGAGAAATCTGCTTGTTGCAAGTTAGTTGGAGAGTACGGAACTCTCTTTGTGTAGAGAATAAACTTAGTGTGATGTGATGAGCTACTTATAGGGGGCAAGAATGGATGTTTGCCTCTTTGTTTGTTCACAGTTGACAATCTACCATGGAAAATGGATTCTCCACTAACTGGAGATTGTGTGGGGAAATGATGGTGGGGAGAAAACTTCTCCCACCATGACTTCAAAGCTAAGGTAAACATATACCTTGTTTTACTGTTTATGGCACAATCCAGAAATTTACTTTGGAAGATCATATGACGTCTTGCACTATCATCTCCAGTGGTAAAATACAAATTTCTATTTAAATAATGAAACCATGGATGTAATTTTCAGCTGTCTTGTCTTAAAAAAGAAGGTGGATTAGCTTTCTCTCCATTATCAACCTATGGTCATTTGAAGTGTGACTTATCTAAAGTAATTCACTTAACTGTTTTCAGTTATCTCATTTGCATAAAAATATGGGTACATACATGAAGTAGTAATTAGCAGGTTTATAATATTTAAAATAAATATTATACATGAAAGAGTGCCACAATTCCCTTTATATATCATCTTAATAAACGGTCATTCAGTACACAGTTTTAGCTAGTTATTCGCAAACTAAGAACCAAGATTACTATTTGCATATCTTGGTTCCTTACGAACAAGGACATAATATTAGTGTGTAATTAGAATGACTGAAGTCATTACAATGAAAATCAAATACAACTCCATGGATGAGAATGGCTAACCATATATAATTCCAAAAAATGAGCAAGCTCATAGCCAACTTTTTTATTATTTTTTCAAGAACATAGTCAACTTATTTTAGTTCCACCCTGCGACAACATGCAACTTTCACTCTGGGAGCTCCGAATAGAATGATTAACAATACCATCGACATGCAAGGAGTGCAATATGCTGAAACACATACTGCGGTGGTGCTGAAGAGATGGAAGAACATGACAATGTTGTGTCATGGTGTTAATTTCAAAGAGTATGGCATGGAACACATTCAATCTTGAGCCAAGGTTGATATGTTGTTTCAAAGTCACCCCTAATAAAATATATCTCAAACTGCATTTTACATTATATTTAATGGTTAAATAAGGCACTCTTTTTTCAGAGCAATAAGACAAATGAAAAAGTAGACACATTCAATCTATCATTACATCTTCGATTCTCCTGGTGTGGTAAAGTTGGGCAAGATAGTAAATGTCCATTCACAATGTATAGAGACACATGATAAAGTCTTACAATTAATGCAAATTGACCTATCATATTCCATGTACATCAAATTCACCCACTTTCAGTTGTCTAGTATCTTTTATTGGTGGAGAATCAAGTTTTTACCCCAGAAGGATTACCTTGAATAGTTCAAATCGAACATCACCACTTTTATCTCCTATAAGTAGTGCATCACCATATCACATTTTTGGCTACCAAGAGAAGGTGAATGACAAGCCTTTAGCTGCACTTCAGCAATATCCTTGTTTGGTGAATATTTACAATCTTATGCATGTGCATTCGATGTTGCATTATTTTGAAAGCCCTTAGCATATTGCTCTGTATGGTTTTTTTATACAGGCTGCATAAAATGATGCTTAATGACTGATCTATGTATGTTTATTTCTTAGGGCCTGCAAGAAGTATCAACAATGAAAGTCATTGTGTGTGTGATCATGGCAATGCTTCTTACCAATTCATGCCCATGTGTGCGTTCAAGGAACAACGAAGGGAATGCAATGCACATGAAGAACATGCGTAAACTGACTTATATTTCTGTTGATGGAAGGAGTACCCCTGCTGGTGAGGAAATACATCATGCGTGTCCACTGGGGAACTACCCCTGCCAAGGGATGTTCCAGAGTTCCAAGGAGAGCACAGAAGGTGGAGGAAACTAACTCCTGCTATTATCATGGAAAAATAACTGAACATAAGTAATAGTGTGAGATCATGTATGTGCTTGCTATGTATCTTTTATATTGTTTTGAAGACTTAATGTTCAAGTACGTGTATATTGTACATCTAAAATTATTATATTTATAAATAAGAGTCTTAACAAGTCTTCTGCAAGGCTACTTTATTTGATGTGTAGTTGATGTTAAAAACTTAATGATGCTAGAACAATTAACTGAACCGCAACATTCAGTAACTCCTTTCCTTCCAAAGTGAAAGGTTAAACAAGTATGTACTTGATCGGATGTGTACGATAATACTGTAGACATGAATCAAGCAAATACTTGTCATCAAAATGGACAAAAGGGATGTAGACATGAATACATCTAGATACATCTCCTTTTATGTTGGTATATTGGGAGGGAGTATTTGGTAAGTGTATGTTAATCTTATCTAGTTTTATGTAAACCATGCATTTTGTCTTATCTCGAAAGGAATATGCCCAAACAAGCACTCATTAGGAAAACCTCCATATTGTTTATATGTGGTTGTCTAATGCATGTGGGTCTTATGTACACATTTTATATGGATATTTAGCCATCATGTCGTTTCCTATGGTTCAAGAATTTTCACACTTTTGCAGTATCCATATATCATTAATTGGCACTTCTGTATGAATCCAAGCTTGATTTGTGTAATTTCCCGAAGGTATAATTTTTTGGTGTAACAGGATATGCATACATGGTCATTGTGTACACCCATGCATGCATGTATGACCAGCTATATGGATTTGTCCATCCCGATCCGGCATGTATTCTAGATGAGAATCTATTCAAAGGAGGGGTGTTTTCACCCAGCTATACATGCCAAGTCAATTGATGTTTTTTGAAAGAAAACATGTACTAATATTACAGTACTGAAAACAAGAATAAAGAGATTATTTTTCATCCTATTACTAAACGGAGCCATTCTAAGATAACTAACATATCCAAATCCTATATACCTAAGAGAGTCATCCCCACTAACTTATTATCTCAACATACAAGCATACCACCTCACCATACAATTGAGAGTAGGATAAGGCTCACCTCAACATGTGTGGGAAAAAACCAACCTCAAAATTTCAACCATGCAAGGGAAATTTTTTTCCATTCAATTGTTATACTTATATTCCATGAATATTGTTACAACTATACAAATCAATATAATAAGTCATATGTATTTTTAATTTTGGTGCTTATGTTATAAACCCAAATTTTCATCAACCAATTCCAGTGGCAATGCATGGGGGATCCTCTAGGCTATAGTTTATAAAGTTAACCATGGATTTTTTTTTGTTTAATAGCAGTGATTGAAAGTGGACATACGAAAGCATGGTATAATTACATAAATGCTAATACAACTTGGTATACCAAAAAAATTATTTAAAGGAAAGATGAGAAAATGAATAAACTAATTAAGGTCTAGAATTTTCCAAAGTAAACTCGCCAAATGTACCAGTCAATCAATCGAAATTTCACCATGTAAGACGGCGAAATATCCTAAGTTGTATAAATTATAGGCTAGACATTACGGAAAGAAAACTTATAGGCTAGACTATTCAATTAATCCCTTCATTCTTTGGTTGTTATACAAAGCTATACAAAAATATATATCATTTTGTACATGTATGTACCGAAATTCTGTACAAGTAACTAAAAGGACGAAATAAAAATTTCAAGAGATAATTTTTGTTGGAGATCTAGGTGAAACCCACCGAAGTCAATATGAAGTCAAGTGCGGAAGTTATCTGTTGCTGTTAATCATTGTACTTTATAGGATTGCAGGTGAAAAGCAGATCTCGCACTTTGCTTTATCTGACTACTAGTGGAAACTAGATTTGCCCAAGCCATAGTGAACCAATTGGATTGCTGGTTGCGTTTAGCCTCTAGATTTAATTATCCCGCTGTATGGAAAGTGCATGGACTCCAGTACCATTCCCACTTACATCATAAGATAAACATATATAAAAACCTAACGAACATAGGAGATGTGAGTAATAGTTTACAGCTGATAAAGATGGGTCTTACCAAATTAATTTTGCCATATTTAGTAACATTAGCAGGAAAGGCCCTTGGTTCCATCTTCTCTGTACACTTACTAAAGAAAGACTCGGGTATACCAATGGGTTGGCGAGCAAGGTATGAATCTATGGATGTATTTTTCAATTTTATTTTTTAGGCTCAAAATGGACGGAAATGCGAAAACTAATCTATGGACAGATTTTAAGAAATAAGGAATTTTCTCTTCCATCTTCTCTGTACACTTACTAAAGAAAGACTCGGGTATACCAATGGGTTGGCGAGCAAGGTATCCTAAAGAATGCAATCTATGGACATATAGAGGAAATCCTAAAGAATGCACACATTGCCAAACCAAAATAGCCTGCCCTGAAAACCTGCCGTCATCACCAATATTTCGCCGCCTATGACACCTCCCTCCCCATCCCAGCCCCTTTGTACCCTCGTCCTGCTTGGCAGGCAGCGGGACCTCTCCATCTTACAGAGCACGGTAATCTCTTTCCATCTACCCCGCCACTACTTTCGACCTTGCGGAGGAGGCGGCAGACCCTGCACCCAAAGGTGTGCTTATAGCTCTTCGTACCGGTGGAGCATCATTGTTTGCTTGTCCTCATTTGGGGTAACAGCGGCGACACTCCGACTGTGTGGACGACAGGCCGTCATTTGGCTTGCGCATTACACAAAATAATTGTTTGGCGAGGTGTGTGCCCGCGAGAGATACTGCTGGTTATGTTGCGGCATGACACGCCACTATCACGTGCATACATATTGTGAACCCATGAATGAAGCTAGATCGGCAGATCCTAATGGTCGTTCAATGCATCGCCCTCTCCTTTTTTCTTGCAAGTGGGGGTCTAGTGATTCGATCTGATCGTTGCTGGTCTTGGCCAGGTAATTGCACGACAGAGGGATTTTCTGGGGTGATCTTGGTCACTACATGAATCACATGGCTGATGGCGCACCAAAAGCTCACGGCAAAGCTCTTTGCCGTCCGCCACCGACGGCAAACGTGTTCGGCAAAGAGAGTGATGGTAAACAGGTTCTTTGCCGTCTGCTTCTTCAAAGCGGACGGCAAAGGCCCGTTGCTATAGGTGGCGGAGGGCAAAAGTTTGGATGGAGAAAAAGAAATGTTAGCCACGTTAGGTGTCTAACGGGAGGATTTGCCGTCTGCCACCGACGGCAAACGTGCTTCGACAGGTCACCTGGTCAAACCGACCGTGTCGCCCGGTCAAATTGACGCGCATCGCCCGGTCAAAGTGCGTCGTCTGACACCATCCGACGGCCCGTCCCGTCGACGGCCACCTCGCCTTCCACCCCGCCGCCCCGTCCTGTCATCGCGCCCCTTCCCGAGGCGCCAACATTAATGACCAGCAATGCCGGCCGCCAGCCCGGCCGCCCACCTCCCATTGCCCGGACGTCTATAAGACCCCGCCCCGGCGCCCACACCGCCACACCCGACCTCACACCTGACCACACCACCGACGAGAAACCCAGCGCATTGCCGGCAATGTCGTACCACCGCGGGAGCAGCAGCGCCGGCGGCGACGACGACGCCCCGAGCGCCTGGCCGTCCAGCCTCGGCAATCCGGAGACGGCGGAGCTGTGCCGGCACGACCTCCACGTGCCGCTGGGCTGCCGTCTTCCCGCGGTGGCATATCAGCGCGGACAGCTATCCTACGCTCGGCCCTTGCGCGACGGCCAAGGGGCTCCGTACCCACATCGGCGGCCTCCACAACATCGCCAGCCGCCACAACGTTTGGAGAGGCGAGATCTTGGATGACGTTATCGCCGCCTTCCGGCTGGCCGAGGCCGGCATCACCACCGACCTCACTAGCGCGAGCGACCGCCTTCCCGCCCAGGCACCGGTGCACGGCACGGCCCCGCGGGAGCGCCGTCGTGGATCTGCCAGCCGCCAGCCAGCACCCCAGGCGGCTATGCCCGCACGCGCACCCCCTGGCCGTGGAGCTACTGCCGGAGCAAGTGGTCCTCCGTGAGCACGGCGATCCGGACGACACACCGGGTTGGCACGTCGCCCTACGGGCGTCAGAAGCGATGGCGGCGGCGGCGGCGAGGGAGGCCGCCGAGATAGCGGCTGCAATCCGAGCCGCCAAGGCCATGGCGGCAGAGAGGCCGTGCTGGCGCCGGCGGAGGATGAGGACGTGGCGCTGGTGGACGACGAGGAGGCGATGGAGGAGGAGGACGACGGCCCCGTCGACTGGGATGACAGCAGCAGCGACGACGGCGGTGACGGCGAAGGCGCCGTCGTGATCGACCTGCTGGTGGCTAGCGATGACGACTAATGTCATTTTTTATTTTTTGTTTAAATTATGTTGGAGTATGTAAAATATATGTTGAATAAAAATGCAATGAAAAATCAGTTTTGCTAGTGGGTTATATCTGTTTTGTTTTCAAAGTGAATGAGACCAAACAATATCTCATCTAGATGAGTTCTAGGTACTCCATGAAAAATTTAACTAACACCGACGGTGGTGCCGGCGAAGGCGGGCCAGGGCGGCGTGATGGAGCGGTGGGGCATGGGCCGGGGGGCCTTAATTAGCGGCGGGGCATCCGTGGTTGCGGGCGGCATGGGGTCGGGGAGGCGGCGGCGACGGGGTGCGGTCAGAGAGAGAGAAAGTGTGAGGTGGGGTGGGAGACAGAGAGTGAGATGGGGGTGGGAGACATAGAGTGAGGTGGGGGTGGCGGGTGGGGGCGTTAAGCGCCGTTAGGTCGAATATTGTTTGCCGTCTGCCAGCTGACAGCAAAGTATCTTTGTCGTCCGTTAGCGGACGACAAAGAACTGGCTGACTACTTTGCTGTCCGCTAACATATGGCAAAAAACTGGCTGACGGTTTGCCGTCAGCCAGTTCTTTGTCATCCACTTTCCTTGAGTGGGCGGCAAAGACCTTCTTTGTCGTCCGCTAGTCGATGGCAAAGAACTGGCTGACGGTAAATTCTCTTATTCCAGTAGTGGGTGGTTATCTTTGGAGAACGCCACAATGGATTCACTCAGAGTAACGAATGGATCAAGTGTTGAAAGATCTATTACCATCAAGATGGTGATCGACTGAAACACCGCTCCATGCCCGGCCTGATGGTTGGATCAAACACCAATCTTTTTGTGGTGTCTCCTTGTTTAAGAAAGTGTATTAGTGAGGATGCCCTGCCATTATATTGATAGGTTTGACCTGGCACCTACGATGAAAATATTTGTCTCTGCCTTTCATGATTCGGCTGGTATGGGCGCTACTGCTCTTAGCAGCAAAGACGATAATCGGAGCGGCTCCTCAGAGGCCATTCATGCCCACTGATTCGGTGAGGTAAGTTAGGGTTAATTAGATTTGGGAATTTTAATCGTGGACACGCACAAACACAAGAATTCTGGTATGAGATGAGAATTCAATCCTTATATTTGGGAATTTTAATGTTGGTTTTTAATTTGCAAGGATATGGGAATTTGGGATTCCATCATTAAGAACAGGTTCATTGAAGAAAAATCGACCTCCACTCCACAAAGGTATTGTTTCTTCTCGACTCCTATAGCCTAACCAATCATTTTAGAACATTGAATTTTAATCTTAAGTTGTTAAATTTCATATATGAGGAAATTGTTGTATCCTGGAGGAAATATTCTTTATTGAGCTATTAGTTCTCGTATTCAATTTTTGTTATTACTAAAACTATATGTACGGACAACACAATAATATAGTTTAGTGATTACAATTGCATAACATGTATACAAATTTAGGGTTCCGATTAATTCGATGTCCTTTTAGTTATATTGTGGAACAAAGGGAGTACCTTGTAACTTTTTATAAGATGTTTTTAGAATATATAAGAGTGTGAAAAAATGTCTTATATTTAGATACAGAAGGAGTATTTATTTTGTGTGTCATCTTCACCTAATGCCCCATTTTTCTATGACAGGAAAGCATTAAAGCTAAATATTAGACTTCGCCTAGCTATATTTATATGCCTATATAAAGCTAGATTGGTCGACTATGACACTTCTAGTGGCATGTGTTGGGTACCTATCGAGTAATTATTCTCCGCACTGAGCACTAATGAAAAAAGGACAACTCATTTCCCCATAAAGTGGAAACCACTAGATTAGTGTGAGATGAGCTATTTCAGGTGCTCGGTGATTTTTGCATAATCAACCATTACCTGCAACAAGTTGGCTACGGCGATATGCACTACGACATCTTCATAAATATATAATCATACAGTGGTAAAAAGCAAGTTCTACACTTTGCTGTCATTTTTCCACCGTGAAATCAGGTTGTATGCCATTAATTCGACAAAATGTTAGACATGGTATATCAATTTATGGAAGATTCTCCATCGACCCCACCAGATCATATATAGATTTGATCAGTAAGACATCAAAGTGCAAATTATATTTCTTGGTCACTGCTTACGTTATCACAGAATTTGAGACATTTGCTAATCTCAAATACTTCACAGTTTAAACTTATTTTCCTTCTATGGTTATACTTATGCCTTTTTTCTCTTTTATATTTTGTAGTTTGTTGAGTATGATCTTTGTTTGAAGATACCAATTCTCATTTACATTCTCGCCTTTACATTATCTTAACCTTGTTTTTCAATTTGCAAAAGAAAATTTATGGAGAGCGAGACCCCCGAGCGGCCCGTGAGCTAGGTTTCCTCCCTCCGTCCCGCGCCGCCGCCGGCCGCCGGCTGCCCCCCCCCCCCTCCCTCTCCTCCTCCCGGATCCGCCCCGTGCCGCCTCCCCGGGAGGTGGCTGGGGCGGCGCAAGACCCTCCACCTTCGGCCTCCCCCCTTTCGCTTTCCTTCCTCCGCCGCTGACGGGCGCCCTCGGCGCTTGGCCGGGTGGTGTTGGCGGCGGCGGGGCCTGCCTGTCCCCCCAGGCTCGGCTCCCTGCCCGGGGCATGGGGGCGGCGGCGGTGCTCCTGGGCTCGACGACGGCCTGGCGACCCTGCGGCAGTGGCCGGCGGCACGCGAGGTGGTGGTGCGCCTCCTTAGCGGCGAGTCGGCGTGGTGGCGCAGGGTGGCCGGCGGCGCGCCCCCGGCCCAGATCTAGGCCCTGCAGGCCCCATCGGTGTTGGGAAACGTAGTAATTTCAAAAATTTTCCTACGATCACGCAAGACCATGGTGATGCATAGCAACGAGATGAGAGTGTTGTCTCGTACCCTCGTAGACCAGCAACGAAGCGTTGACGCAATGTAGAGGAAGTAGTCGACTTCTTCCCGATCCAACCGATCCAAGTACCGAACGTCGGCACCTCCGAGTTCTGCACACGTTCAGCTCGATGACGTCCCTCGAACTCCGATCCAGCCGAGTGTTGAGGAGAGTTTCGTCAAGACGACGGCGTGGTGGCGATGATGATGTTCCACCGGCGCAGTCGCCTAAGCTCCGCAACGGTATATTCGAGGTGTAGTTTGGTGGAAGGGGCACCGCACACGGCTAAGGAATCGATCACAATGATCAACTTGTGTGTCATGGGGTGCCCTCTGCCTCTGTATATAAAGGAGGGAAGGGAGGGGCTGGCCGCCACCTATGGCTGCGCTGGGAGTCCTACTCCCACCGGAGTAGGATTCCCCCAATCCTAGTCCAACTAGGGTTTGACCAAGGGAGAGGGAGAGAGCCACCCCTTCTCCTAATCCTAATAGGACTAGGGAAGGGGAAGGCTGCGCCAGCATAGGGCCCCTTTCTCTTTCCCCTTAAGGCCCATCAAGGCCCATTGACTCCCGGGGTTCCGGTAACCCCGGTACTCGATAAAATTCCCAATTTCACCCGGAGTGATTCCGAGTCCAAACATAGGCTTCCAATATATCAATCTTTATGTCTCGACCATTTCGAGACTCCTCGTCATGTCCGTGATCTCATCCGGGACTCGAACAACCTTCGTACATCAACATCATAAAACTCATAGTAACTGCCATCGAAGCGTTAAGCGTGCGGACCCTACGGGTTCGAGAACTATGTAGACATGACCGAGACACCTCTCGGTCAATAACCAATAGCGGGACCTGGATGCCCATATTGGTTCCTACATATTCTACGAAGATCTTTATCGGTCGATCCGCATAACAACATACGTTGTTCCTTTATCATCGGTATGTTACTTGCCCGAGATTCGATCGTCGGTATCCAATACCTAGTTCAATCTCGTTACCGGCAAGTCTCTTTACTCGTTCCGTAATACATCATCTCATAACTAACTCATTAGTTACAATGCTTGCAAGGTTTAGGTGATGAGCATTACCGAGAGGGCCCAGAGATACCTCTCCGGCAATCGGAGTGACAAATCCTAATCTCAAATATGCCAACCCAACATGTACCTTCGAGACACCTGTAATGTACCTTTATAATCACCCGATTACGTTGTGACGTTTGGTAGCACCCAAAGTGTTCCTCGGGCAAACGGGAGTTGCATAATCTCATAGTCATAGGAACATGTATAAGTCATGAAGAAAAGCACTAGCAACAAACTATACGATCAGGTGCTTATGCTAATGGAATGGGTCATGTCAATCAGATCATTCAACCAATGATGTGATCCCTTTAATCAAATAACAACTCCTTGTTCATGGTTAGGAAACATAACCATCTTTGATTAACGAGCTAGTCAAGTAGAGGCATACTAGTGACACTCTGTAGGTTTATGTATTCACACATGTATTATGTTTCCGGTTAATACAATTCTAGCATGAATAATAAACATTTATCATGATATAAGGAAATAAATAATAACATTTATTATTGCCTCTAGGGCATATTTCCTTCAGTCTCCCACTTGCACTAGAGTCAATAATCTAGATTACACAGTAATGATTCTAACACCCATGGAGTCTTGGTGCTGATCATGTTTTGCTCGTGGAAGAGGCTTAGTCAACGGGTCTGCAACATTCAGATCCGTATGTATCTTGCATATCTCTATGTCTCCCACCTGGACCAAATCCCGGATGGAGTTGAAGCGTCTTTTGATGTGCTTGGTTCTCTTGTGAAATCTGGATTCCTTTGCCAAGGCAATTGCACCAGTATTGTCACAAAAGATTTTCATTGGACCCGATACACTAGGTACAACACCTAGATCGGATATGAACTCCTTCATCCAGACTCCTTCATTAGCTGCTTCCGAAGCAGCTATGTACTCAGCTTCACATGTAGATCCCGCAACGACGCTTTGTTTGGAACTGCACCAACTGACAGCTCCACCGTTTAATGTAAATCACGATCCGGTTTGCGATTTAGAATCGTCCGGATCAGTGTCAAAGCTTGCATCGACGTAACCGTTTACGACGAGCTCTTTGTCACCGCCATAAATGAGAAACATATCCTTAGTTCTTCTCAAGTACTTAAGGATGTTCTTGACCGCTGTCCAGTGATCCACTCCTGGATTACTTTGGTACCTGCCTGCTAAACTTACAGCAAGGCACACATCAGGTCTGGTACACAGCATTGCATACATGATAGAGCCTATGGCTGAAGCATAGGGAACATCTTTCATTTTCTCTCTATCTTCTGCGGTGGTCGGGCATTGAGTCTTACTCAATTTCACACCTTGTAATACCGGCAAGAACCCTTTCTTTGCCTGATCCATTTTGAACTTTTTCAAAACTTTATCAAGGTATGTGCTTTGTGAAAGTCCTATTAAGCGTCTTGATCTATCTCTATAGATCTTAATGCCCAATATGTAAGCAGCTTCACCGAGGTCTTTCATCGAAAAACTTTTATTCAAGTATCCCTTTATGCTATCCAGAAATTCTATATCATTTTCGATCAATAATATGTCATCCACATATAATATCAGGAATGCTACAGAGCTCCCACTCACTTTCTTGTAAATACAGGCTTCTCCAAAAGTCTGTATAAAACCAAATGCTTTGATCACACTATCAAAATGTTTATTCCAACTCCGAGAGGCTTGCACCAGTCCATAAATGGATCGCTGGAGCTTGCACACTTTGTTAGCTCCCTTTGGATCGACAAAACCTTCTGGTTGCATCATATACAACTCTTCTTCCGTAAATCCATTCAGAATGCAGTTTTAACATCCATTTGCCAAATTTCATAATCATAAAATGCGGCAATTGCTAACATGATTCGGACGGACTTAAGCATCGCCACGGGTGAGAAGGTCTCATCGTAGTCAATCCCTTGAACTTGTCGAAAACCTTTTGCAACAAGTCGAGCTTTATAGACGATAACATTACCATCAGCGTCAGTCTTCTTCTTGAAGATCCATTTATTCTCAATTGCTTGCCGATCATCGGGCAAGTCAACCAAAGTCCACACTTTGTTCTCATACATGGATCCCATCTCAGATTTCATGGCCTCAAGCCATTTTGTGGAATCTGGGCTCACCATCGCTTCTTCATAGTTCGTAGGTTCATCATGTTCCAAGAACATGACTTCCAAAACAGGATTACCGTACCACTCAGTGCGGATCTTGTTCTGGTTGATCTATGAAGTTCTGTAGAAACTTGATCTGAAGTTTCATGATCATCATCATTAGCTTCCTCCCTATTTGGTGTAGGTGTCACAGAAACTGTTTTCTGTGATGTACTACTTCTCAATAAGGGAGTAGATACAGTTATCTCATCAAGTTCTACTTTCCTCCCACTCACTTCTTTCGTGAGAAACTCTTTCTCCAAAAAGTTTCCGAATTTAGCAACAAAAATCTTGCCTTCGGATCTGTGATAGAAGGTGTACCCAACTGTCTCCTTTGGGTATCCTATGAAGACACATTTCTCCGATTTGGGTTCGAGCTTATCAGGTTGAAGCTTTTTCACATAAGCATCGCAGCCCCAAACTTTCAAAAACGACAACTTTGGTTTCTTGCCAAACCACAGTTCATAAGGCGTCGTCTCAACGGATTTAGATGGTGCCCTATTTAAAGTGAATGTAGCCGTCTCTAAAGCATAACCCCAAAATGATAGCGGTAAATCAGTAAGAGACATCATAGATCGCACCATATCTAATAAAGTACGATTACGATGTTCGGACACACCATTACGTTGTGGTGTTCCGGTGGCGTAAGTTGCAAACTATTCCGCATTGTTTCAAATGTAGGCCAAACTCGTAACTCAAATATTCTCCTCCACGATCAGATCGTAGAAACTTTATTTTCTTGTTACGATGATTTTCCACTTCACTCTGAAATTCTTTGAACTTTTCAAATGTTTCAGACTTGTGTTTCATTAAGTAGATATACCCATATCTGCTCAAATCATCTGTGAAGGTGAGAAAATAACGATATCCGCCACGAGCCTCAACATTCATTGGACCACATACATCAGTATGTATGATTTCCAATAAATCTGTTGCTCTCTCCATAGTTCCGAGAACGGTGTTTTAGTCATCTTGCCCATAAGGCACGGTTCGCAAGTGCCAAGTGATTCATAATCAAGTGACTCCAAAAGTCCATCAAGATGGAGTTTCTTCATGCGTTTTACACCGATATGACCTAAACGGCAGTGCCACAAATAAGTTGCACCATCATTATCAACTCTGCATCTTTTGGTTTCAACATTATGAATATGTGTATCACTACTATCAAGATTAAGTAAAAACAAACCATTCTTCAATGGTGCATGACCATAAAAGATATTATTCATATAAATAGAACAACCATTATTCTCTGATTTAATGAATAACCGCCTCGCATCAAACAAGATCCAGATATAATGTTCATGCTCAACGATGGTACTAAATAACAATTATTTAGGTCTAATACTAATCCCGAAGGTAGATGTAGAGGTAGCGTGCCGACTGCGATCACATCGACTTTGGAACCATTTCCCACGCGCATCGTCACCTCGTCCTTAGCCAATCTTCGCTTAATCCGTAGCCCCTGTTTCGAGTTGCAAATATTAGCAATAGAACCAGTATCAAATACCCAGGTGCTACTGCGAGTATTAGTAAGGTACACATCAATAACATGTATATCATATATACCTTTGTTAACCTTGCCATCCTTCTTATCCGCCAAATACTTGGGGCAGTTCCGCTTCCAGTGACCAGCCTGCTTGCAATAGAAGCACTCAGTTTCAGGCTTAGGACCAGACTTGGGTTTCTTCTCTTGATCAGCAACTTGCTTGCCGCTCTTTTTGAAGTTTCCCTTTTTCTTTCCTTTGCCCTTTTTCTTGAAACTAGTGGTTTTGTTAACCATCAACACTTGATGCTCCTTTTGATTTCTACCTCCGCTGCTTTCAGATCGCCAAGAGCTCGGGCATAGTTTTGGTCATCCCTTGCATATTATAGTTCATCACGAAGCTCTTGTAGCTTGGTGGCAGTGATTGGAGAATTCTGTCAATGACGCAATCATCCGGAAGATTAACTCCCAGTTGAATCAAGTGATTGTTATATCCAGACATTCTGAGTATATGCTCACCGATGAACCATTCTCCTCCATCTTACAGCTATAGAACTTATTGGAGACTTCATATCTCTCAATCCGGCATTCGCTGAATATTAACTTCAACTCCTGGAACATCTCATATGCTCCATGGTGTTCAAAACGACGTTGAAGTCCCGGTTCTAAGCCGTAAAGCATGGCACACTGAACTATAGAGTAGTCATCAGCTTTGCTTTGCCAGACGTTCAAAACTTCGGCGCAGCCCTTGCATTCAGGCCTGGCACCTAACGGTGCTTCCAGGACGTAATTCTTCTGTGCAGCAATAAGGATAATCCTCAAGTTACGGACCCAGTCCGTGTAATTGCTGCCATCATCTTTCAACTTTGCTTTCTCAAGGAACGCATTAAAATTCAACGGAACAACAGACGAGCCATCTATCTACACATCATAGACAAGCAAGATACTATCAGTACTAAGTTCATGATAAATTTAAGTTCAATTAATCATATTACTTAAGAACTCCCACTTAGAAAAATATCCCTCCAATTCTCTAAGTGATTGCGTGATCCATTTCAACTACACCATGACCGATCATCACGTGTGATGGAGTAGTTTCAATGGTGAACATCAATATGTTGATCCGACCTTTCGGTCTCCGTGTTCCGAGGTCATATCTTATATGCATAGCTCGATATCTACTATATGATTCACGCTCGACCTTCGGTCTCCGTGTTCCGAGGTCATATCTTATATGCATAGCTCGTCAAGTATAACCTGAGTATTCGCGTGTGCAACTGTTTTGCACCCGTTGTATTTGAACGTAGAGCCTATCACACCCGATCATCACGTGGTGTCTCAGCACGAAGAACTTTCATAACGGTGCATACTCAGGGAGAACACTTCTTGATAATTTAGTAAGGGATCATCTTATAATGCTACCGTCAACCAAAGCAAAATAAGATGCATAAAGGATTAACATCACATGCAATCAATATAAGTGATATGATATGGCCATCATCATCTTGTGCTTGTGATCTCCATCTCCGAAGCACCGTCATGATCACCATCGTCACCGGCGCGACACCTTGATCTCCATCGTAGCATCGTTGTCGTCTCGCCAACTATTGCTTCTACGACTATCGCTACTACTTAGTGATAAAGTAAAGCAATTACATGGCGTTTGCATTTCATACAATAAAGCGACAACCATATGGCTCCTGCCAGTTGCCGATAACTCGGTTACAAAACATGATCATCTCATACAATAAAATATAGCATCACGTCTTGACCATATCACATCACAACATGCCCCTGCAAAAACAAGTTAGACGTCCTCTACTTTGTTGTTGCAAGTTTTACGTGGCTGCTACGGGCTGAGCAAGAACCGTTCTTACCTACGCATCAAAGCCACAACGATACTTTCGTCAAATAGACTCCGCTTTAACCTTCTCAAGGACCGGCGAGCCACACTCGGTTCAACTAAAGTGAGAGAGACACCCGCCAGTCACCTTTAAGCAACGAGTGCTCACAGCGGTGAAACCAGTCTCGCGTAAGCGTCTGCGTAATGTCGGTCCGGCCGCTTCATCTCACAATACCGCTGAACCAAAGTATGACATGCTGGTAGGTAGTATGACTTGTATCGCCCACAACTCACTTGTGTTCTACTCGTGCATATGACATCAACGCATAAAACCAGGCTCGGATGCCACTGTTGGGAAACGTAGTAATTTCAAAAATTTTCCTACGATCACGCAAGACCATGGTGATGCATAGCAACGAGATGAGAGTGTTGTCTACGCACTCGTGAGACCAGCAACGAAGCGTTGACGCAATGTAGAGGAAGTAGTCGCATTTCTTCCCGATCCAACCGATCCAAGTACCGAACGTACGGCACCTCCGAGTTCTGCACACGTTCAGCTCGATGACGTCCCTCGAACTCCGATCCAGCCGAGTGTTGAGGGAGAGTTTCGTCAGCACGACGGCGTGGTGACGATGATGATGTTCCACCGGCGCAGGGCTTCGCCTAAGCTCCGCAACGGTATATTCGAGGTGTAGTTTGGTGGAAGGGGGCACCGCACACGGCTAAGGAATCGATCACAATGATCAACTTGTGTGTCATGGGGTGCCCTCTGCCCCTGTATATAAAGGAGGGAAGGGGAGGGGCTGGCCGGCCACCTATGGCTGCGCCTGGGAGTCCTACTCCCACCGGGAGTAGGATTCCCCAATCCTAGTCCAACTAGGGTTTGACCAAGGGGAGAGGGAGAGAGGCCACCCCTTCTCCTAATCCTAATAGGACTAGGGAAGGGGAAGGCTGCGCCAGCATAGGGCCCCTTTTCTCTTTCCCTTAAGGCCCATCAAGGCCCATTGACTCCCCGGGGTTCCGTAACCCCTGCATCTCGATAAAATTCCCAATTTCACCCGGAGTGATTCCGAGTCCAAACATAGGCTTCCAATATATCAATCTTTATGTCTCGACCATTTCGAGACTCCTCGTCATGTCCGTGATCTCATCCGGGACTCAACAACCTTCGTACATCAACATCATAAAACTCATAGTAACTGCCATCGAACGTTAGCGTGCATGGACCCTACGGGTTCGAGAACTATGTAGACATGACCGAGACACCTCTCGGTCAATAACCAATAGCGGACCTGGATGCCCATATTGGTTCCTACATATTCTACGAAGATCTTTATCGGTCGACCGCATAACAACATACGTTGTTCCCTTTATCATCGGTATGTTACTTGCCCGAGATTCGATCGTCGGTATCCAATACCTAGTTCAATCTCGCTACCGCAAGTCTCTTTACTCGTTCCGTAATACATCATCTCATAACTAACTCATTAGTTACAATGCTTGCAAGGTTTAGGTGATGAGCATTACCGAGAGGGCCCAGAGATACCTCTCCGACAATCGGAGTGACAAATCCTAATCTCGAAATATGCCAACCCAACATGTACCTTCGGAGACACCTGTAATGTACCTTTATAATCACCCAGTTACGTTGTGACGTTTGGTAGCACCCAAAGTGTTCCTCGGCAAACGGAGTTGCATAATCTCATAGTCATAGGAACATGTATAAGTCATGAAGAAAAGCACTAGCAACAAACTATACGATCAGGTGCTTATGCTAATGGAATGGGTCATGTCAATCAGATCATTCAACCAATGATGTGATCCCTTTAATCAAATAACAACTCCTTGTTCATGGTTAGGAAACATAACCATCTTTGATTAACGAGCTAGTCAAGTAGAGGCATACTAGTGACACTCTGTAGGTTTATGTATTCACACATGTATTATGTTTCCGGTTAATACAATTCTAGCATGAATAATAAACATTTATCATGATATAAGGAAATAAATAATAACATTTATTATTGCCTCTAGGGCATATTTCCTTCATCTGGGTCCTAGCGGGCCGGCCCCCGGTGTGGCTTCGTCGTTGTCTGTGTGGTGGGGAGGAGGAGCAGCTCAGACGGCGGGCGGCGACGCCGAAGGCGTGCCTGCGGCAGCCGATGGCGGAAGCTTTACGGGCACGGATATCCCAGCCAGGCCTGTGGGCCCATGGGCCTGGTATGGTCCTGCTATTGTGTCCGGTCGGCTACCGTCGTTGACGGTGGAGGTTGTGCCCTCCCGCATGTCGACGGTGCTGCGGCCCCTAGTCCCATCTCCTATCCCCTGTTGTGCAGGCCTCACTTCATGGTGCCGTGGTGAGACGGCGTGGAGGCTTCATGACCATGGTGGCGCAAGATGGTGGTCGGTTTGGTGGCAGGCTCTGGAGCATCAGAGGTGAAGGTTGGGATTGGGGGAAACCCCTGTCGGCCTGTTCGACACCGACGCGGCGACGCTGGTGGGTGTCGTCGAACCTTCCTGGAGGGCGTCGGGGGCGTCCCTTCCTCTCGCCTCGTCGCGTGCCGAGGGAAACCCTTGGCAATAACGTCGTCATCCTCGCGGTCCTTCTTGGAGGTGTTGATTGGTACCGGTGCTTCAGAGCCTTGGAGCGTGGTGGAAGATCTTCGGCGGGCGCAGTGGTCGTGAAGCTTCTTCGTTTTCGTCGATCCATCATTGTTGGCATTTTGTTCTCTTGTTGTTTCTCTTTTGTTTCTTTTGGGTGTGCTTGTGCTGCGTCCGCCCCAGCACCTATCTTTGGATGTATCAGATGGTTGCTTTGTAATACAAAGCGGGGGGAAACACTTTTTCAGAAAAAGAAAATTTATGACTATTAATTCCTCGTTACACTTTCAGACATCTTCGACAAGACAAAACTTATGTTGGTTTGTTCATGATTATTTTGGTGGTGGATCGCACGGACGCCTTTAGAAATACTTGCCTACATGTTATATTTTTTTTTGTAGAAACACAATACAGATGCAGACACACAAATACACGGGCATACACTCACCCCTGTGAATGCACCCCTTACCCCTATGAGTACTTCCTAGAGACTGAGCTAGTGGCTCTTGAGATTGAGAAAGTCACCACAAGTGCCTCACTATCGATGGGGATGTCGTCTGCCACTGAAAGAATATTTCAACTCTATAAGACACACATGCCATCTAACCTTAGGTTGATTCACTACAATGGTGCTTTGGTGATATAATTCTTAACTAAGTGAAATATTGTGGAAAATAAAAAATGTATTTTTTATAAAGTTTGATGATATGTGACAAGTATTGGATACATTGGTGTATTTTCTATTATTATCGCTAAAAGGATACTAATTTACATCTCGGTTCTGTGTACTGTATTGTCGGAAAATTAGTGGCAACATAAGACCTTTTTAAGAATAATGTTATTCAGCGAACATTTGCTGGGGAGATGGCATTTGCGAACCTTTTTCACTGCAATTTATGTTGCACGAGCATGGCAATTCCTTCAAGTGAACACAGTAAATTTCACAGCAAAGTTCCTTTGCTTGCAGATTTTGCCATGTGTGTCTGAAGAGAACTTCCATGAGTGTTTGAAGAACTTGCCATAAAAAAGATTCGCAAATGCCATCCTTCCAAGGGACGTTCCTTGAATTTTATTTTCCTAAATAAGTACTTCTTTCAAAACATGTGGATTCTCACTATGGACCTAAATATATTAACCTGCGGGCTTAAAAATCCAAATCTATAATAGATGAGCTATTTGCTATTATATGTAGATCCACACAATTGTTTTACAATGCTTTTGAGTAGCACATAAATGCAAGTATTTATTAATGAAAATGTACATGTATGTAGAGAATATATTTATATTCGTACGAGATTTTGCAAAAAGTAATTATAAAGCTTGATATGATTTAAAATAATTTTTAAATCCCGTGTTCCATGGACTCTGGAGACAAAATATGCACTGGTGTATACAAATTTTATTGCTACATATTCTGATGGGACCTTCCAAATTGAATTTAATACGGCTTCTACAACATGAGAATATTTTTAAAACATGCATGGAATCCAATTTCTTGAAGTGAATACTTGAAAAGTAAGCCCAAACAAATGTGACCGACATATACAATGTAAAACTCTTTTGAAAATGGCCTACAAAATTTGTCTTCATTGCCAATATATTGACGCCAACCAGCTTGTCCCAATCCAGTATCCAAAACCCTAGAACATGTGCAAGTGACATTTCACCACCTAGCTGCCATCATTGATTAGCCACCTCTCTAGCCTTCTATCCAGCCGCATGGCCCCCACCTTCCTATTCCTAGCCACAAATTTGGCTCCCCCGCCCACCAATAATGCCTATCAACATCCAACTGTGCAGCTATCATGCTGGCTTCTTCACGGCCCGTCAAGCAGGTCCTCCACTTGGCGAAGTCTAGCACATCTGTCATTCCTTCGAGCTCCAGTTGCTCCACCATGCTCACAAATTCCAAAAACTCTTCTGTGTTGTTGTACAACATTCTCTCTCTAGAGGGTCGATACCCAAGCAGCCTTGATGATGGCGTCAAAATCCTCCATTGTGTCCAATCCCCAACTAGCATGGTGGGAGGAGCTTGAGCACGAGCTGGAGCGGGAGGGTGATGAGTTCATGGACGAACACCTAAAAACCTAGGTCTATATGGCCTTGTAATGTGCCAAGTTCACCACTCACAGGGTATGCGCTATTGACGAGAACCAAGAAATCGAGGCCTCCTTGTCCTCATGTCATGTTGAGATCACACACCATGAGAACTGCGCCTCCTATAAGGCAAAACGAAGGTCCCACAAGGAGGCCTTCATAGAGCTACAAGAATACATCGATGTTGAGGAGGTGGAAGAGGAGGAGAATAAGCCGACCAATGAGGAGGCTCGCAACTTCATCGCCATTTCCTCATCCTCCTCCGAGAAGCACTAAAAAACTTGAACTACATGGTAGATTTTTAGTTTTAAGCCTATGCTTTAGTTTACTTTTATTATGTTTAGTTATGTTCAATAATGTAGTTCAAATTATGTACTTGGCATTGTGTTTAATAATAAATTCAATGTTCAAATTATGTTCATGTGTTAATTATGAGATGTAATATGTTCATATGAATGCACAAAGCTGGAGAAATTAGTTCAAAAACTAATTATGGGGATTAAGCTTTGGGCATCATTTAGAAGCCACCTTCCCAATACCCAGAATATTTTTTAGATTTCAGTTTTGGGGATGGGGCTTTGGGCATCGATTAGGGTCGCCCTTAGTACGTGTAGGACAAATCTTCTTATAACTTAGAAACTGAAGCATAAAACCACGATTAATCATTACTGAATTGTAAGCATGCCAAAAAAATTGCAAGAAGCATGCAGTTAATTTGGTTCTTTCCTGAAGAACAGATTATAGGCATGAATTTTATCGATGGCTGCCGTGTAACATCATGAAAGTTTCCTTACACACACACGAGAATATTACATCTATTACTTATATAGCTTCTTTATTTTTCAAATAAAACATAGCTTTTTCCTTCTGTGAGGATGTAAATAACATGCATATTATCTTCGACATTACTCTTCCCTTCAGCTGCTTATTTCCATGTAGACATGAACAGTAATAATATTAGCGCTGCTGACATCTATACAATATGACATCAGAGATCAGAATATATATCTTCGGCGAACAGAACAGTCTCAGAGAATGGCACTAGTTCTTTGTAGTATCACCACCACCGCCACCTGATCCGTCCTCTCCTCCATGGCTACTATACTGGTCCCGTGGGATTGCATGGTGGTTGTCGATGGCTGTGCTGCTGCCTGCACCGAGGCTGGTTTTTGTGCTGACAGCCTCATCGGTGATGTCATTCCTCACCATCCCCTTGACGCGAACCGCCAAGCCTTGAGTAACCATGGCGAAGACCAGCAAGGCAGCCAAGATCTTAATCCTACTTGCTTTCAATTGCTCTTTCATGGTGTGTGAATTAACTTGATGGAGACACATGCATAGGAATATCATGAAGTTAATGGTCAAAGAATGAAAGATGATCATCAGCAAGAACAAACTGACTTGAACAAAGAGTCATACCTGGGAAATCTCCACCTTGAGATTAGATCGAAGTTTGGATATTATGCGTGTTGTTTCTTGAAGGCTATTGTTTGGTCAGGTCAGAAACGGTTTATATAGTCAGAAAAAACTAGTGCACAATTCATATGGGCAGTAAGCCTAACAACTAAAAGGTTATTGAATGATACACTAGAATAAAAAACCATCATGTGGATGTAAAAGGTACTCATGCCATTCCTTTGGGACCAGTAGAATCCTGTAGTAAAACTGGCAGCCAAATCAGAGCCCACCCATTACTATGGCCAGTGACATAAGTTATTTGCAAATATCACCAATTGAAGATTATGGTGATTACTTGGCCCAATCACTGTAAGTCTAATCATAAATTATGTGTAAATCATCAAACACTACCAATAGTATTTCCCACTAAGATAGTGCTTTATGCTTTTATTACAACGAAGCGACTATGACTTCATATTTTATTTATAGGTGGAGAATAATCCTGCCTAAATTTCAACCCAACCGCTTCAGTCGGGCACTAAAAGTGTCATCATCTATCTATGTAAGCATATAGGTAGAAAGACAGATATTAGTGGAGTCACTGAGCTCTTAAACACAGTGGATTCCTTCATTTAACTGCATGTTTATCAACAATAGTACTACTCGTGATCCTTGGGCACTTGACTCTGGGCTCTCATCTCAGCCGATGCAGATGAAAGTTCTCTTGCAGACTAGAGGGTCCAGAATAAATTTTGGGAATAATATGTCAGATAAGATAGCGTATTTCTAGCTAGTTAGCATAGGGACCTTGTAGCTACAGGTAAATCTCAATAATTTTGTCAGATTTTCTATTATTGAATAAATACAATTACAAGAATAATAGTTAGCATTTTGCCAAAATACTGAACCAAAGGATAACATCTCATTATTCCAGCACCTGTACACTAATGACTAAAAGCCCATGTCGATACTTTATGAAGCTATTTATGTAAGTTGTTTTCAATGAAATTGTATCATATGAAATTTATATATTCACTGATTGAGACATTGTACTTTATCAAGTGATTTATTTTAAGTGGTTTCAGTGAAATTGTTTCAATGAAATTGTATCATATGAAAGTTATATAGACAAATTGGTCTGGTTTCAGCTTACATAAACAATGCATGCCCCTTTGAGGGGAGAGGACTGTTTTTCATCAAAGTGAAATACTCGCTACTTTATTTCAAGAATTAAAGATCTTAACTAGTGTGCAATTGTATCATGCCAGCAGACAACAGGCGAGACTCTAGTTAACAATTGCATGCGCCGTATGCATATGCATGTTTCCCTTCATGTCTACATATAGTTATGGTGATATATTTCTTTTATTTTCTCACATCAACAGTTGATTGTTTCATGGTTTCCTGGTTATTCACTAGACCATATATTAGCAAAATTACATTGTTCCTTCAACATCAATCTTATGAATCCATGGCAATATCAACTTCAAGTAAATGGTTTATTTTTTATTCATGTAATGAAGGATTCGCTGTGTACCTCGCTGATATTCTTATGGTTCTTCTAATATATATAAAGCTAATATTTCGGATTGACTCATCTGCTTGGTAGTACTCAAGAGCTCATACTATAAACTATCAATGAGTATAGAGAAATGTTGCTTTATTCAATATAAACAGAACATCTGTAAATATATAGACGTGATCCGGCTCACCCTTAATTTACATATATAGTAGCACAACCAGGAACCCACGACATGCAACTGCTACTATATATATGACCCAAAAGAGTATGTATACATACCCTAGCATGCAAAGTCTGCTACGTACAAAGGCATGCATATATCAGGCTGCTTATGGCTTGGCTTCTTCGCTAGCAATGTCATGGCCACTTCCGGCATGTTTCCAGGGCTGCTCCAGCTGCTATACTCTGTCCTTGGTATCGCATGATGATTGTCGATCGCCGTCCCCTCTCCCGTTGCTGCCATCTTCACTACTCCATCCAGTACATGGTCTCTCGGTGCTGTGCGAGAAGACACGGCACAAGCGTTAACCATTACCATGGCAAGGACAAACAGAGGAAGAAGCTTCATCGTGCAGCTGGAAGGGGAACCCTAGAAGTGTTATAGTGGCTTGCTTGTTTTCCTATAATGATTTTGGGTCGAGACGAGACACGAGATCTGGTGATGAGTTATTTATAGGCAGAGAGATAGATTAATAGCTTTCTGAACCACATGGAGTATCTCTATGTTGATTTCCATTTGACAGTTGGCAGTGCCTCTTTAATTATCCTGTGGGCTCTCCACTATAGGTGAGGTAATTTCTGGTGGGGCAAGGGCATTTTCTGTCCAACTCAGTAACTTTCTCGGTGCAAAACATTTTAGTATTGTGGAATAATGCTCCAGATAGAGATAAGTGTGAAAATTTAGTGGAGAAGGGCATTATTCTCAATTTAGTGGAGAATGACATATGACATGTTACATCTCTTCTTTTTTTCAGGGAGCATGGCAGGTAATAAGTTTGGCTAAAGTTGACTATGAGAAACAACATAGCTGTCAAAGGTGATTTCAGTTAGGTGGTAAGATCTTTAAAGCATGAGTTGTGATAACCTGGTTTAGCCTCCTTTTTTCTATCCTTTAAACCTTTGATATGTTTTAATACAAAATATACCTCCTAACCTGGATCCAACTGTAGACATCAGGCACCCAGGATTCTGAATCATAGGTGCCTGTCGTGCCGCTATGGTTATCCACCGTGGATGAAAAACCGATCAACACGAGCTAAAATCAGAAAATGTCTGAGGATTTGAAAAAATGTCCATGAATTGTTTTCTAAAGTTAATGAATTCAAAGCAATCGCTTATTGAAAAAAAAACTAAACTGGAAAACAATCCATGGATTTGAAAATGTTCAAGAATTTTAAAAAGTTTGAAATTCAAAAATATTGCCCAAAATTTCAGAAAAATCTTCGTATTTAAAAAATATCATGTTTTCAAAAATGAAAAAGGACAAAGTAAAGAATTAAAACAAATAACACAAAGAAAAAAACTGAAACAAACAGACAGAATGAGTAAAAAATTAAAAATAAAAGAAAAATATGGGAGAACTGGCTGGATAAAACCGAGGGAGCTTGTTGTCTTTATGGGCCACCCTGTTTTTACTTTCCAGTGTGTGCTACTTACTGTAACTCTTTATTGGGTCGTCAGGGCTATGCCTCGCCCGTACCAACAAAACGATCAGTCTCATGTCTGGTGATTGCTAATTCGGCTAGCCAAATATGGTTCCTGGGAGCGGTTTTGGCAAGTTTATGTGACAGTTTTTTTTACCAGTTTTAGAAGCTTAAGTAGTTTTTTTTCTTTATTCTGTGTTTCCTGACTGGTTTTCTATGATTATCATTCGTTTTTCTATTCTACTCCCTCTGTTCCGTGATATAAGGTGTATAGTCATTTGACAAAAATTTCAGATTATATGGTATATTCCATTAGTTGACAATTTTACTCTTCCACTAGCTACAGCCCACGCGATTCTCCTCCCTAAAAAAAGGAGATGGCACAGCCCCATCCAGTTCGTGTTGTGCATGCGTTTAGGTTAGTTAGGAAAGAAAAATTCGATGCAGTGGATAGCTCGCCGGCCCATGCAGCTAGCGGTGTCTCTTCTGAACAAGAAGTAGATCAAACTGACGGACATTTTTCCCATATGCATGGAGGAGGTAAAGCTATTGACCTCCATTTTTTCTTTTGTCTTTTTCTTTACACATGTTTAATTTTGTCAACAAATGTAATAATTCTTTTATAAATCTCGAACATTTTTATACACATTAACATGTTTCAAAGAAATGATTACCATTTTCTAAATAAATATTACGAAAAATAATCAAATATAAATTAAATGTTTTCCAAATGCATCTTGAACATTTTTCGAATGATACAAAACATCTTTGAATAAATTGTGTGGACATATTTTTATTAAATGTCTTAAATGTCGAATACATGTTTAACTGATTTCAATACACGTTGTATAGTTTTGTATAGATCTGGGACCTCTTATTTGTATGCGATAAATATTTTCCAAATATATAATTTAACACTTTTTTAGTACGTCTTAAACATTTTTAAATAGAATAAACTATTTTTCTAACACAAAAATTTTTAAAACAATATGGACATTAGTCCATTGTATATTAATTTTAAATAATAATTAAACATATTTTTTGAAGCGCATGAACATTTTTGGAAATTCCATGTACACTTTTTAAATGGTATTATATATTTCCTCTGCGTTACATTAACATTTTATTTACATTTTATAAATTTTTAAAGTCATTTGTTATTACTATCAACACTCTCTTAAAGTTATGTAAATATTTTTTTACACTACATTAACATTTTTAAAATGCATGGTTAGTGTTTTATTTAAGCTAAGGAAATAATTTAAAAAAAGGTAGTCCGTATAGTATTTTTGAAAATATAAACAAAGTTTAAACAAATGAAAGTATTTTTTTTGTGAGCTTAGGAACCATAATTTCAAGGCACATAATCTCATCATGTTTGCTTGTAATCTAGGTATAGGTAGACATATCAGGTTGGGTAATCCTCATGACCCAAATCTTGCACCTATGAACTTCATTATTTAATAAAATGGCGAGATTTCTCAAAAAAATAAAAAGGCAAGACCTCTTTTTTGCCTCAAAAAAAAGGTGAGACCCCGGTTGGTCTCGCATGAAGTGAGGTATCGTCATTCCCCTATTTGGTGATTTTTCCTATTGGACGCCTGCCCGTCAGAGAGGGGAGGCTCAGTCTGAAGAGAGAGAAACTGGGCTGGCCTATTCTTCCTGCGACTGTTCTTTCTTCTCGTATGTGTTTTAGTCCTTTTTTGAAAAACAAATACATTGTAAAAACAATAATTTGTTTTAAAAAAGTTTAGTGTATCTAAAAAGTTTCAGTGTATATTAAAAAATGTTCTGTGTGTATTAAAAGCATGTTAATCATATATTAACAAATATTAATGTATATATAAATTTGAGAAAACGTCCATGTATTTTAAAATAATATTAATTTTATATTACAGAAATTTCATCATACATCAAGTAAAAATCAAATTCTGTATTTGAAAAATGTCCATTGCATACTAACTAATGTTCAGTGTTTATTACAAAATTTTTACCATACAATTGGAAAAGATTCACTGTATATTAGAAAAACTATGAAAAGATGAAAATGTGCAAAACGAAGAAGAAGAACAGAAGAAAAGCCAAATCTGAAAAGATAAAGGGAAAAAATTATGGTCCGCCTGCAATCTATGGGTCTCTCACGCTTGCCCGGACCACAAGCAAAGATTTTAGACTATTTTGTGATTTGGAATGTGTGGGCCTAAGCAAGGGAAGTTAAGATTTTTGCCATGATTGTTTTTTTAAATGAGGCAAAAGAATTGCAATTTTCATTGGTTAAGAAGGAGTGAGAATTGCCCGGTTAATTGACGGAAAATGTGTATTTGAAAATATAAAATAAAAACAAAAAGAAACAAAGAAAACCTAAAAAATGAAACCTGAAAAAGAAAAAATTATCAAAAGAAAATTATAGAAAGAAATGAAACAACAGAAAACAAAGAAGAAGAAGAAGAAAAAGAAAAGTACCATCCCGAAAGGAAAAAAGAAAAACAAAACAAGTGAAACCCGGGCTCATTTGGCCTCAATTACACCCCCCTATTACTACGCTAGCCTAGTGGCTAGCACTATTGAAATCTATCTAGGTATGAATCCCCCCAGCGCTCCTTTTTCACTTTTTCCTAAAAATGTGTGCGCGAGTAGGCCAGCATGTTATTGTTGAATCTCGCAACGAGAGTTCCTACGGTCTCGCTTATTGCGAGAAATGGTCGCTGTGTCCCCGCACACCAGAGTAAGAGACGCTACATGGACGGTGACCCCAAACACGCAACATGGCCGGGGGTGAGGCACGCCTCCACATGTTCAACAACCGAGTAAACAAAACGGAGCACTGAAAAAGCCGATATTGAATAAAAATATAAGAAGAGACACACCGGGTCGGTGATGTGCCGGCCAGATGGCCTCACCATCTGGATAGCCCAAAAATGTCAAATAGCCGAGTGGACAAAACAGGGCCTATCAGGCCCCGTTGACAACCAGGTACATAGGAAGGAGCATCGAAAGAGCCTACATTGTGCGCGAGTGGGCAGGCCCATTACTATCGATGCTCGCAGTGAGAGTTCATGCGGTATCGCTTAATGCGAGAAACAATTGTCGCATCCCCACACACTAGAGCAAGAGATGCTACATGAACGGTCAACCCAAAAGACACAACATGAGAGGGCCACGCCTCCACCGTCCACTGTTTCAACAACCGAATAAACAAAAGGGAGCACCAAAAGAGCGGATATAGAATAGAAAGAAAAAAAGAGAGAAGAGACACACCGGGCTGGTGATGTGCCTCACCATCCACTACAAAAAAAGACACATCCGTGATATTTTGGGCCGAACGAAATTTTTTCTATCATACTTATGACACTTCTATGATGATAATTGTGACAAAATCCGGTATCATCATAAATGTGGTGGGCTCCTACTTCTATGAAAAAAATCATGACAAAAAATGGGCTTTTCGTCCTGGGCGGGCCGGAGACGCAGCTGCATGACATTCTTTGGGCCGTCCATGACGGAAAAACCCGTGGTAGAAGCGAGGGCGAGGAAAATTTTGGCGAGTTCACGATTATGGTGGGTGGTCGGGGGCCGAGCGATGCGCGGTTGTCTCGTACACGTACGCGCGTGTGTGTGTGAGGCGTTGGGCTCTAACTGAACCCGAGCGAGGCGTCACCTAACTGAACCCTTGCGATTGCATTGCAGGCTACACGTTACTGAACCCGAGCGATCAATCGATGGCTGTTAACTGAACCCGACCGAAGCGATTCGCCGCTCTGCTGCTAATCGAAGGCGATCGATGCTGCCTCGGATGAACGATGGCGTTGCGGGGGGGGGTTGGATGAACAGTGAGCGGTGGGGGTGGATGAATAGGGCCCTGTGGTGTTGCCTCTGGATGAATAGGACCCCGATCGATCGAGTCGGTTGGGGCTGGATGAACAGGAACCCGTGGAGGGCTGGATGAACAGGACGATCCCGTGGAGGGCTGGATGAAGAGTAGATGGTGGAGGGGTGGATGAACAGTAGCCCGTGGAGGGGTGGGTGAACAGGAGCCCGTGGAGAGGGGTGGTTGAACAGTAGCGGTGTAGTAGCGCGGTGGAGGCTGGATGAACTGGAGCCCGTGGATGAACAGTCGCAGGTGGAGGCTGGAGGAGGTCGATGGTGGATGAACAGTAGCCCATGGAGGCTGGAGGAGGTCGACGGTGGAGATGAACAGTATCCCGTGGAGTCCCGTTTTGCGGTACGCCACACCCCTCCCGATGAACATGACCCCCGTTTCGACCGTAGAGCTCCAACACAAGTCTGTTTCCTCCGTTTTGCGGTACGCCACACCCCTCCAGATCAACAGGACCCCGTTTCGACCGTAGGAGGTCCAACACAAGTCTGTTTCCTCTGTTTTGTGGTACGCCAGACCCCTCTCGATGAACATGATCCTGTTTCGAACGTGGCCGGTCGAACACAAGGCCGTTCCCTCCATTCTACGGTACGCCAGGCCTTTGTGTCCTTTGTGTTTTTCCTTTTCTTCAAGAACCATGCTAGCATGAGATAGACCTTCATTGATTTATAGAATACTTCCTGTGATTCACTTAAATCTTTTAAGTATGATCTTATGGAATTGCTCTTTGTGCTTCACTTAAATCTTTTGAGTATGGTCTTATAGAATGCTTCATGTGCTTCACTTATACATTTTGATCTTGGATATTGGTTAGTCTACATTAATTGTAGAATGCTCCATGAACTTCACTTATATATTTTGGAGTATGAATAATACTATCATTTAAAGTGGGTTTGGAAGAGTGTCAACTTTAGGAATTAGTGGTCCCACTATTTTGGAGGATGTTGAATCTTAGTGTGATATTTATGAAAGTGGATTTGGAAGAGTGTCAACTTTAGCTAGTAATGATTCCACTATTTCGGAAGAGGTTCCAATTGAGTATGAGAACAAAGTTGCTATCCATTATACTACTAAAAATTATTATGAGGGAGGAATACATGCTTGTAGGAGTTGCAATAATATTAAGTTTCCTCTCTATGTGCTTAAAGTTTTGAAGTTATACTTGTTTTGCCTTCCTATGCTAGTTGTTCTTGTTCCCATAAGTTGTGTGCTCACAAAATCCCTAGGCATAGGAAGTGTGTTAGATTTAGTGCTAGTCATATTCTTCAAGATGCTTTCTTTGTGTTTCAATTCCTATCTTTAAAGTGAGCATCATTGAAATCATCATGCCTAGCTAAAAGGCATTAAAGAAAAGCGCTTGTTGGGAGACAACCCAATATTTACACTGTTTTTGTGTGTTTACATAATTAAGCTACTGTAGTAATCATTTTTTATATCTTTTGTTTCAATAAAGTGCCAAGTAAGACCTTTGGGAAGACTCGGGTGAAAGTTAATGTGATCTTGCAGTAAAAGACAGAAACTTTGCACTCACGAGAATAGATGTCATTTTTTACAGAAGAGTGCTTTTGAGTTGATTCTTTTTGCAGAAGATTAATAGACAAATTCCTCACGTCCACCAATTTATTTCATAATTTTTGGAGTAGCAGAAATATGGTTATTGTTCAGATCATTACAGACTGTTCTGTTTCTGACAGATTCTGTTTTCATTGCATAGTCAGCTTGTTTTGTAGTTTCTATGGCTTATATTTCTCAATATAATTTGTAGAAATGATGTGTTACAGTAGGCATTGTTTGAAAACAATTATGAACCTTGTATTTTTCAGTACCAAAGTGAATGGTTTGCTCTTTATCATACTAACCTATCTCACGAAGTTTGGCTAAGTTTGGTGTGATTGAAGTTTTCAAGTTTTGGGTGAGATATCGATATGAGGAGAATAAGGAGTGGAAAGACCCTTAGCTTGGGGAAGCCCAAGGCACCCCAAGGTAATATTCAAGGAAGACTCAAGCGCCTAAGCTTGGGGATGCCCCGGAAGGCATCCCCTCTTTCGTCTTCAAAACTATCGGTATACTTTACTCGGAGCTATATTTTTATTCGTCACATGATATGTGTTTTGATTGGAGCGTCATTTTCTTTTGTTATCAATTTTTTGCTGTTATTTATAATAATGTTTTGCATTTTCAGTTTCAATAAAAATGTCAAGGATAGCCTTTACCATGCTTATTTTGCTAATATACTTGTTGCTGTTGGAAAACAGAAAGTTTACCGCTGTTGCAAAAATTTCCTAGAAAAGTCAGAGAATGATATAAGGTTGAAACTTTTTGCATGTTGAGATCTGATAAATATTATACAGCTTAGTATTTTTCTCAAATTTTTTGGAGTTAGGGAAGTATGATCAATCTTGCATTCTTTACGGACTACACTGTTTTGGCAGATTGCTGTTATAGCTGCATTGTTTGCATATGTTTGCTTGTTTAATGATTCTATTTTAGGATAGGAGCATTAGATATGAAGAGTCATTTAGTATTCAATGTTGAATAATAATTTTAGTGTTTTATTACAGTAGAAAATGATAAGGTTTTGCATTGGTTTATACTAACCTATCTCACGAGTTCTTGTTGAGTTTGGTGTGGATGAAGCTTTTGATAAAAAGAGAAACTATGATATGAGAGGAATTAAGGAGATATAAAAGTTCAATCTTGGGGATGCCCAAGGCACCCCAAGATAATATTCCAAGAAGTCTCAACCATCTAAGCTTGGGGATGCCCCGTTAGGCATCCCACCTTTCTTCTTCAACAACTATCGGTAGGTATTGGTTGAGCCTAAGTTTTTGCTTCTTCACATGAGTTGTGCTATCCTTGCAATGTCATTTGATTTTGTTTTACTTTCTGTTTGAATAAAATCATTGGATCTGAATTAGTGAATTGAAAAAAGGGACCCTCCCATGGCTAGTTAATTATTTGACTACTCAGTGTCCTTCACTCATATCTTTTGGAGTAGTTTGTCATTTACTCATGTGCTTCATGTATATCCTATGAGTAAATGGGGGAATGAATTGAATGTCATAAATCTGAATTTTTATATGTTTCATATGCTTATAACATGGTTAGTGATGATTTCACACATAGAAAGTATGAGGCATAAAAGTAATTGAGAGTTGGCAAACGTAGTTTTGGTCATCGTTGCAATTAATAGGAAGTAATAAGGACAGAGAGCTTCACATACAGCTATATTATCTTGGACATGTTTTATGATTGTGAAGCACTCATTAAGTATGACATCCTAAAAGAGTTGACGTTGGACAAGGAAGACAACGTAATGGTTTATGTTTTCCGACATCTCAGTTAAAGTATATTGTCATTGACCTTCCAAACATGCTGAGCTTGCCTTTCCCCCTCATACTAGCCAAAATTCCTTGCACCAAGTAGAGATACTACTTGTGCTTCCAAATACCCGTAAACCCAGTTTTGCCATGAGAGTTCACCATACCTACCTATGGATTGAGTAAGATCCTTCAAGTAAGTAGTCATCGGTGCAAGCAATAAAAATTGCTCTCTAAATATGTATGACTTACTAGTGCAGAGAAAATAAGCTTTGTACGATCTTGTTGTGGAAGTAATAAAAGCGACGGACTGCGTAATAAAGGTCCACATACAAGGGGCAATATAAAGTGACATTCTTTTGCATTGAGATTTTGTGCATCAACCCTAAACGCGCATGACAACCTCTGCTTCCCTCTGCGAAGGGCCTGTCTTTTACTTTATGTTTTTACTTTATGCTTGAGTCAAGGTGATCCTCACCTTTCCCTTTTTCATTTTATCCTTTGGCAAGCTCTTCGTGTTTGAAAGATCATGATATATATATATATCCAATTGGATGTAAGTTAGCATGGGCTATTATTGTTGACATCACCTAAAGGTGAATACGTTGGGAGGCAACACAATAAGCCCCTATCTTTCTCAGTGTCCAGCTGAAACTCCATAACCACAAGTATTGCGTGAGTGTTAGCAATTGTAGAAGACTATATGATAGTTGAGTATGTGGACTTGCTGAAAAGCTCTATTTTTGACTCTTTCTGATGTTATGATAAATTGCAATTTCTTCAATGACTGAGATTATAGTATGTTAGTTCTCAATGAAGTTTCTGAACCATACTTGACATTGCGATTAGATTGTTACTTGATCATGAAAAGTTTTATGAGATAAGCTACTATTATGACACATATTGATGCTAGAAGAGGTGATTGAAAATTTCTTTGATCAAACTTGTGCACCTGCTAGCATTCACACTTCATAAATTATTTCTTTTATCATTTACCTACTCGAGGACGAGCAGGAATTAAGCTTGGGGATGCTGATACATCTCCAACGTATATATAATTTATGAAGTATTCATGCTATTATACTATCCTTCTAGGATGTTTTATATGCA
The DNA here is from genome assembly GCA_021605205.1 of Aegilops longissima. NCBI lineage: Eukaryota > Viridiplantae > Streptophyta > Magnoliopsida > Poales > Poaceae > Aegilops > Aegilops longissima. The sequence goes on along the minus strand of CM038677.1, from coordinate 19,769,993 downwards.
TTTATATGATATTTTATATGATTTTTGGGACTAACCTATTAACCTAGTGCCCAATGCTAGTTTCTGTTTTCTCCTTGTTTTTGAGTTTTGCAAAAAAGGAATACCAAATGGAGTCCAATTGACCGGCCAATTTTTTATGATTTTTTATGGGCCAAAAGAAGACCAAAAAGTATCGGAGTTGGGCCAGAAGAGTCCTGAGCTGCCCACGAGGATGGGGGGCGCACGCACCCCCCCAGGGCGCGTGGGCCTGCCTCGTGGACAACTCGGGCACCTCCTTGACGTGAGACCGACGCCAAAAATTCCTATAAATACAGAAACCTCAGAAAATTAACCTAGATCGGGAGTTCCGCCGCCGCAAGCCTCTGTAGCCACGAGAAATTAATCTAGGCCCTCTCTGGCACCCTGCCGGAGGGGGCCATCATCACCGGTGGCCATGGAGGAGTATCCCGGAGGGGCCATCATCACCATGAAGGCAAAGGAACAGAGGGTGGAGGACATGGAGGAGGAAGCACAAGGGGGAGAACCTCTCCTCCTCTCTTCCGGTGGCGCTGGAGTGCCATCGGGAGGGGAATCATCGCCACGGTGATCGTCTTCATCAACATCACCATCATCATCACCATCCTCATCTCTTTTACGCGGTCCACTCTCCTGCACCCCGCTGTAATCCCTAATTGAACATGGTGCGTTATGCCACATATTATGATCCAATGATGTGTTGCCATCCTATTGTGTTTTGAGTAGATATCTTTTGTCTTTGGGTTGATTGATGATCTAGATTGGTATGAGTTGTATGCTTTACTTTGGTGCTGTCCTATGGTGCCCTCCGTGTTGCGCAAGAGTGAGGGGTTCCCGCTGTAGGGTGTTGCAATACGTTCATGATTCGCTTATAGTGGGTTGGTGAGTGACTGAAACACAAACCCGAGTAAGAGGGATTGTTGCGTATGGGAATAAAGAGGACTTGATGCTTTAATGCTATGGTTGGGTTTTACCTTATGATCTTTAGTAGTTGCGGATGCTTCCTAGAGTTCCAATCATAAGTGCATATGATCCAAGTAGAGGGAGTATGTTAGCTTATGCCTCTCCCTCATATGAAACTGCAATAGTGATTACCGGTCTTGTTAATAATTGCCTAGGACAATTCCGCACACCGATCCATCATTATTCCACACTAGCTATTTATATTATTTGGTAATATATTCTAACTTTAATATGCTCTCCGATATCATACAAAGTTATCCTCTTCATACCCACAACGTAGTTTTTTTTCTCGTTTCTAGTTGGAAGCAAACGTTCGGTGTACGTAGAGTCATATCAGTGTCAGATAAGGCTTGAGAGAGTATTTATCTTACCTTTAGCTCCTTGTGGGCTCGACTCTCCATACTTATCACTTTCACCTTTGGAAATTGCTACGATGATTCCCTGCACTTGAGGATTATCAGGGTCCCTACCCGGCCAGGACATAATAAGGAGGCGAGAGTCAGGACCTGGTCCCTCTCCACGGCGCTCTTCTGGATGTGGCGGACCACATTGGAGCAAGAAGATCAGATATTGAAGAAAGCCACGGAGAGGAGTATGAGGTTCACTGGTTCGGCTGCGGTGTGAGGCTCGTTGGATTGACATCCAACGGTTAGGCGTCCCTTGGCTGCTTTGCCGGCTGGAGCTAGAATCGTTGTTGACGATATAATAACTAAAAAATCTTGCATACGCGTCAACTTAACAGGCCCACAAGTCAGACCATTCCCTCTTTTTTTAATAATTTATACATAGCTCATTGCAACTTCTTATGCAATTTATTGCAGTCTGTTTTTTTGGTTGGCCAGGGCCAATTTCGCATATTTCTGTGGGTTTCAAACTATATTTAATACCGAAATGTCGAGCCAGATTTAAAGTACTTTGAAGATATATTAAAATTAGGTTAATGCCCAGTGAAATAGGAATCTGAAAATGTGAAAAATTTCAGAAATTATAAAGTAATTGCCAATTTGTCATCTGTTTTTATATTTACAACCCATTTCATATTACTTTCAAGATTTGCAGGCGTATTGAAAGAGTTGCAGCCCATCAGGGCGTAGAAAAATAAGTAGGCCTGGATTGGGTATTCTTGAGAAAAAATAAACTGGGCTCATTTTGACAAAGAAAAAATAGCTGGGCTGGTCACATGGTGAACTTAAAATATAAGCCTGGGCTAGACGGGCCACAGCTCAGTTCAAACCCTGCTCCGTCTCAATAATAACAAAAAAAATACTGCTCGTGCAACTACGTCCCAGGTGTCAGCCGATCTTGCGCTGTTCTCTTGTCTATTGACTATTGACTATATACGCTCACAATGTCGTGGGTCCCAGATGTCAGGAAAACACTAGGAGGAAGCATTTTACTTTTCCATACGCTGACATGGTGGGCCCCTACTGTCATCCTCTCCACGTACTTCTGCCGATTCTGGTTGTTTGTTGACCATGTTGACAATGCGAGAGGGAGGCGCCGCGGCGAGCCCACCAAAGCGCACGGAGGACGATGGTGAGGCCTCGGACGTCGGTGTTAACGATTTAGGAGACGGTGGGGCGGTGATGCGTGCGCTGAGGCGCAGCCAGCCGTGGGAGGCGGAAGCAGGTGGTCCCGCCGGCGCTGGTTTGGTTTTGGCGGCTGGAGGAAGACAGGACTGAAGAAACACGACAGACTGTAAAAGCAACAGGAGTACTTAACAACCTTAACTGAAACCAGCAGGGGCACTTAACAACCAAAGCTGAAAGTAGTATGAGTACTTATACAGGTTCAACCGTACAAAGCACGCCTTGAACAATGCTACTTTGCCTACAGTTAACCAAGGGTGAGGCCGCCAAGCCCCAGAACAAGGCCCAGGCACCACCCCGCGCATCCACAACCTTCTGAAAGCGGCTTCATCTCGCAATATGGTCAATAAACAGGATATTCGCTTTACAGCCATGGAAAAGCATGAACATTATCTTCTGTCCTATTCTCCAAGATGGACGGGCCTTCATTATTTGAGACCACCCATGAATAAGTATCTTTTCACCTCCAAGGGGAATGGAGTAGGTCGACATAAACATCATGTTGTGACCAAGCGCAAGTCTGACCCGACCATGGTCAGGCATCTGTATAGGAACAATAGAACTGGGCAGTTTCTGTTTCAAGAAGATCACAGCTGTAAAACTGTGTATAAGCAATAGTTTATGAACAACATATATATATATATATATATATATATATATATATATATATATATATATATAAATGATACATACTACCTAAAAATTAGTATATATACTATCTAATCATTATTATATACTACATACTACACGTACATACTCTTAGTTTATACTACATACAACATACAAAACGCAAGTGGTGGTAACTACCACTGCTTGTAGGAAACATTTGTCCTATATATATATATATATATATATATATATATATATATATATATATATATATATATATATATATATATATATATATATATATATATATATCGGAAAACAGCTCGTACCATAAGTTTCTCGACACAGTTGGACCTGTTCAACAGGTGCAGCAGTGGCACACATATCCCACGTGGCCTTCCACCATTGAAACACCCCACAAGGACCTCAAGACGATCAATAAAGTGTAGAAACTTGTGGATGTCGTCCCAGTCAACTTCAGTGCCATCAGTAACAGCCGAGTTATTACAGAATTAATTTATAGTACTCCCTCTGTTCACTTTTATAAGACTAGTACTCCAACTGTTCACTTTTATAAGACCTTGAAGACATTTCAGACAATGTGCAAAACAGTTCATTTTAAGTTGTCTGAAACGACTTACAAAAGTGAACGGAGGGAGTATCTCGTTTCGAATGACTAATTATTGCAATGAAAAGACAGGCATGGTAATACATACAGTTTCGTTTGCAAATGAAAGAATATTCGTTTGCATTCTCAAATGTAGGCGCACCAGGCAAACAAGGGTCGTGTCATGGTGGTCGCGTGTGTCGGACGGACGCGTAGCACCCAGCCACCCCCTCACTCCATCCGCCCCTCTTCCCCCCCTCAAAAAAGGACGACGAAAAAATAAGTTCGCGCTTCCAGTTTTCGGATTGAAATATCTGGCGGCCCCAATTCTAGCCCTGCAAAATCTCCCTTATCCACCGTCCCCTTCAGCACCCAGATTGCTCAAATCCCTAATTCGCCGCCAACCCAAGCAAAGTTCAAATCGCCCCTCGTCTCGTCTCGTTCCCCACCTCCGTGCCGGACGACGACGACGAAGACGACGGTCGTGCTTCACCACCACACCGGAGCTACCTCATCTACGCCCACGTCCACCGCACCGGTGGTCCACCGACAACGTCGGCAGCCGCAACCGACGTGCCTCACAGACACCGACTTCCACCGCATCAGGTGCGCTTCCCCGACGCCGTCTCCCAGCTCACCGAGGCTACTTCACCGAGCACATCGTCGCACCTCCGCCCCCCGAGGCTGTTGGGGCTTCACCAACGGTCTCGTCCGCCGCATCATAGCGCTCCGCTGCCACTCGAGATCTGCATCTGTGCGCGTCCAGCCAACGCCAGCGCATCACCCTCAACGACTCTGAAGTGACCCGCACTCTAGCTAGGCGAGCATGCCCAAACGCCATCCCGAACTAGGTATCCACACATCACTCCATTGTGCACTGTTCCAACGATGTTTGGATATCCTTTCACTGCTCTCTTAGCTTACACGCCTATGCAACTCTGACTTTAACTCTTATTTCTTCTGGAGATATCATCTGAAACAAGCAAATCCATTTTTAGCGAATCATGATGGCGCTACGGGATCTGGTACACATCCTGCAAACCCGTATAACCTTGTAAGTATCTGTCCTATGGTACAACATCCAGATCGATTCCTCTTATTTGATCAACCATTCGTCGTGTCAAAACTACAGAGGGGGATGCAAGGAGTACAAGGCCTGCACATCCAAGCAAGTGGTAACATGGACTTGTACATGGAACATCCCTAGCGCAAGCAGAGCTGCAGTGAGCCTGTACAACGAGCTAGCTTAAGTCCCTGCATTTTACTTAATTCGTACTGGCATTCGTGTATGATTTGTGTGCAGTGGCGGATCCACGAATTCAAGTTACCAGGGGCGAACATTTAACTTAAAAAATACGAAGGCACTTGCACTCCGAAAATCAACATAACTTAAGAAATGTGAAGCTACATGCACTTTGAAAACCAGCTAATGATCCAAAGTAGTTCAGATTATAAACACTAAATGATGCAAGCACCAAAAAACACAAAATTCAACATGGTGTATAAGGACTACAAATATGGTCTGTACCTGTTTGAATTATTCGTTCTCTGACTGAAAATATCGAAGTGTAATTGCACCTATAACCAGTGCGTAAACTGCATATCAATATATCTATCCTGCACAAGTATGCCAATAGTTTCAAACAACAGATTAGAAAATTATTTGTGCTATGTTGTCATGATACGGGGACTTTCTGGTAGATGGCCTCGACGTTTCATCAAGCAATGAAAATGCATTATAATTTGCATGTCATCAATGGCTGCAAATCTCTATGTCTCCCTCAACATAGCAGATCATCATTAGACACTAAATCCTTCAATGAGCTTGCAAAATGCTTGCATTAGATCCCTCATTAGACACTATATGTTCATCACCAGGAGCATGTAAAATGTTTGCATCAAATCCTTCATTAGCAGTCTGTTCATTAGACACTTCAGGCTCAACAACAACATGAGCTTGCATGTTTGCACTGGAAACTTGATTAGATACATCAGATTCAGTCAGTTCAGTATTGATTGGGGGAGTTATAAAATAAGTAGAAATTGGTTTCATTTTCTCATAGATTCCCTACATACAAGCAGTTTTACAACACCGTCAGGTTTAACTATTGGCCAGAAATTGAAGAGTTGAATTAGATATAATCAGGGATGTGATGTACCTGCTCGTTGCACATGCTACTCTTGCAAGCTGCGACTGTCCGTTTGCGCAAGGTCGATGCCATGCCCGTGCTGCCGCCGCTGCCTCCCGCGCAGGCTACACCCAGGGTTGGATCTTCATATTCTTGTCCTTCCATTCGCTTGAAGCCCGGCGACCGCCCTCCAACGAGGGCGCGAGGAAGTGCTGTGTCGGTCTGTCCAAAGGCGGCTAGGTTAGGAGCGAACCAGACTGGAGGCTGGAGCGAACGAATTGGGATTTTTCCTGCTGTTGATCGATATGGGAGGCGCTAGTTGGGGCCGCGAGCCTGCTATAGGGCCCGCCTTGCACTTATGTTATTGGCCCATCCAAATTGAAATATTTTTCTTCATTTTTTACATTGCCTGCTCGTGCGTTGGGACGAACAAAACTAGGCCGGGCCAACCTGGACGACTCAAACTAGGTGCACACTTTCCAGCCACCCGAGGCGGCCGCCCATACCAGCCCCTATGGTTTGGTCGCCCCTTTTTGCGTGTATGATTGGGGTAGTGAAAAATATTCCAGTGGCACTTTTGATTTACCCACATAATGGTTGAATTGCTTGTTTCTATGAGCTGAGTTCGCCAATAATGTGAAGGTTGCTAGTCTTTTCATCGTATTGTAGATTGCTTAGATCTCGATATGCCAAAAGTAATCGCATGAACTATACAGTAAAAGCCATTGTGATGTGTGTGGCTACAACTAGTCTGAGTACATGTCAACATATAACATATCAAGGACGCACCATCTTACCAGATTAACCATTCGACTTACCAATGCAGTGTGGGAAGAAAGAAGTATTGAGACTGCGTATCCAAGCAATTGATGCGATGGACTCCTTCATACAACCTTGTAAGCGAAAAAGAAGTTTCAGTGTGCCTGTACAAAGAACTAGCATAAGTTCAGTTACCCGCTTCTCGGAATTTTAGTTAGCCACTTTTTGCAAAATTGTTCAATTACGTTGCTTGGCTTAATTTTGTTTGCTACTGATTACATAATGCCACAGTCTCTTAATCCTATTATAGACTGCGCCTATCTATGTGTTTGATACTTACTGTTAAGAATTACCTGTTTGCATGAACTCAAATAGCTACTTGTTTGTTTAACTGCTTTGCTGCTGCAACAACGGGTTACAATGATGTTAATAACTACTTTTCAGCATCCAATTGAAACTCATTAATTCCTTGTTTGTTTAACTGGTTTGCTGTTATAACTCCCAGTTGAGATGTTTTTCTAACTTCAACTTTTCTCAATCCAATCGGAACTTTAATGGCAAAACAGGTTAGCCCAAGATCAAGGAGCGAGGTCCCCATGGACGTTGTATCATCCCACAGCAGTGGCACCAGCCCAATCGTGCATTATGAATTACCAACTGCTGGTGCTCTAGAGGCTAAACTAGTGGTAGAAAGAGATTCTGCTTCTGCACTTAGAGATGAAGTTGACATGTTGAGGAAGCAAACAACACAATCACAAGCAGTACTCAAGACAACCATTAAATATTTGGTGGATTTCAAAACGAAGCAAGCTGAGACTGACCACTGATACGTCCATTTTGCATCATGCTTTTATATCAATATTTATTTCATTATGGGCTATTATTACATGTTATTGTTGGGGAACGTTGCACAAAATAGAAATTTTCCTACGTTCACCAAGATCCATCTATGAGTTCATGTAGCAACGAGTGATAGGAGTGCATCTACATACCTTTGTAGATCGTGTGCGAAAGCGTTCAAGAGAACGAGGTTGAGGGAGTTGTTCTCGTCGTGATCCAAATCACCGGAGATCCTAGCGCCGAACGGACGGCACCTCCACGTTCAACACACGTACGGTGAGCGTGAGGTCTCCTCCTTCTTGATCCAGCAAGGGGGAAGGAGAGGTTGATGAAGATCCAGTAGCATGACGGCGTGGTGGTGGATGCAGCAGGGCTCCAGCAGGGCTTCGCCAAGCAACTACGGGAGGGAGAGGTGTAGCAGGGAGGGGAGGGAGGCGCCAGGTGTTGGGTGTGGCTTCCCTCCCACCCCCCCTCTTTATATAGGGACCCTAGGGGGGCGCCGGCCCTAGGAGATGGGATCTCCTAGGGGGGCGGCGGCCAAGGCGGGTGGAGTGCCCCCCAAGGCAAGTGGAGGCTCCCCCTCCCCTAGGGTTCCCAACCCTAGGCGCAGAGGGGGGCCCAGGGGGGGGCGCACCAGCCCACCAGGGGCTGGTTCCCCTCCCACTTCTACCCATGGGGCCCTCCGGGATAGGTGTCCCCACCCGGTGGACCCCCGGGACCCTTCCGGTGGTCCCGGTACAATACCGGTGGACCCCGAAACTTTCCCGATGGCCGAAACTTGACTTCCCATATATAATTCATTACCTCCGGACCATTCCGGAACTCCTCGTGACGTCCGGGATCTCATCCGGGACTCCGAACAACTTTAGGTTTGCTGCATACTCATATTCATACAACCCTAGCGTCACCGAACCTTAAGTGTGTAGACCCTACGGGTTCGGGAGACATGTAGACATGACCGGGACGGCTCTCGGTCAATAACCAACAGTGGGATCTGGATACCCATGTTGGCTCCCACATGCTCCTCGATGATCTCATTGGATGAACCACGATGTCAAGGATTCAAGCAACAGCGTATACAATTCCTTTTGTCAATCGGTACGTTACTTACCCGAGATTCGATCGTCGGTATACCAATACCTCGTTCAATCTCGCTATCGCAAGTCACTTTACTCAGATCAGTAATGCATGATCCCGTGACCAAACACTTGGTCACTTTGAGCTCATTATGATGATGCATTACCGAGTGGGCCCAGAGATACCTCTCTGTCATACGGAGTGACAAATCCCAGTCTCGATCCGTGTCAACCCAACAGACACTTTCGGAGTGTCACACCCTGATTTTCATGGCACAACACTTAAGATGATAAATCATGATAAAGTATGGTTTGGCAAAAACTTTTGCATTATTTGACTTTTTATTGAGTTGGTTCTTCTCTCTGTGTTTTTCAAGTGCTCTTAAAAGTCAACATAGTTTCACCTTCTACACTTCATCTCCTTGCCCCAAACTTCTGCCCAATGATCATGCCATGTGTATAATGCAATATAGTATTTTCTTACAAAAATAATTTGCCCAAAAAGTATTTTCTAAAATTAGTTTTCCAAAAACCCTTGAATTGAGATTTGCACTGCAAGTACTTGATTTGAGGTGTGAAAAAACTTTCAAAATGTATATTTGAAACCTATTAGATATAGGATACCCATAAACCACAAAAAATATAATTTTAAAAGTTATTTTCCTATTTTTATTTAAAAGCTTTTTCTTAAGGCCAGAAATGGTCTTTAATAGGGAAAAATTATTTTATTGTTTTAAAAATATTTGACAAAAATCAGAGAAACTCAGTGGGCATATATTTCCCATATATAAGAGTTTCAACACATGGTCATGTTCAAAATATTGGTCAAATCCCTCAAATACCCTTTCTGGATATTTCAAGCTTTTGAAATATTTACAAAGGAAATATTCTCAAAAAATTCCAAGAAAATTCTAGCATGTCAAATATGACATGCATGATGATCTGGACAAGTATCATGTCATGGAGAATAGTATAACCCCATGAAATCCCCTCAAAACCATTTGTGTCCATTTTGAAGTTTGAGCAACTTTACTTTGCCAAACATGTCCAAATGCTCTCAAATCTTGTGTACATGCTCAAATGGTCTAATAATTCATCTAGACCAAATGGAACAAGTTGGATAAAAAGTTATATTGATCAAAGCGCCCCAAAACCCTCTCTGACCAGAATCAAATTTGAACAACTTTGTACTACCAACTTTCTCTCCTTGACCCCAACTTTTGTGAGCATGTTCATATGACCAAATGAGGCCACTACACTAAGTGGTCCATCAAGGAGAAGTGATTTGCTCAACTAGATCTACACAAGTTCATTTCTGCTAATTTCTAGGGTTTACAAAAGTTGCATTGGCAACTTTGACCAAATGAACTCAATATTGGTGAAACCCCTTATTTTCTCATGCCATTTGACCCTGTAAAGTCTTATGACAAGAGGAGTTCATCTTCTTGCCCAAACTAGCAACAAACACCTTCTGCCATTTTACTAAAACAACTACTTTGACCTCTTCCACTCTTCTCCATGGCCTCCCCTTTTTACCACAGCCCCTCCAAGTCCCCTCTACCTCCAAAGAACAATGGCTGCACCTCAGCTCAATGATTGAGGGGTGAAACCACCTCATTTACCCCTCTGGACATCCCCTTTCCCTCTCTTTCTCACCTCCCTCCTCACTCCAGAAGATCTCCAGGGCATCCAATGCCCCTACCCACTTGTTTACTTCCCCCTAGCACTACCAGACATGAGTGGGCACGGCCCTGTCCCTTAAACAATGCCAGGGCAGCCAAAGACACGCTCTGGAGCATGCTACAGTGCGCTCCCGCACTGTAGCCGCCCCCTTCCAACCGCCTCCGGCCACCTCGGGCCTCCCCCGCGCGCCTGCCGATGCGCCTCGGCGTCACAACACGCCACTGTGGTCGGCCCCTCCTCTCTCTCTCCTCCCGCGCCTCCGCTAGCAAGCAGAGGCCGCCTGAAGCGCGCCAATGGCGCGGCTCACACGCGCGTGCCTCTGACCTCTCCCCACTCCCTCTCTCTATCTCACCCGACGTAGTCGACGTCCAGGAACACCCCAGACACCACGCCCTCTTCCCCCGAGCCCTGCAGCGACGAGCAGGAGCCCACCGGCGCACGAGTCAACGGCACCCCGCCGTTCGCCTATTTAATGGCCTCCCCTAGCCCTCCTCTCCTCACCAGTCGCCCTCTGCACCACCAAAACATCCCCCCGCACCCCCAGTTCCTCTGCAGGACCGCCCGAGCTCGAGATCGAGCTCGAGCTCCGCCACTTCGGCCCGCCGGAGTTCGCGAGGTATAGGCCTCCCCCGCTCCTCCTCTGCCCCGATCTGAAACCGCCTCCTCCCACTGATCATTTCCCCTCCCTTCCCCGCCTCATTTGCAGCCGGAGTCGACTGGAACGACCACCACCCGAAGCTCCTCCGATGCAAGACCTCGTCGCCGGCGAACCAGGCCACCCCGGCGGCCAACTCCACCTCCATCCGAACGGCGGATCCCCCCTGAGCACAACGGTACCACCCACGCACCCTCCCGTGCCCTGTATCGCCGCCGGCGAGCTCGCCGTCGCCTCTGTACAGAGGTAGGCGACGACGGCCGTGGGCCCTGTCCGTCAGCCTCACGCCCTGACGGGTGGGACCCACCCGTTTAAAACGCACGCGTGCGCGTACCGGTTCGCTGCGTCGGCTGAAGATGTATTTTGCCTTTACGGCTTCGACGGGGCAGCCTCGCGTGGGCTGAAACCCATCTGGGCCTGCTGCACTGTGGTCCTTCTGGCCCAGTTGCACAGTGCTGCTTCTCCTTTTTCTTTTCTGTCTGTTTTATAAAAATTCCACAGGATACAATATTTATCCAAATGAAATAATTCCAGTTCCTAAATTCTTGTAAAAATCCCACCTATTTAATGGTGCAACTTTCATTCAAATCCAACAACCTTTTCTTCACTGTAAATATTTAAATGTTATTTTAAGCATTTAAATATACCTTTGTAAATCCTTTCCTCCTATTCTGCTACTCCAAATCCAAAACTAGGAATTTTCCCCTTCTTAGTTTTCAACCTAGTATTTAACAAAAATAAGTTGACATTTTTCTGAGCACTTTGACTTTTCTGCTTTTATTATTGTCTTATTTTCCCGTTATTTTCTTGCGACGTTTAGATCCCGTATTTGACGAAGTTGCTAAAGGAGAAGGAGGAGAAGGATTTGAAGACCTCGAAGGACAAGCCAATCAAGGCAACCAGCCCTTTGACCATGATACCCCTCTTGTTCATCGGTACCCTTTTTCCGATTGCATGATGATGAAGTATGAGGGTGGTAAACTTGTTGTGAACCACCACATGATGCATACCCCTACTCATGACCTTACCTTGTTCATGATTGCATTTTCAAGAGACTATTTGATGCATAATGATGCATGTGTACCATGAACTCTTGATGGTTACATTCTTTCGAAAACCCCATCGGGTGCCCCTAATGCCCTTGGGAGATGTTGACCTAAGGTCACCACTTGAGGAAGAAGTGGTGTACCGGAGAGAGATTTTGGTGTGTGTGTTTGTAAAATGATGGATTAGATTTATGTGTGATTACCGTCCCAACCAAACATGTGCAACCACTCTACCCCCTTTATGGGATGGGGCATTATTAATTACCTAGGCCGATACTAGCTTGGAGCCCGCATTACTAGTGACGGCGGAGAGTTGGTGCTCTCTCTCGGGACATGGTCGTGCCAGGTAGGGCGGCCATGACTGTTTTCATAGGGCACCGGACACACCGTTGGTCCCTTCGTGTATGCGTAATAATGTGAAAAGGGCAGAGTCCCACGATCTTTTGCTAATACACGAGGTCCGTGTATCAACGAGTGGACTCCTTGTTAGTGTCGTCTAGGGAAAGATAGCGATTGGGTGCTTCCCCCGAGTACTTGAGGTACTGCGGGATCATGGATGACACGAAAGCTTCCCGGATCTTGTGGGTAAAGTGCGCAACCTCTGCAGAGTGTCAAACTATTCGAATAGCCGTGTCCACGGTCATGGACAGTTGGGAGGTGCTACTTAAACTATGTCCAGAAATTTTACAAATCACGATGCATGTGTGTGTGGAAAGGAACTAGTTGTGTCAAGGTGGAGACTTGACATGTTGAATGACATGACATCGATTCGACTCTATTTATGTTGATATCTGTAACCTGTTCTCGAGGTTACCCATGTTTCATTGATGCATATCTCACAAGTTGAGAGGATATCTTAACTAGCTTGATGCTAGGTTGCTTACTCGTTGTGCAATTGGATTGTTACACTGAACCAAATCATGGGTTGCTTGCGAGTACATTCAAAGTACTCATTGGCTTGCCACTGGTTATTTAATTGGCCAGGCATGGAAGAACCAGAGTTCGAAGAAGAGTTCTTTGGAGACGAACATGCGAACTAGGACGTTTCCTAGTCAGAATGCCTGTAGGGTTATGGAAGATGGCATGGGTTCTACTTAACGACGAAGATTTCCGCTGCTTGTGTTTCACTTGATGTTCATCCCTTAAGGCTTTATCAATGTAAGACTTGACCATATTAGTCACAATTTGTGTAAGACGGTATGTGTGGATGTAAGACTCTTGTTATTCAGCTTCTGTGTGTTCAGTGAGCATTGATCTCTGGTATCACTGTACACGTGCATTCGGTGATCAAGACTTATGAGTCGGGGTCCCCACAGAGCTGGTATCAGAGCCATCCTGACTGTAGGAAGCCTTAGTTAGCATGGTTGTTAGTTAGGATAAAACTATTTCCAAAACTATTACTAGTTTTCAAAACTATCTATACTTCTCTTCCCTTCTCAGATTTCCGAAAACTAAGGTATACTTTCCTTATTGATCTCTTCCCCTTCAAAACCTTTGGTCGCTAGAACCCTTATGCCCCTGACCACTGGATTCTTTGTAATCCTCGTGAATAATCTAGAAGGAAGATGCCTTGCCAGACATTCACCCACATCTCCTGAACACAATATTGGCGACATCACAACAAGACGATACCAACAGAAGATACATCCTCGAGGGATGAGGACCTAAAGACCCAGGAGATGGTGACTCCCTTGACACTGCCCCAAGATGATGCAACCTTAGCCTACGACGATCAGGGCATAGGATATGCAAGATCATGATATACATCGCTAATAGCGTAACCCTGTCACTACCGTTGTTGTATCGGCAACCACCGGTGGATGAGAACCTAGCCATTTGGTCCGCCTCACTATAGTGAGTAGGAAAACGGTTCTCTTCATCCCCCACTCTCGGTGACGATATTGTCAACAATGTGTCCGACGGGTTGGACCTCTATTATGCCTTGATAATGTCATTACATAAAGGATTGCCTACCTGGTACCATCGACGGCTTAGAAGACAAAAAGGGATTGTTGTGATTAAGAAGACAATAGAAGACCAAATCATTGCCAGTTACGAGGAGCCACCTTCACCCCATCACTTCGAAAGGCGAGAATTCGTTGAGGAGTCTTCTCGCTCAACCCGGATTGTTTCATCAAACAACTACAAGAGACGTAGCGACACCTGAGGAAAACTCAGAAGACTGCATGAGGCACAAGGCACGACTACTGAGTCCGAGAACCCCTAGGGTAGGATGAGTCGTGTACCCCCTATGCGCAGTCGAGTCCGTATGATGGTTCGAATAGAACCATGATTGTGTGTTGCTTGTTTTTATTTGTTTGTGTTTTGATATCAGTCGCCCTTTTTGCCCGAGGCAACTAGTACGCGGCTATATCACCTGCCTTATTTTATTGTTTGTGTTTGGCCCTTTCCGCACTTGTTTGTTCGCACTTGCACTATAGAACCCCCTTTAGGCATTCCCCTCCTCTATGCTACTTTTCCCTCCCATCTCTCTCCTCAACTGAAGACAAGCAAGACAAGATGCACCAAGGGTTCTACTCCGGCGACCAACTAGCACTGAAGACTTTTGATGCCGCCTCTTCGACCAAGTACAGCCCCGTAGAGTTATGCTTATCCCTCAGAACTGTAAACCCATCACTATACCCTTCGAGACTTCACGAGATACCTCAGTCCACTTTACGTACCCCATAGAATTCATGGAGTGCTAGGACAAGTTAGTTGCCATCTTTCTTTGATGACATACTTGTCTACCCGAAGACGGAAGAAGAATTGTTGAGCTGGTCAAGGAACATCTGAAGATCGTCTTGTCTAGGAGGAAGAACTATACCAGCCACCATCGTCAAGAAGTAAACCTCCGCGTTGAAGACCAGGTGTATTTGCAAGCCACTCCTCTCTAAGGAACCAAGCATTTCCATAACAAGGAGACCCACACCAAGGTTCATCGACTCCCTTCGAGATCACTCCAAGATTTAATAACCCCCTCTGAGATCACTACAAGACGAAGGGAAGACAGTTACCAGCTGGAGTTGCCACCTGAGTTACGTGATGTGCACAACGCTTTCCATGCATCACAACTCCGGAAGTGTTTCCAACTTCCTAACTTGCCCGATCTCTACGAGGGCATTAACCACCGAGCCATCGACCCCTAGCCCAATCTAACCTACCGCGAGCTACCCATTGGCAACCTGGATCAAGAAGAGCGTCATACACGAAGCCACACCATCAAGTACTTCAAGCTCAATGGAGCACTACGCGGAAGCAGAAACAACATGAGGACTTGAAGACTACCCCAGATCCAAGTTTCCATACTCCTTTCCGCGCCTAGTTTGGGAATCTCGGGGACGAGATTCTTGTAAGGGGGTAGGTCTGTCACACCCTGATTTTCATGGCACAACACTTAAGATGATAAATCATGATAAAGTATGGTTTGGCAAAAACTTTTGCATTATTTGACTTTTTATTGAGTTGGTTTTTCTCTCTGTGTTTTTCAAGTGCTCTTAAAAGTCAACATAGTTTCACCTTCTACACTTCATCTCCTTACCCCGAACTTCTGCCCAATGATCATGCCATGTGTATAGTGCAATATAGTATTTTCTTACAAAAATAATTTGGCCAAAAAGTATTTTCTAAAATTAGTTTTCCAAAAACCCTTGAATTGAGATTTGCACTGCAAGTACTTGATTTGAGGTGTGAAAAATCTTTCAAAAGGTATATTTGAAACCTATTAGATATAGGATACCCATAAACCACAAAAATATAATTTTAAAAGTTATTTTCCTATTTTATTTAAAAGCTTTTTCTTAAGGCCAGAAATGGTCTTTAATAGGGAAAAATTATTTTATTGTTTTAAAAATATTTGACAAAAATCAGAGAAACTCAGTGGGCATATATTTCCCATATATAAGAGTTTCAACACATGGTCATGTTCAAAATATTGGTCAAATCCCTCAAATACCCTTTCTGGATATTTCAAGCTTTTGAAATATTTACAAAGGAAATATTCTCCAAAAATTCCAAGAAAATTCTAGCATGTTACATATGACATGCTTGATGATCTGCACAAGTATCATGTCATGGAGAATAGTATAACCCCATGAAATCCCCTCAAAACCATTTATGTCCATTTTGAAGTTTGAGCAACTTTACATTGCCAAACATGTCCAAATGCTCTCAAATCTTGTGTACATGCTCAAATGATCTAATAATTCATCTAGACCAAATGGAACAAGTTGGATAAAAAGTTATATTGATCAAAGCACCCCAAAACCCTCCCTGACCAGAATCAAATTTGAACAACTTTGTACTACCAACTTTCTCTCCTTGACCCCAACTTTTGTGAGGATGTTCACATGACCAAATGAGGCCACTACACCAAGTGGTGCATCAAGGAGAAGTGATTTGCTCAAAAAGATCTACACAAGTTCATTTCTGCTAATTTCTAGGGTTTACAAAAGTTGCATTGGCAACTTTGCCCAAATGAACTCAATATTGGTGAAACCCCTTATTTTCTCATGCCATTTGACCCTGTCAAGTCTTATGACAAGAGGAGTTCATCTTCTTGCCCAAACCAACAACAAACACCTTCTGCCATTTTACTAAAACAACTACTTTGACCTCTTCCACTCTTCTCCATGGCCTCCCCTTTTTACCACAGCCCCTCCAAGTCCCCTCTACCTCCAAGAACAATGGCTGCACCTCAGCTCAATGATTGAGGGTGAAACCACCTCATTTACCCCTCTGGACAGCCCCTTTCCCTCTCTTTCTCACCTCCCTCCTCACTCCAATGGATCTCCAGGGCCTCCAATGGCCCCACCCACTTGTTTACTTCCCCCTAGCACTACCAGACATGAGTGGGCACGCCCCCTGTCCCATAAACAATGCCAGGGCAGCCAAAGACACGTTTCGAGCTGCTGCCATACAGGCGCCCCCAAGACTGTAGCCGCCCCCTTCCAACCGCCTCCGGCCACCTCGGGCCTCCCCCGCGCGCCTGCCGATGCGCCTCGGCGTCCGCAACACGCTACGCGGTCGGCCCCCTCCTCTCTCCTCCTCCCCGCGCCTCCGCGCTAGCAAAGAGAGGCCGCCGAAGCGCCAATGGCGCGCTCTCTCACACGCGCCTCTGACCTCTCCCCACTCCCTCTCTCTATCTCACCCGACGTAGTCAACGTCCAGCAACACCCCAGACACCACATCCTCTTCCCCCGAGCCCTGCAGCGACGAGCAGGAGCCCACCGGCGCACGAGTCCACGGCACCCCGCCGTTCGCCTACTTAAAGGCCTCCCCGATCCCTCCTCTCCTCACCACTCGCCCTCTGCACCACCAAAACATCCCCCTGCACCCCCAGTCCCTCTCCAGGACCGCCCGAGCTCGAGATCGAGCTCGAGCTCCGCTGCTTCGGCCCACCGGAGTTCGCGAGGTATAGGCCTCCCCCGCTCCTCCTCTGCCTCGATCTGAAACTGCCTCCTCCCACTGATCATTTCCCCTCTCTTCCCCGCCTCGTTTGCAGCCCGAGTCAACCGGAACGACCACCTCCCGAAGCTCCTCCGCCGCAAGACCTCGTCGCCGGCGAACCAGGCCACCCCGGCGGCCAACTCCACCTCCATCCGAACGGCGGATCCCCCCTGAGCACAACGGTACCACCCACGCACCCTCCCGTGCCCTGTATCGCCGCCGGCGAGCTTGTCGTTGCCTCTGTACAGAGGTAGGCGACGATGGCCGTGGGCCCTATCCGTCAGCCTCATGCCCTGACGGGTGGGACCCACCGTCAGTTTAAAACGACGCAAGACGCTGCAGCGTCTTCGGTTCGCTGCGCCGGCTGAAGGCGTATTTTGCCTTTACGCCTTCGACGTGGTAGCCTCGCATGGGCTGAAACCCATCTGGGCCTGCTGCACTGTGGTCCTTCCGCCCAGCTTGCACAAGGTCGCTTCACCTTTTTCTTTTACATCTGCATTTTATAAAAATTCCACAGGATACAATATTTATCCAAATGAAATAATTCCAGTTCCTAAATTCTTGTAAAAATCCCACCTATTTAATGGTGCAACTTTCATTCAAATCCAACAACCTTTTGTTCACTGTAAATATTTAAATTTTATTTTAAGCATTTAAATATACCTTTGCAAATCCATTCCTCTTATTCTGCTACTCCAAATCCAAAACTAGGAATTTTCCCCTTCTTAGTTTTCAACCTAGTATTTAACAAAAATAAGTTGACATTTTTCTGAGCACTTTGACTTTTCTGTTTTTATTATTGTCTTATTTTCCCGTTATTTTCTTGCGACATTTAGATCCCGTATTTGACGAAGTTGCTAAAGGAGAAGGAGGAGAAGGATTTGAAGACCTCGAAGGACAAGCCAATCAAGGCAGGCAGCCCTTTGACCATGATAGCCCTCTTGTTCATCGGTACCCTTTTTCCGATTGCATGATGATGAAGTATGACCGTGGTAAACTTGTTGTGAACCACCACATGATGCATACCCCTACTCATGACCTTACCTTGTTCATGATTGCATTTTCAAGAGACTATTTGATGCATAATGATGCATGTGTACCATGAACTCTTCATGGTTACATTCTTTCGAAAACCCCATCGGGTGCTCCTAATGCCCTTGGGAGATGTTGACCTAAGGTCACCACTTGAGGAAGAAGTGGTGTACCGGAGAGAGATTTTGGTGTGTGTGTAAAATGATGGATTAGATTTATGTGTGAATACCGTCCCAACCAAACATGTGCAACCACTCTACCCCTTTATGGGATGGGGCATTATTAATTACCTAGGCCGATACTAGCTTGGAGCCCGCATTACTAGTGACGGCGGAGAGTTGGTGCTCTCTCTCGGGACGGGGTCGTGCCAGGTAGGGCGGCCATGACTGTTTTCACAGGGCACCGGACACACCGTTGGTTCCTTCGTGTATGTTTAATAATGTGAAAAGGGCAGAGTCCCACGATCTTTTGCTTATACACGAGGGCCGTGTATCAACGAGTGGACTCCTTGTTAGTGTCGTCTAGGAAAGATAGTGATCGGGTGCTTCCCAGTACTTGAGGTATCGGGATCGTGGATGACACGAAAGCTTCCGGATCTTGTGGGTAAAGTGCAACCTCTGCAGAGTGTCAAACTATTCGAATAGCCGTGTCCACGGTCATGGACAGTTGGGAGATGCTACTTAAACTATGTCCAGAAATTTTACAAATCACGATGCATGTGTGTGTGGAAAGGAACTAGTTGTGTCAAGGTGGAGACTTGACATGTTGAATGACATGACATCGATTCGACTCTATTTATGTTGATATCTGTAACCTGTTCTCGAGGTTACCCATGTTTCATTGATGCATATCTCACAAGTTGAGAGGATATCTTAACTAGCTTGATGCTAGGTTGCTTACTCGTTGTGCAATTGCATTGTTACCACTACAAGAAATATGTCAACTAGTGACCTTTTTTCAGTGACCCTGGAAGAATTGGTCATAGATCAATGACCATTTCAGACCAATTGGTCAAAATCTGTTCGAGGGGCTCCAAACCCTAAACCATTGCGACCATTTTGGTCGAAGGTCGTAATTTCCTTACGAAAAGGTCACAAAGCAAGCAAAGGCTAGTCCGCTGCCTTATTTCTAGTTGTTAATGACCAATATAGATGGTCATAGCCTTGTAGATTGTGGTGGGTTGTGATGACTAGGCGCCATCTCATCAGTTTTGCCTATGTGTCATGTCCATGTGGCGGTTTTTGCCCTAGGTTGTGAAGCAACCTATATTTCTGTTATTCCCAAAATTCCCAAAAAAATCTCATAAATTCTTTGGGTCATATCTTCGTCAAATATGTAAAAACCTTCCTTGCCTAGTTTAAAACTTATTCAAAAATATTCATTTTCCTATTCTGATCAGAGCAGCACTTTTTGAAGGAAGTACCACTTTGGCATGTCCAAATGGTATCCATTTTCTACAGTGCTTTCCTATGCCCAAATAACCATCCTCCACCAAATGCCAGCTCAATCCATTCATTATTTTGAGCCCAGCTTCAACATTCAGATTTATGTCCAAAGTGGTAGTTTGTAAAGCAAGTACCACCTAGGCTCCTCCTTTTGAGGTGAAAATTTTGAAGATGGTCTTCTTAGTAACTGATCATCCTCACCAAAACTCACGCCCATTAGCCATGTGCATTTCCCGCACAGCAAATCAAACACTTGGCTGCTAATTCATGTTTGAGCATCGATCGGTCTCCTCGTGAGAATCTTATGTTGTGATTTTCTTCCTAGCACCTACCGGGAGTGCCCGACCCACTAGACATGCCTAGGCCGCCCGAACACATGGCAACGCATACGGTCACGCTGTGACCACGCCAAGGGCATGCGAGCTTCGCGATCTAGAGTTGGGGCCCTCGCCACCGTCCAAACCTCGATGTCTCGCCATCAAACCATGTATTTCTGATTAAATAGATACTTACTTACCTAGAAATGATTTTTGGAAAAAATAAAGAGCAAACTATGAGGCAGCTGCAGTTCAAATTTGACCCGTTTCGAGCTGAATCGACGGCAATTTGTCTTTTTCACCAGAGGTGGATCAAAACTTTTTTCACCCAACCATTTTGTCAATTGTGCATTATATATGGCCTAGTATTTTATAAAATTGATTTGGTCCATTTCTGCAACAATTATTTGGTAGTTCCTTCACAAAAAACCTCCTTTTGGGCACTCGGAAAATGAAAAATGAAATTTCCGTGCAAAGAAAATGAAAACTTCCTTCGGCAACATTGTTTGGAATTCCAAGATGTACCCTTGTGCACAATATGAGATCATTAGAACAAACTATGCCATGAATGTGGCCAAAAGATTGATCATTTGGCTTGAAAGCCAGGAATCTTCACGCATGATAGCTCATTTCTGAGAACACTTTTTTAAAATAATTACCGTGTTACAAGTTTATTATTTTTCCTGGAAACTTGGTCACATATAATGACCGATTGCTGATTTCTTCTCTTCCCCCGGCTGCTCGTGCTTAGTTGGTGCTTAAATTGGGTCGGATTGTTGGTCTGTTAAACGTAGATGTGAAGACATAGGTGGTGATGGGGGATCCCAAGGAGAAGATCTGCAAGGTGGCGGCCGAACTCAAGGACGATCTGCTCGTCACGGGGTGCCGTGCTTTCTGCCCCGTCAAGAGGTAACTGAAATACCAACACTGTCTTCTGCGCTTTGGTGAGCTGAATTTCTAATTGTTCTGGTGCTGGCTTGCTGCCTGAGACAAGTGTGAACTGTAAACGAAATTGCGGTTTCTGAAATCAGTTTTCTTGCCAGTACAACACCTGTAGACTGTAGTGAAATTCATCCGTTCCAAATTCGACTGCAGATAACATCCGTGTTTACTGACACACTATAATATTTGGGCAAAACTGGGTTATCGAGAACTGTGCTACTATATAAACATCATTTTATGTATGAATCGATACGATGTGAAGTATGTGTTACATCTGCTCCAGAGACATGAGACTGCATGTGTATAGATAAATTTCTCTTGATCTGTAGCGCATTTGCGCCTTGGCATAGCATTTTTCTTTCCATAGAACTGAATATCGCAGATAGAACAGTTCAGTCTGTCTGTCTTAGTAGTAGCTACTGAAAACCGACTCGCATTGCTTCATGGAAATCTCTCACGGTCATAGTGAAGAACTCTACTTGTACAAAGAAAATTGATTCAAATCCTACGTATCTAGAACTGCATCTTCACATTCTTTAGTGCAGCCATGTAGTAGCACTGTAGTAACCTTCTAGATCAGTTCATTTAGTGATTTTTTTTCCGGGGAGTTCATCTTGTAATCTATTTAGATCATGAAGTTTCAAGGACAGTTGCCTGCCTGCTTGTATGATAGGCGTCACCTTTCGTGTATGAAAGAAACAAGCTGATCCGGTTCCTTTGGTGACCAAGGCATATTCTAGTCCAGCATCTATTAAACTTTGTATGCTGAATTTAAATTGGCTGCCAGCACCAGCAGTTCCTTTTATGCACCGGTTCAGATCACCTGCTAGATACGCTTGTGCAATCCTATTCCAGTTCAAATAGAAACGCTAAACATATCATAAATGATGCACCTTTTGCATTCTTTCAGTCTTGTATTTTTAGGAAGCATTTTAAAACGACGGATCATGCAGCCCCCACATAATACTCATGTAGCCCCCACATAATGTTGTCTAACAGATTGCTTTGTTAATATACTGTTCTTCCTTGCGTAGTGTTCTTGTTGCCGATAATAGGGCCTGTAGATAGCAAGTTATTTTCCTAGTGGTTACTTATGCTTATTGTGTATCACATCGAAAGAGAAAATGCACAATGAGCTTGTTTGATCTTTTCTATGCTTATGTATACTTGATCAGGGCAGTCCTATTTCCTGTGATCTTTCCTATCATTTGCTAGTGTGATGCTTGAAGATGAAATTTTTTAAAACCCAAACTGGTGTGTGCTGTCATGCATCTCCAGATTATTGGTTTAGTGTACCATAGATATGTGTGATCATTTTGTCTAACTATCTTCCTTGTGTATGCTTGTTCTTGAACTGCAGGGCACGGAGGTTCTGCTGGTAACAAGTTCCGAATGTCGCTGGGTCTGCCGGTGGCAGCCACTGTCAACTGCGCTGATAACACTGGTGCCAAGAACCTCTACATAATCTCCGTGAAGGTAATCAAGGGGCGCCTGAATAGGCTCCCTTCTACCTGCATTGATGACATGGTTATGGCCACTGTCAGGAAGGGAAAGCCACACCTGAGGAAGAAAGTCATGCCGGCTGTCATTGTGAGACAGCATAAGCCATGGCGCCGAAAGGATAGTGTCTTCATGTACTTTGAAGGTACTTCCAAGTTCTTATGATGACTTCAGTCATTCTGCACTAGTGTACTGTAGTAATTTAATTTGCCTTTCTAAAACTGTAGCCAAGCTGTACCTCCTTCTACTGGAACAATAAAGATGAATGAATTCTTTCTCCGGCTCAACTCTTTCCTCTCTGTCTGTCCACGTAGTAGGATTCATGCACCAAGCCTAGAACCTGAATCTTTTATTTGGCTGCTAGTAAACCAGGTTGTACTCTTTCCAAGTGCAAGTTGGATAGAACCTGCAATTAAGTGCATAGACATATATGGATTCTGGTTCAATTCATATGTATGTTTGTATGTGCATGCTTAAGACTTTGACTAAAACTAGTTAATTCATTGTTCTACCTTGAAGGTGACCAGTCCCTAGCTGCGCGCTTTGGTCGGTCCTGCTAATTTCAGTTCCTATGATTTTTAATCTCCGTTTTCTGTTTTCCCCAGCTACCAAGACTCTGAGTTTGTGGTGATGGCAGCTGACACGGAGCCGATCGAAATCTTCCCCCACCCCCTGTTGCTCCCTGATGATAACAAGGTAGAATTTTTTTCCGTATGCTGCATCATATATAGTACTGCCAATTAGTTTGTATGTCGTTGCTTGCGTGATATGGTTAGATCGACGACTGTCAAGCTCATAATTCTATATGATGCGTTAAAGATTAACAGAATATATGACATGACTTGTGTGCAGACCTCTAGTACCTTGCTCATCTATAATGTGTCTGTTGTACGCTTGCCTTTCTTTGGCCTACTATTTTTATTTATCAAATGAAAGGACATTCTGTTTGGCAGTGGGCGGTTTTGCTCAAAAATAAGTAAATAAATTGTATGTGCATGCTAAAATGTTAGATGTCTGTTGGTTGCTGTATATGGGAAAGATGAATTGAATCTTGCTGTGTACTTGTCAATTCTAGCTTATATTGGTGTCTTTCGATCCTAAAAAATAATTGAATCCTGCTGTGTACTTGTCAATCCTGCTGTGTATTCATATTGTGTCTTTGTTTTCTTGTATGAACGAGTTATCTAATTTTAACTAGCTGGAGAACAAAAAGCATGGTACTAGCTCAATTTGTATTATCATTCTAAATAAGTTTCCTTTTCATGAATGGTCTGTTCATAATATACTTGCCTCACTTTTTCTGATTCTTCTCTACTGATTCATGTAACAGGGCGACCAAGTAAGGCATGTTGTCTGTTTTCTTGAAGGCTGTTTTGTTTGTTCCCAGCCCTAACTACGGTTGTCCAGCTAGCTCGGCATGTTGTTCATATCACTATGGTAGTCCAACAAGTTTAGCATGTTGTGAGTTTGGCATGTTCATGACGGGAGAGGGTGCCAGTTTGTGATTGCTTGTAAAGCTTGTAAAGTACTGTATTACACAAGTCATTACTGTGATTGCCACTGTATTACACTTGTAAGGATCTGGTTGCTTTTATTTGAAGTATTATGTGTGCTTTTTGTCTGCCCATTTAAATACTGGTTCAAATATAAAGAATATGAGCCTGATAGATTGGACCCACTTACCAGAACATGACAAATGGGACCCGATTACGTAACTGCATAACCGGGACCCATCTGACTAGTGGACCCTTCTTTTGGGGAAAAAAAGAAAAACTAAATTTGTTTAGACAAAAAGGCCACAACCCAACAATAAAAGAGGATGTAATGTTGGGCTTGGCCCATGAAGCCGATCAAAAATTGATAGAAAAAATATATAAAAAGGCCGAATTGTTGGGCTAGGCCCATGTAGAAAACTGAATTGGACCGGGCTGAATCTTGTGCCACATCAGCTTGCCACGCTGGATGCCTACATGGCCTGGGGAGGTTGCTTGTGACCAAAACGCCATAGTAGGAATATTTTGGTCGTAAACGTCCACGACCTTCTCACAGAGAAGGTCGCTATAGTCAGTTAACGACCCTCAGCTTTTGACCTTCTGTTTTTGGTCACAAAAAGGTCGCAAATGAAAAAAAATGACCTTTCAGTGACCAATAGTCAAGGTCACAAGTTGACATATTTCTTGTAGTCATTGAACCAAATCATGGGTTGCTTGCGAGTACTTTCAAAGTACTCATTGGCTTGCCACGGTTATTTAACTGGCCATGCATGGAAGAACCGGAGTTCGAAGAAGAGTTCTTTGGAGATGAACATGCGAACTAGGACGTTTGCCAGTCAGAATGCTTGTAGGGTTAAGGCAGATGGCATGGGTTCTACTTAACAACGAAGATTTCCGCCGCTTGTGTTTCACTTGATGTTCAACCCTTAAGTCTTTATCAATGTAAGACTTGACCATATTGGTCACAATTTGTGTAAGACGGTATGTGTGGATGTAAGACTCTTGTTATTCAGCTTCTGTGTGTTCAGTGAGCATTTATCTCTGGGATCACTATACACGTGCATTCGGTGATCACGACTTATGAGTCGGGGTCCCCACACGGAGATACCTGTAGTGCACCTTTATAGTCACCCAGTTACGTTGTGACGTTTGGTACACCCAAAGCACTCCTACGGTATCCGGGAGTTACACGATCTCATGGTCTAAGGAAAGGATACTTGACACTGGAAAAGCTCTAGCAAACGAACTACACGATCTTGTGCTATGCTTAGGATTGGGTCTTGTCCATCACATCATTCTCCTAATGATGTGATCCCGTTATCAATGACATCCAATGTCCATAGTCAGGAAACCATGACTATCTATTGATCAACGAGCTAGTCAACTAGAGGCTTACTAGGGACATGTTGTAGTCTATGTATTCACACGTGAATTATGATTTCCGGATAATACAATTATAGCATGAATAAAAGACAATTATAATAAACAAGGAAATATAATAATAATCCTTTTATTATTGCCTCTAGGGCATATTTCCAACAGTCTCCCAATTGCACTAGAGTCAATAATCTAGTTACATTGTGATGAATCGAACACCCATAGAGTTCTGGTGTTGATCATGTTTTGCTCGCGGAAGAGGTTTAGTCAACGGATCTGCGACATTCAGATCCGTATGCACTTTGCAAATTTATATGTCTCCATCTTGAACATTTTCACGAATGGAGTTGAAGCGACACTTGATGTGCCTGGTCTTCTTGTGAAACCTGGGCTCCTTGGCAAGTGCAATAGCTCCAATGTTGTCACAGAAGAGTTTGATCGGCCCCGACGCATTGGGTATGACTCCTAGGTCGGTGATGAACTCCTTCACCAAAATTGCTTCATGCGCTGCCTCCGAGGATGCCATGTACTCCGCTTCACATGTAGATCCCGCCACGACACTCTGCTCGCAGCTGCACCAGCTTACTGCTCCACCATTCAACATATACATGTATCCGGTTTGTGACTTAGAGTCATCCAGATCAGGTCGAAGCTAAGCGCCGACGTAACCCTTCTGACGAGCTCTTCGTCACCTCCATAAACGAAAACATGTCCTTAGTCCTTTTCGGTACTTCAGGATATTCTTGACCGTTGTCCAGTGTTCCTTGCGGGATTACTTTGGTACCTTCCTACCAAACTTACGGCAAGGTTTACATCAGGTCTGGTACACAGCATGGCATACATAATATATCCTATGGCTGAAGTATAGGGGATGACACTCATCTCTTATTTATCTTCTGCCGTGGTCGGGCATTGAGCCGAGCTCAATTTCACACCTTGTAATACAGGCAAGAACCCTTTCTTGGACTGATCCATTTTGAACTTCTTCAATATCTTTTCAAGGTATGTGCTTTGTGAAAGACCTATGAAGCGTCTCGATCAATCTCTATAGATCTTGATGCCTAATACATAAGCAGCTTCTCCAAGGTCGTTCATTGAAAAACTCTTATTCAAGTAGGCCTTAATGCTGTCCAAAAGTTCTATATCATTTCCCATCAAAAGTATGTCATCTACATATAATATGAGAAATGCTACAGAGCTCCCACTCACTTTCTTGCAAACGCAGGCTTCTCCATAAGTCTGCATAAACCCAAACGCTTTGATCATCTCATCAAAGCGAATGTTCCAACTCCAAGATGCTTGCACCAGCCCATAAATGGATCGCTGGAGCTTGCATACCTTGTTAGCATTCTTAGGGTCGACAAAACCTTCCGGCTGCATCATATACAGTTCTTCCTTAAGATATCCGTTAAGGAATGCCGTTTTGACGTCCATTTGCCATATCTCATAATCATAGTATGCGGCAATTGCTAACACGATTCGGACGGACTTCAGCTTCACTACGGGAGAGAAAGTCTCATCGTAGTCAACCCCTTGAACTTGCCGATAACCTTTAGCGACAAGTCGAGCTTTATATACAGATGGTAACATTACCATCCGCGTCCGTCTTCTTCTTAAAGATCCATTTTTTTCTATCGCTCGCCGATCATCGGGCAAGTCTGTCAAAGTCCATACTTTGTTTTCATACATGGATCCTATCTCGGATTGCATGGATTCAAGCCATTTATTGGAATCTGGGCCCGCCATCGCTTCTTCATAGTTCGAAGGTTCACCGTTGTCTAACAACATGATTTCCAGGACAGGGTTGCCACACCATTCTGGTGTGGAACGTGTCCTTGTGGACCTACGAAGTTTAGTAGCAACTTGATCTGAAGTACCTTGATCATCATCATTAATTTCCTCTTCAGTCGGTGTAGGAACCACAGGAACATTTTCCTGAGCTGCACTACTTTCCGGTTCAAGAGGTAGTACTTCATCGAGTTCTACTTTCCACCCACTTACTCCTTTCGAGAGAAACTCTTTTTCCAGAAAGGATCCGTTCTTGGCAACAAAGATCTTGCCTTCGGGTCTAAGGTAGAAGGTATACCCAATGGTTTCCTTAGGGTATCCTATGAAGACGCATTTTTGCGACATGGGTTCGAGCTTTTCAGGTTGAAGTTTCTTGACATAAGCATGGCATCCCCAAACTTTTAGAAACGACAGCTTAGGTTTCTTCCCAAACCATAATTCATACGGTGTCGTCTCAACGGATTTAGACGGTGCCCTATTTAAAGTGAATGTAGCTGTCTCTAGAGCGTATCCCCAAAATGATAGCGGTAAATCTGTAAGAGACATCATAGATCGCACCATATCCAATAGAGTGCGATTACGACGTTCGGACACACCGTTACGCTGAGGTGTTCTAGGCGGGGTGAGTTGTGAAACGATTCCACATTTCCTTAAGTGTGTACCTAATTCGTGACTTAAATATACTCCTCCACGATCTGATCGTAAGAACTTTATTTTTCAGTCACGTTGATTCTCTACCTCATTTTGAAATTCCTTGAACTTTTCAAAGGTTTCAGACTTGTGTTTCATCAAGTAGACATACCCATATCTACTTAAGTCGTCTGTGAGAGTGAGAACATAACGATATCCTCCATGAGCCTCAACGCCATTGGACCGCATACATCGGTATGTATGATTTCCAATAAGTTGGTTGCTCGCTCCATTGTTCCAGAGAACGGAGTCTTGGTCATTTTTCCCATGAGGCATGGTTCGCATGTGTCAAATGATTCATAATCGAGAGACTCTAAAAGTCCATTAGCATGGAGCTTCTTCATGCGCTTGACACCAATGTGACCAAGGCGGCAGTGCCACAAGTATGTGGGACTATCGTTATCAACTTTACATCTTTTGGTATTCACACTATGAATATGTGTAACATCACGTTCGAGATTCATTAAGAATAAACCATTGACCATCGGAGCATGACCGTAAAACATATCTCTCATATAAATAGAACAACCATTATTCTCGGATTTAAATGAGTAACCATCTCATATTAAACGAGATCCTGATACAATGTTCATGCTCAAACTTGGCACTAAATAACAATTATTGAGGTTTAAAACTAATCCCGTAGGTAAATGTAGAGGTAGCGTGCCGACGGCGATCACATCGACCTTGGAACCATTCCCGACGCACATCGTCACCTCGTCCTTCGCCAGTCTCCGCTTATTCCGCAGCTCCTGCTATGAGTTACATATATGAGCAACGACACCGGTATCAAATACCCAGGAGTTACTACGAGTACTGGTAAGGTACACATCAATTACATGTATATCAAATATACCTTTAGTGTTGCCGGCCTTCTTGTCCGCTAAGTATTTGGGGCAGTTCCGCTTCTAGTGACCCTTCCCTTTGCAATAAAAGCACTCAGTCTCAGGCTTGGGTCCATTCTTTGACTTCTTCCCGGCAACTGGCTTACCGGGTGCGGCAACATCCTTGCCGTCCTTCTTGAAGTTCTTCTTACCCTTGCCCTTCTTGAACTTAGTGGTTTTATTGACCATCAACACTTGATGTTCCTTCTTGATTTCTACCTCTGACTTCAGATTGAAAATACTTCAGAATAGTTTTCACCATCCCCTGCATATTGTAGTTCATCACAAAGCTCTTGTAGCTCGGTGGGAGCGACTGAAGGATTCTGTCAATGACCGCCTCGTCCGGGAGGTTAATGTCCAGATGGGATAGGCGGTTGTGCAACCCAGACATTTTGAGTATGTGCTCACTGACAGAACTATTTTCCTCCATCTTACAACTATAGAACTTGTCGGAGACTTCATATCTCTCGACCCGGGCATGAGCTTGGAAAACCATTTTCAGCTCCTCGAACATCTCATATGGTCTGTGTTGCTCAAAACGCTTTTGGAGCCCCGGTTCTAAGCTGTAAAGCATGCCGCACTGAACGAGGGAGTAATCATCAGCACGTGACTACCAAGCATTCATAACGTCTTGGTTCTCTGGGATGGGTGCTTCACCTAGCAGTGGTTCTAGGACATATTGTTTCTTGGCAGCTATGAGGATGATCCTCAGGTTCTGGACCCAGTCCGAATAGTTGCTGCCATCATCTTTCAGCTTGGTTTTCTCTAGAAACGCGTTGAAGTTCATGGTGACATGAGCGTTGGCCATTTGATCTACGAGACATTTTGCAAAGATTTTAGACTAATGTTCATGATAATTAAGTTCATCTAATCAAATTATTTAAAGAACTCCCACTCAGATTTGACATCCCTCTAGTTATCTATGTGTTACATGATCCGAGTCGACTAGGTCGTGTCCGATCATCACGTGAGACGGACTAGTCATCGTCGGTGAACATCTCCATGTTGATCGTATCTTCCATATGACTCATGTTCGACCTTTCTTCGGTCTCTTGTGTTCCGAGGCCATGTCTGTACATGCTAGGCTCGTCAAGTTAACCTAAGTGTTTTGCATGTGTAAAACTGTCTTAGACCCGTTGTATGTGAACGTAGGAATCTATCACACCCGATCATCACGTGGTGCTTGAAACGATTTAACTTTAGCAACGCGCACAGTTAGGGAGAACACTTTCTTGAAATTATTATAAGGATCATCTTATTTACTACCGTCGTTTAAGTAAACAAGATGCATAAACATAATAAACATCACATGCAATTATATATAGTAGTGACATGATATGGCCAATATCATATAGCTCCTTTGATCTCCATCTTCGGGGCTCCATGATCATCTTGTCACCGGCATGACACCATGATCTCCATCATCATGATCTCCATCATCGTGTCTCCATGAAGTTGCTCGCCAACTATTACTTCTACTACTATAGCTAACAATAATTAAGACACATGGCGTTGAATCAATGACACACAGGTCATACAATAATTAAGACAACCCCTATGGCTCCTGCCGGTTGTCATAATCATCGACATCCAAGTCGTGATTCTTATTACAAGAACATGATCTCATACATCACAATATATCATTCATCATTCATCACAACTTTTGGCCATATCACATCATAAGGCAATTGATGCAAAAACAAGTTAGACGTCCTCTAATTGTTGTTGCATCTTTTACGTGGCTGCAATAGGGTTCTAGCAAGAACGTTTTCTTACCTACGAAAAAGCCACAATGTGATTTGTCAACTTCTATTTACCCTTCATAAGGACCCTTTTCGTCGAATCCGCTCCAACTAAAGTGGGAGACAGACACCGCTAGCCACC
Source organism: Aegilops longissima (assembly GCA_021605205.1). Taxonomy (NCBI): domain Eukaryota; kingdom Viridiplantae; phylum Streptophyta; class Magnoliopsida; order Poales; family Poaceae; genus Aegilops; species Aegilops longissima. The sequence continues at coordinate 19,739,222 of CM038677.1, read as the reverse complement.
TTATGCAACTAGTGCATGTCACCGGTGGAACCTGTCTCACGTAAGCGTACGTGTAAGGTCGGTCCGGGCCGCTTCATCCCATAATACCGCTGAAGCAAAATAAGACTAGTAATGGCAAGAAAGTTGACAACATCTACGCCCACAACAGATTTGTGTTCTACTCGTGCAATAGAGAACTACACATAGACCTAGCTCATGATGCCACTGTTGGCGAACGTTGCACAAAATAAAAAATTTCCTACGTTCACCAAGATCCATCTATGAGTACATATAGCAACGAGTGATAGGAGTGCATCTACATACCTTTGTAGATCGCGTGCGGAAGCGTTCAAGAGAACGGGGTTGAGGGAGTCGTTCTCGTCGTGATCCAAATCACCGAAGATCCTAGCGCCGAACGGACGGCACCTCTGCGTTCAACACACGTACGATCAGCGTGACGTCTCCTCCTTCTTGATCCAGCAAGGGGGAAGGAGAGGTTGATGAAGATCCAGCAGCACGACGACGTGGTGGTGGATGTAGCAGGGCTCCGGCAGGGCTTTGCCAAGCAACTACGGGAGGGAGAGGTGTAGCAGGGAGGGGAGGGAGGCGTCCAGTGTTGGGTGTGGCTGCCCTCCCACCCCCCTCTTTATATAGGGACCCCAGGGGGGTGCCGGCCCTAGGAGATGGGATCTCCTAGGGGGGGGGGGGGCGGCCAAGGGGGTTGGAGTGCCCCCCAAGGCAAGTGGAGGCGCTCCCTCCCCTAGGGTTCCCAACCCTAGGCGCAGAGGGGGGCCCAAGGGGGGCGCACCAGCCCACCAGGGGCTGGTTCCCCTCCCACTTCAGCCCATGGGGCCCTTCGGGATAGGTGTCCCCACCCGGTGGACCCCCGGGACCCTTCCGGTGGTCCCGGTACAATACCGGAGGACCCCAAAACTTTCCCGATGGCCGACATTTGACTTCCCATATATAATTCTTTACATCCAGACCATTCCGGAACTCCTCGTGACGTCCGGGATCTCATTCGGGACTCCGAACAACTTTCGGTTTGCTGCATACTCATATTCATACAACCCTAGCGTCACCGAACCTTAAATGTGTAGACCCTGCGGGTTCGGGAGACATGTAGACGTGACCGGGACGGCTCTCGATCAATAACCAACAGCGGGATCTGGATACCCATGTTGGCTCCCACATGCTCCTCGATGATCTCATCGGATGAACCACGATGTCGAGGATTCAAGCAACCCCGTATACAATTCCTTTTGTCAATCAATACGTTACTTACCCGAGATTCGATCGTCGGTATCCCAATACCTCGTTCAATCTCGTTACCGGCAAGTCACTTTACTCGTACCGTAATGCATGATCCCGTGACCAAACACTTGGTCACTTTGAGCTCATTATGATGATGCATTACCGAGTGGGCCCAGAGATACCTCACCGTCATACGGAGTGACAAATCCCAGTCTCGATCCGTGTCAACCCAACAGACACTTTCGGAGATACCTGTAGTGCACCTTTATATCACCCAGTTACGTTGTGACGTTTGGTACACCCAAAGCACTCCTACGGTATCCGGGAGTTACACGATCTCATGGTCTAAGGAAAGGATACTTGACATTGGAAAAGCTCTAGCAAACGAACTACACGATCTTGTGCTATGCTTAGGATTGGGTCTTGTCCATCACATCATTCTCCTAATGATGTGATCCCGTTATCAATGACATCCAATGTCCATAGTCAGGAAACCATGACTATCTATTGATCAACGAGCTAGTCAACTAGAGGCTTACTAGGGACATGTTGTAGTCTATGTATTCACACGTGTATTATGATTTCCGGATAATACAATTATAGCATGAATAAAAGACAATTATTATAAACAAGGAAATATAATAATAATCCTTTTATTATTGCCTCTAGGGCATATTTCCAACAGTTATGTCACAATACTTATGGCTATTCTCTCTTATTTTACAAGGTTTACATGACGAGGGAGAATGCCGACAGCTAGGATTCTGGGTTGGAAATGGAGAAAATATTGGAGACATATTCTGCACAGCTCCAAAAGTCCTAAAACTCCACGAAAGTCATTTTGGGAATTATAAAAAAATATCCAGCGGAAGAAATACCTGAGGAGGGCCACCCACCACCCACGAGGATGGGGGCGCACCCTACCCCCTGGGCGCGCCCCCTGCCTCGTGGGTCAAGATGGCAACGGGGACGAAACCCATCGGGTTTTGCTTGCCCAAACCCGTCCCCACGAGAAAATCACAAACCCGTCCCCGTCCCCATCAACGTGTGCGGGGTTAAAAAATTTCCCGTCCCATAAACCCGTCGGGTTTTCAAAACCCACGGGGAACCCATCCCCACAAGCAGTCAATGAAAACAACAACATTTGAAAGAAAAACATGAGCATATTACAGCAGCAGGCGACGCTGGGGGGACCTAGGTTTAGGTTTAGGTGATGTGTTGTGAGGGAGAGAGAGGCCTGAAGAGCGAGCGACACTGTAGCAACCGAGCGTGGGGTTGGTTTGTACTTCAGGGGCCTCGACGTTGTGGGGCTCGACTGCTCGGGCACTGTGGCCTTGGGCCACTTGAGTCAAGATGGATAGATGCATGCTAAATAACGTATTTTGACGGGTTTTGTCGGGTTTCGAGTTCGGGTAGTACTCAATCGGGTTTTAACCCGCGAAACATGGCGGGTTTTATAATTTTGCCACGAACAGCACCGCGGGGATAGAGACTCGCCCATCCCCGTCCCCTAATAGGGTATAAACCCGCGGGGACGCGGGTTTCGGGGCCCCATTGCCATATTGACTCGTGGGCCACCTGGTAGCCCCCGATTCCCATCTTCTGCTATATGAGGTCATTTACCCTGGAAAAAAAATCATAAGCAACCTTACGGGACGAAACTCCGCCACCACGAGGCGGAACCTTGGCGGAACCAAACTAGGCCTCCGGCGGAGCTGTTCTGCCGGGGAAACTTCCCTCTGGGAGGGGGAAATCATCACCATCGTCATCACCAATGATCCTCTCACCGGGAGGGGTCAATCTCCATCAACATCTTCACCAGCACCATCTCCTCTCAAACCCTAGTTCATCTCTTGTATCCAATCTTTGTACCAAAACCTCAGATTGGTACCCGTGGGTTGCTAGTAGTGTTGATTACTCCCTGTAGTTGCTGCTAGTTGGTTTATTTGGTGGAAGATCATATGTTCAGATCCTTAATGCATATTAATACCCCTCTGATTATGAACATGAATATGCTTTGTGTGTAGTTACGTTTGTTCCTGAGGACATGGGAGAAGTCTTGCTATTAGTAGTCATGTGAATTTGGTATTCGTTCGATATTTTAATGAGATGTATGTTGCCTCTCCTCTAGTGGTGTTATGTGAACGTCGACTACATGACACTTCACCATTATTTGGGCCTAGAGGAGGGCATTGGGAAGTAATAAGTAGATGATGGGTTTCTAGAGTGACAGAAGCTTAAACCCTAGTTTATGCGTTGCTTCATAATGGGCTGATTTGTATCCACTTGTTTCATGTTATGGTTAGGTTTTTCCTTAATACTTATTTTATAGTTGTGGTTGCTTACAATAGGGGGTAATCATAAGTGGGATGCTTGTCCAAGAAAGGGCAGTGCCCAAGCACCGGTCCACCCACATATCAAATTATCAAAGTAACGAACGCGAATCATATGAGCGTGATGAAAACTAGCTTGACGATAATTCCCATGTGTCCTCGGGAGCGCTTTTCTCTATATAAGAATTTGTCCAGGCTTGTCCTTTGCTACAAAAAGGATTGGGCCACCTTGCTGCACCTTATTTACTTTCATTGTTTTTACCCGTTACAAATTATCTTATTACAAAACTATCTGTTACCCACAATTTCAGTGCTTGCAGAGAATACCTTACTGAAAACCACTTGTCATTTCCTTCTGCTCCTCGTTGGGTTCGACACTCTTACTTATTGAAAGGACTATGATAGATCCCCTACACTTGTGGGTCATCGGGACTCTTTTCTGGCGCCATTGCCGGGGAGTGAAGCGCCATTGGTAAGTGGAACTTGGTAAGGAAACATTTATATAGTGTGCTGAAATTTACTGTCACTTGTTACTATGGAAACTAATCCTTTGAGGGGCTTGTTCGGGGTATCTTCACCCCGACCAGTAGAGCAAAGAGTTGCTCTTCAAACTACTGAACCTACTGAAAATGTTTACTTTGAAATTCCTTCGGGTATGATAGAGAAACTGCTAGCTAATCCCTTTGCAGGAGATGGAACATTGCACCCCGATTTACACCTAATCTATGTGGATGAAGTTTGTGGATTATTTAAGCTTGCAGGTATGCCCTATGATGTTATCAAGAAGAAAGTTTTCCCTTTATCTTTGAAGGGAGATGCATTGACATGGTATAGGCTATGTGATGATATCACTACTAGGAAAATGCTTATACGTAGAACTTTACCAGTAACGCTTGTTTGGGACCCACGCTACTGGTAAATACCAGTAGCGCTTGGTACAAAATGCGCTGCTGATATTACTTAGCAGCAGCGTGGGTTTTTTTAGGCAGCGCTACTAGTAAGTGTGCCACACTACACCCCTGGGTTAAGACATTGTAGCTGCGTGGGTGATCAACCCAGCGCTACTGCTAAAGACATAGCTGTAGCGCCTGGTTTGCAAAACGCGCTACTATCACCCACGCTAAAAAAAATCCACCCAACACCCACGCACACACTCCACTCTTCCTCCTCCACCACCCAACGATTCCCCAATCCTCCTCTCCTCTGCGCCAACCCCGCCGCCGGCGGCCTCGTCTCCCTCTACCCCCGACGCCACCGCTCCACCCTCTCCCGCGCCCCTCACCTTGCCTCCCATTCGCAGATCGAGCGAGAAGGTGAGGCAGCCCCCAGAACCATGGCGGCATGGAGGTCCGAAACCCTAGCTAGCATGGACACCGAGCCGCAGGCGGAAGCAGGTGCAGCACCGGATCCCTCTCCACCTCCTCCTCCTTCTTCCATGGCCTTCACATCTTCCCTTTTTACCTTGCTGCTGCGATTTGATTTCCTTCCTCTCCCTCTTCCTCAAGCACGTACGCAGGCCAAGGCCATGGCGACCAGTACCAGCCATGGCATCGGAAACCCTTGACGCCTGGCCATGGAACCGATAACAGGCAGGCCATGGTGGCGGCCAGATGACTTCCTCCTCCCCTCCCCCCGTCACCACGAGTGGATAGGAGAGGAGAGGACAGGAGGGGGACATCCAGCAAGTAGGCGATGGCGGTGGCCAGATCCGCCCACCGGACCAGCCTCGTGAGGAGACGGATGGCATGGAGCTGGTCGTCAAGGTCCGACCTTGGTGAGTTCAATCAATCTCTTGGTTATGCCCACAGGCGGAGGAGCCGGTAGGGCGAGGTCAGGCGGCCGCCCTACCTTGATTTTGTGTGATATACAATTAGTACAGGTATGCATCGCTCAATCGCTGGTTGGCTGCTTCCTAATTGCCTCGCTGGGGAAAAGAAAAGGAGAAAGGGGGATTGACCTGGTAAGTGAACTCCCTCCGTCGGTCGATCGATCGATAAAGCACGACTTGGCGCGCCCCCCTGTCTCGTGGGCCCCTTGAGCCTTCCCCGACCGACTTCTTTCGCCTATATATTCCCATATACCCTAAAACCATCGAATACGAAGATAGATCGGGAGTTCCGCCGCTGCAAGCCTCTGTAGCCACCAAAAACCTCTCGGGAGCCCGTTTCGGCACTCTGCCGGAGGGGGAAATCCCTCACCGGTGGCCATCTTCACCATCCCGGCGCTCTCCATGACGAGGAGGGAGTAGTTCACCCTCGGGGCTGAGGGTATGTACCGGTAGCTATGTGTTTGATCTCTCTCTCTCTCTTTCTCTCTCTCTCTCTCTCGTGTTCTCTCTATGGCAACGATCTTGATGTATCGCGAGATTTGCTATTATAGTTGGATCTTATGATGTTTCTCCCCCTCTACTCTCTTGTGATGAATTGAGTTTTCCCTTTGAAGTTATCTTATCGGATTGAGTCTTTAAGTATTTGAGAACACTTGATGTATGTCTTGCTGTGCTTATCTATGGTGACAATGGGATATCACGTGATCCACTTGATGTATGTTTCTGTGGTCAACTTGCGGGTTCTGCCCATGAACCTTTGCATAGGGGTTGGCACATGTTTTCGTCTTGACTCTCCGGTAGAAACTTTGGGGCACTCTTTGAAGTACTTTGTGTTGGTTGGATAGATGAATCTGAGATTGTGTGATGCATATCGTACAATCATGCCCACGGATACTTGAGGTGACAATGGAGTATCTAGGTGACATTAGGGTTTTGGTTGATTTGTGTCTTAAGGTGTTATTCTAGTATGAACTCTATGATAGATTGAACGGAAAGAATAGCTTCATGTTATTTTACTACGGACTCTTGAATAGATAGAACAGAAAGGATAACTTTGAGGTGGTTTCGTACCCTACCATAATCTCTTCGTGTGTTCTCCGCTATTAGTGGCTTTGGAGTGACTCTTTGTTGCATGTTGAGGGATAGTTATATGTTCCAGTTATGTTATTATTGTTGAGAGAACTTGCACAAGTGAAAGTATGAACCCTAGGCCTTGTTTCCTAGCATTGCAATACCGTTTATGCTCACTTTTATCATTAGTTACCTTGCTATTTTTATAATTTCAGATAACAAATACCTATATCTACCATCCATATTGCACTTGTATCACCATCTCTTCGCCGAACTAGTGCACCTATACAATTTACCATTGTATTGGGTGTGTTGGGGACGCAAGAGACTCTTTGTTATTTGGTTGCAGGGTTGCTTGAGAGAGACCATCTTCATCCTACGCCTCCTAGGGATTGATAAACCTTAGGTCATCCACTTGAGGGAAATTTGCTACTGTCCTACAAACCTCTGCACTTGGAGGCCCAACAACGTCTACAAGAAGAAGGTTGTGTAGTAGACATCAATGCCCCAATCATGAGTTCTCAAGATAAATGATCATTCAAAATTTTTATGCTCGGCTTTCTCTTAATAATCGCTCCATGCTCGATATTTCTTGTGCTGGTTCTTATATGATGAAGACTATTGAATTCAAGTGGGATTTATTGGAAAGAATTAAACGCAACTCTGAAGATTGGGACTCCGATGGTGGTAGGGAGTTAGGTATGACACCTAAGTTTGATCGTGTTAAATTATTTATGGATACCGAGTGGTAGGGAGTCAGGTATGACACCTAAGTTTGATTATGGTAGGGAGTCAGGTATGACACCTAAGTTTGATTATGGTAGGGAGTTAGGTATACACATATTTTAGTTGATGTTGATTATGTTACTAAGTGGGTAGAGGCTATTCCAACTAGAAGTGCTGATCATAACACCTCTATTAAGATGCTTAAAGAAGTTATTTTTCCGAGGTTTGGAGTCCCTAGATACTTAATAACATATGGTGGTTCACATTTTATTCATGGTGCTTTTCGTAAAATGCTTGCTAAGTATGATGTTAATCATAGAATTGCGTCTCCATATCACCCACAGTCTAGTGGTCAAGTAGAACTAAGTAACAGAGAGCCTAAATTAGTTTTGCAAAAGACTGTAAATAGATCTAGAAAGAATTGGTCCAAGAAACTTGATGATGCATTATGGGCTTATAGAACTGCATATAAAAATCCTATGGGTCTGTCTCCATATAAAATGGTTTATGGAAAAGCATGTCACTTACCTCTCGAACTAGAACATAAGGCATATTGGGCGATCAAAGAGCTGAATTATGATTTCAAACTTGCCAGTTAGAAGAGGTTATTTGACATTAGCTCACTTGATGAATGGAGAACTCGGGCCTATGAGAATGCCAAGCTGTTTAAAGAAAAAGTTAAAAGATGGCATGACAAAAGGATACAAAAGCATGAGTTCAACGTAGGTGATTATGTGTTGCTATTCAACTCTCGATTAAGTTTTTTTGCAGGAAAACTTCTCTCTAATGGGAAGGCCCTTACGTTATCGAGGAGGTCTATCGTTTTGGTGCCATAAAAATCAACAACTTCGAAGGCACAAAGACAAAGGTGGTGAACGGTCAAAGAATCAAACATTATATATCGGGTAATCGTATAAATGTTTAAACTAATATTATTAAAACCGTAACCCCAGAGGAATACATAAGAGACACTTTTCAGAACGTTTCAGACTACGAAAATGAATAGGTATGTGGTACGGTAAGTAAACAGACTCCAAAACAGTTCTAACAGCAATTTTTCTCCTTTTTGGAATATTTAAGAAAATAGGAAAATAAGAAGTAGTCCGGGAAGGACACGAGGCATCCATGAGGGTGAAGGGCGCGCCCTACCCCCTAGGATCGCCCCCTGCCTCGTGGGCACCTCGTGCGCTCTCCGGACTCCGTTTTCTTGCACGATACTTTTTTCGGTCGGTAAAAATTCATTATATAATCTCCCGAAGGTTTTGACCACCATATCACGCAAATATCTTCTGTTCTTGTTTCGAGCTGTTTCTGTCGTAGACTTAGAGCAAGATATCTTCTCAGGAGTCAGTCGGGGAGAGTCGGGTGTCCGATCAAACGCCAGGTCCAGGAGCAAACAATGATGCTTATCACTTTGGGCCATCAACGGAGGAGGAGATGGAGGACGACCTGAAAAGGATAGATGCCATGGAGGAGGATCAAGAAGTTACCTCTCGTTTCCAAGCTGGATTCACGATGGGGGAACTACAGAGCTCAGCCATTCCAAACTCGGTCGTCCCTTCCAATGTTAAATTTCTTTCTTATGAAAATATGAAAAAGAGTGCCACTTGTTCTCCAGCAGCTATGCAACATCCATGGGTGAAAGGATCTTTAGCCATCACGGGTAAGCTCTGTAAGGAAAATATGGACCTCAAGCAGGAGTTCAATAAGCTCGAGGAGGAGAATCGTATCCTGAGGGGCATTATCGCCAAAAAGATCACACCATCACCTTCGAAGAAGGAGACATAATCACATGGGTATGGGCACTCCCCTTGGCAACTGCCAAGCTTGGGAAGTTGCCCCGGTATCGTATCACAATCACTCTCCTATCTTTACCGTTTTACTTAGTTTGATCCTTCTAGTAATTTCTTTATCTAGTAGAATAAAGTTTTGGTATGATTTAGTTTTGGTTTTGCATATAGATCTTATGGAGTGTAATGAATTCACACATAAAGAGTATGATACATGAAAGTTGTTGAGAGTTGGCAAACATAGTTTTTGTCATTGTTGCAATTAATAGGAAGTAATAAAGGAAGAGAGGTTTCACATATAAATATACTATCTTGGACATCTTTTATGATTGTGAGCACACATTAAAGTATGACATGCTAAAGAGTTGATGTTGGACAAGGAAGACAACATAATGGGTTATGTTTTCACACACCTCAGTTAAAGTATATTGTCATGGATTATCCAACATGTTGAGTTTACCTTTCCCCCTCATGCTAGCCAAATTCCTTGCACCAAGTAGAGATACTACTTGTGCTTCCAAACATCCTTAAACCCAGTTTTTCCATGAGAGTCCAACATATCTACCTATGGATTGAGTAAGATCCTTCAAGTAAGTTTTCATGTTGCAAGCAATAAAAATTGCTCTCTAAATATGTATGACTTATTAGTGCGAAGAAAATAAGATTTATATGATCTTGTGATATGGAAGTAATAAAAGCGACGGACTGCATTATAAAGTTTCATATCACTAGTGGAAATATAAAGTGACGTTCTTTTGCATTAAGATTTCATGCATCCAGCCGAAAATCACATGACAACCTCCGCTTCCCTCTGCGAAGGGCCTATCTTTTACATTCTGCAAGAGTTAAGGTGATCTTCACCTTTCCCTTTTTATTTTATCCTGTGGCAAGCACCTCGTGTTGGAAAGATCCTGAAATATATATCCAATTGGATGTAAGTTAGCATGAACTATTATTGTTGACATTACCCTTGAGGTAAAACATTGGGAGGCAACACTATAAGCCCCTATCTTTCTCTGTGTCCGATTAAAGCTCCATAACCATAAGTATTACGTGAGTGTTAGCAATTGTGAAAGACTAAACGATAATTGAGTATGTGGACTTTCTGAAAAGCTCTTATGTTGACTCTTTCCTATGTTACGATAAATTGCATTTGCTTCAATGACTAAGATTAAAGTTCGTTATTTCTCAATGAAGTTTCTGATTCATATTTGACATTGTGAATAGATTGTTACTTGGGCACAAGAAATCATCTGACAAAATATATATATGTTGTTGTTATAAGAATGATCATGATGCCCTCATGTCCGTATTTTATTTTATCGACAACTCTATCCTGTAAACATGTGGACATATTTTTCGATTTCGGTTTCCGCTTGAGGACAAGCGAGGTCTAAGCTTGGGGGAGTTGATACGTCCATTTTGCATTATGCTTTTATATCAATATTTATTACATTATGGGCTGTTATTACACGTTATGTCACAATACTTATGGCTATTCTCTCTTATTTTACAAGGTTTACATGAAGAGGGAGAATGCCGGCAGCTGGGATTCTGGGCTGGAAAAAGAGCAAATATTGGAGACCTATTCTGCACAGCTCCAAAAGTCCTCAAACTCCACGAAAGTCATTTTGGGAATTAATAAAAAATATCTAGCGGAATAAATACCTGAGGGGGGCTACCCACCACCCACGAGGGAGGGGGCGCGCCCTACCCCCCTGGCACACCCCCCTGCCTCGTGGGCCACCTAGCGGCCCTCTGGTGCCCATCTTCTGCTATGTGAGGTCATTTACCCTGGAAAAAAATCATAAGAAAACTTACGGGACGAAACTCCGCCGCCACGAGGCGGAACCTTGGCGGAACCAATCTAGGGCTCCGGCGGAGCTGTTCTGCCGGGGAAACTTCCCTCCGGGAGGGGGAAACCATCACCATCGTCAGCACCAACGATCCTCTCATCGGGAGGGGGTCAATATCCGTGAACATCTTCACCTTCACCATCTCCTCTCAAACCCTAGTTCATCTCTTGTATCCAATCTTTGGACCAAAACCTCAGATTGGTACCTGTGGGTTGCTAGTAGTGTTGATCACTCCATGTAGTTGATGCTAGTTGGTCTATTTGGTGGAAGATCATATGTCCAGATCCTTAATGCATATTAATACCCCTCTTATTATGAACATGAATATGCTTTGTCAGTAGTTACGTTTGTTCCTGAGGACATGGGAGAAGTCTTGCTATTAGTAGTCATGTGAATTTGGTATTCGTTCGATATTTTGATGAGATGTATGTTGTCTCTCCTCTTGTGGTGTTATGTGAACGTCGACTACATGAAAATTCACCATTATTTGGGCCTAGAGGAAGGCATTGGGAAGTAAGAAGTAGATGATGGGTTGCTAGAGTGACAGAAGCTTAAACCCTAGTTTATGCATTGCTTCGTAAGGGGCTGATTTGGATCCACTTGTTTCATGTTATGGTTATGTTTACCTTAATTATTTTGTAGTTGTTTATGCTTGCAATAGGGGTTAATCATAAGTGGGATGCTTGTCCAAGAAAGGGCAGTACCCAAGCATCGGTCCACCCACATATCAAATTATCAGAGTAATGAACGCGAATCATATGAGCGTGATGAAAACTAGCTTGATGATAATTCCCATGTGTCCTCGGGAGCGCTTTTCTCTATATACGAATTTGTCCAGGCTTGTCCTTTGCTACAAAAAGGATTGGGCCACCTTGCTGCACCTTAATTACTTTCATTGCTTGTTACCCGTTACAAATTATCTTATCACAAAACTATCTGTTCCCCACAATTTCAGTGCTTGCAGAGAATACCTTACTGAAAACCACTTGTCATTTCCTTCTGCTCCTCGTTGGGTTCGACACTCTTACTTATCGAAAGGACTACGATAGATCCCCTACACTTGTGGGTCATCAACCACATTGTTAAGGTCCTGAAGGAAAAAAGGAAATTAAATTCCCACTTGGTAAATCATAGGTGAAATGTTCTTTCCATCGTTGAATAACCTTTGTGTTGTTTGTTCATGTAATCAATCAAACCATTTGTTTTAGAGATCATGTAATAATTGTTTTTTGTTTTTTGTTTTGTAATTTTATTTGAGCACAAGTCTGTATTAATTGATAAGACTCGGAGACATTTCATTTTGATTGTTGTGCCAGACCTACAAATATGCCAATCGGGTTGAATGTGCATTCAGCAATAATAGTAGTATAGATGGACCATAAGTGGCACGCATCGGAAAGGGCCAAGATGTTGTAGTAGCTTGGCTAAAAAAAGGATGTTGTTGTAGAAAAAAAAGTACAGCGGCCTGGCTTATGTATGTTAGTTGATATTATTGATTCATATACTCTATAAGTGTTTATATGTCTGTTAGTTCTGTACATTCTTGGTTGATTGACTCGGTATTTGAATCTTGATACATCGCTTGTGTACATATCTAAATGGGAGTACACATTATGTTGCGTGTGACATTTCAGTTGGACATGAAGTGTTCCAAATATTCGAATTCACCTTAAACTGGATTCTAGCTTCTGAATTTGAGTATCGGCATTTGTAAACCATATTCATATATGATAGTGGAATACATCTTTGTCGTCCTTTCGAAGATATATAAAAACACATAGAATGATTTATAAAGATTCGTATAGGAATACAGAATGGATTCTAATTTAGTTGCCAGCGTAAACGTGGATGCTTATTGTCCCAAAATTCGAAAGAAGCGGTAAAATGTCCACTCCCACGTCGGCTGCCCGAAGCCAAGTGTTTGGGAGATGGAAATTACTGTCTACCCATTACACGGAGAATCCATCGGCCCGATTTCCACTGCTCTAAATAGGGGTAGGTTAGTAACTTCAATTAGACGTGACACGACCGCCTCTGTGCCCATTCCGACATGGTGGGTGCAAAACATGGCCGGCAAAACACATTTGATTCAAGCTCGTCCGAAAGACCTATGTTTCTCCCTCCATTTCCCCATTCATACACGATGGGCGGCAAAACAAACTCGACTCGGACGAAATCGATGTAGGCAAATATTTTCAATAGGGGCATGTTTGTAACTTCACTCAGACATGACACAACCACCCTACCCGTCAGCCCCGTTCATACACCGTGGGCGCCAACCATGGGTGCCAACCACCCTCTCCTCGCCCGAAATCGCTCTGGAAAAATATCGGTGAGATGCGAGATTACCATCCTATTCCCAACCAACGAGAGATCCAAATTTTAAACGGGGGCTAAGTTCGTAACTTTCCCATATTTCAGACAAGCGCGTCCAAAAACATGGTTCCCCGTACCTCTCCCTCGATTTTCCCATTCATACACCGTCCGCGCTAGAACACTATCCCCACACCAGCCTCCGTCCGCCACCCCATCCATCGCTGCCGTCCTCCACCCCATCCATCGCCGCCGTCCTCCACCACATCCATCGCCACTGTCCTCCACCATGCCCAGAGCGCCTAGCAAGACCGCGTCGTCCACTGCTAGAGATGGACGTTTCTCATCCACGACGACGGACCAATATCCTTGCATCGCGTCCTCTCGCTTCATCGCCGACGTCGTCCTCTTTGCCGGGGCCGCTCACACGACCTTCTCTTCCACCGCAACGGGACTTATCCCCCGATGCGCCCGTCAACCGTCGCAGATCTTCTTCAACGCCACCGACAGCCATCGCACCCCCAATGCCTACACGGCACCGCAAGAGAGGTGGTACTTCATATCTCCTCAACTTTTTGATCTCAACCAGAAAATAGATCTTAACTTGGTAACTCTACTTTATTTTCAGCTCTGAGAATTAAGTTCTTAGTTCGAAGCAAACAATGGATGCTAAATATCATTTCTTCGGTTTGCAGCTTGAAATCTGCAATGGCACAGTCATAATACGGTTTAATTGATCATGCTTAGGGTTTAATTGATCATGTTGGTTCCGTGGTGGTTTCTTTAATAGAAATCGGAGGGGAAACCCTCTTTTGCTACAAAAAAATATGCTTAGAGTTTCCCCCTTTTATGATCACTATACGATCAGAATACGTGCTTTGTGGCATAATCGCAGTGCTCCACCCAGCAAGCTAAACAAGCATAGTTGTCAAAATACGAATCTGATATTATTAAAACAGAGTAATTGGCCAGCTAAATGTTCCTAAATTAGTTTCGAAAATGCATGTTCGCCGCTCGGGTGTGTATCTCTATAGGGTGCCCACTGTGGGCCGGCCCACCCTGGGATTTTGGGTCATCCGAGGCCCTGATTCCCCTCTGTTCTGCTGCACGCTTTCGATCTCTACTCGCCCCAAGCCGCCTCCCTCGCCAGCGACTTGCCGTCCCCGGACAGCATGACTCTAGGAGGAGACGCCGGACTAACAGGAGGTCAGGAGCCGCTCGCCCAACAGCGTCACCGCTGCCCGGGCGCGCCGCCGTGCCTACCTTCCCAGTCCGTTCAGGGCTCAGGCATGCAGCACTCACCAAGCCAACCCGATTTATCCTGAGATACGTCCTCAACACTTAACAGCCACTCCTCATCACCCATTTTCTAATTGATTCATTACTCATTAGGCAGGACTGTCATTAGGGTTTGCTGTGTGCTCAGTTCTACCTACACTTAATGGTTCAGATGTATGTCGATAATCTTTAGTACCTGTAAAGTTCATAGGGTTTATCAAAATTCCGGCCCTCGGAACAGACACTAGTCATTTTGGATTGTTGGTCGAAGTGACATTGACCCAGATTACTACTGCAAGCCAGGTTTGTTGAAAATTTCACTTGTCTTTCTTACTCATTCGATATAATATCCAATTATTCACGTCGATTAGTTGCAAACAATAAGTGCTAGACAAACTTCTTGATTCAGATTTTGGACAGTCTCTTACTGCAGTTACAATTCTGCATACTTGTCCTAGTAAGCTCACAAGTAAATGATTGATTCACTACATCTATGCTTGACTTGTCATATTTGTTGTCAATATTATTTTAGGGTGGACCACCCTGTTTCTAAATACTGGAACCATAGACATGAGTGAATAGTATTTCTCTATGTGATCTCTTCCATCATGTGTGGGCAACGAACACTACATTGTATAGAAAGAAAGTGTCATTTCCAGCTTTTACATAGGTTTTGATCTTTTACATAGAATACAATCTGCCTACTTGCTTTGTGTCGCACTACCAACACTCCACCCTTGAAGCTAAACATTATGCCACTCAGAATTCCTTAGTTTATTTGTTCAAATACGAATTTCATATGATTCTAATGTTCCTACTTCAGTTTTGAAATGTGTGTCTGCCTGTTATAGAGACATAAAGGGTTTGTATTTCTGTGTGTGGTCTGGTCATCATGGTTGGGGGGTGAACTTTGCATATTCAGGGGTTTATAGGGAGACACTCTTCGAGTTGAATCCGCAATGCATTCCATAGATAATCTGACTATTTTTTGTGTTTTCATGAATCTCAGATTCTGAACAACATCATAATGATTCTGAGCTTGTGCACATGAAAATAATAAAGCAGAACAATGCAAACGCTCTCCACCTACAGATTCATGCTCAGAATATGATCCTAATAGTGATTCTGAGCTAGAGGGAGACCTAAGTCAATGTAGCTCCCTAGTGGAGGAGTCAGAGGAAGATGCCGTATTTTATTCACCCATCAAGGTGCTTGCTCTCACTTTCCAAGGTTACATTGGTCGCACATATCTTGCAACTGATGCTTTTCATTGCTTCTACTTTGTTGAACTGCCATTAGCTTAGTTTACACATCGTGTATGTGAATACGCCCTGCCTATCCATTTTCAGTACATATTTCATCTGTCATCATACCATATTTATCCATTCAAATGTTGTTCTTGTGTATCAGACGTTCAAAAGGAAGAGGGTGATTGCTGATTGTGGAGGAGCACAAACAAAGTATTTGGAAAAGATAGTGGCACCTGATAAATCAAATAGCTCATTAGGTGTAGTTGCAATATCACCTGACCCACAAAATAACTCTAGCAGACTCTAGCCCTACCACACTGGTCATTTCTGATGCCCCAACTCAGCAGATCCCAACTGCAGCAAACAGTATGATTATGCCATTTGACATAGCACCAGCTCTACGACGCAAAACCCCCCATTCCAGGAAAGAGTACACCAAATCCAGTTGCCAAATCCCTTTTCGAACCAGAGAGAGCCCCAATTGCAGCAAATAGGACCCATGTTCCATTTCTTACGAGTTTAGAAGACGAAGCTTATATTGTTGTCAAGAACTTTGTGCGCATCTTTCCTTCATGGAAAGATTATACCGCAGACACAGAACAATTTCCAGCCTTCCTCTGCAACTTACGTGTAAGTAATGTACTAATGTTATTCATGGTCATTACTGCATATGTTTATGCTGACAGAAGACACAAGATTTCATTATTTAAATAGGCGAGGAGCAAAGTGGATAGTGAAGACTGTTAGCACTCGTTGATGAAGTATCATTCCTACCTGAGGCAAGCGCACTTCGATGGCAAGCCTATAAACGAAATTTCTGTAAAGTTTCTGGTGCTACATTTATCTGATGGTGACTGGAATAATCTTGTTACACATTGGTCTCGGCTACAGCGTAAGGTACTGTCTATGATATCACATCACAATTTCAACTACATTTCTGCATTTGCCTTAATGTCTCACTTGTACGAAAACTGTTAGCAGAAGAACATTCGTTCTCAAGGGACCACATAATCTCTCAACTATACTGCACACTGCATTGCTCTTGTGAGCACCTCTTGCCCTGTATGACCATACTTACTTTCATAGCTGTTTGATTACGTAGCATCACTGCACATGTTAGCCTCGTAATCGTCCATTTGGTGGACATTATAAGATTTGTCTGGACTCTTACATAAATTTAGAATCAACCCAATGCTTTTGAATAGGTTTAGCTCTGCAGTCCTCTCATAAGGACTGAACGTCGTCTATCACTGTACTTACATTAACATCTACTCCCTCCGTCCCATAATATAAGAACGTTTTGTACAGTACACTAGTGTTCAAAACACTCTTGTATTATGGGAAGAGGGATTGGTTCATTGTGTAGCATTCTGCATCTTATCTCCCTCGCCCACCATTTACTAAAAGAGATCAGATCTATATTTAATCTTACCAACAAGTAGAATACACAGACAATGCCAATGCAGAAGTGTAGCCCATTGCTCTTGTCAGTACATTTTGTCCTGTAATGCTTGTACTTCCAGGGATTGGTAGTTGATTATGTATCATCAATCTGCATCTTATATTCATTATCCTCTATCCCTTCCAGTATTATCATATCTATAACTACTCTCTACAAAATGTAGAGTACAGACAATGCTTATGAAGAAGATTCTGTGATGAAATTCTTGAGTTATCCTTCCCTTGACATGGAGAAGGGTATTATAAAGCCGGTGTTAACTGGTAATGTAAGTTTATCCTTCTAAAGCCTTTATCCTCAACTGCTGTTTAATTTGCTCATACTCCCTATCGTTTACTGCTGTTTAGTTTGCTGTTTCTACCAAAATGCATGTTCGCAAGAACCGTAAGTTCTAAGTTTTACTTGTAAAACCAAATTCCTTATTCATACCATGCACAGTACTCAATACTCCCTATATGTATGCTTGTTTTTGTGCATCTATAATTCAGTGTATGGTGAAGTAGCCCACGTTTGCACCTTGTCATCTCCTTCTTTATCTTACTGATGTGGCTGATGATATGAACAACATGCCATGCACATTAAGCAAAATAGATACAATGATTTTCTTTGCCCTTCATCTATACTTGTTATGTTGACATGGTAATCCAGTAGTGGGGTGAAGCTCCCAGCATTATGAACAATGCCAAATTATGCTATTGATATTTTGAACTTACTCTTTATTTTCTAGTTTGAAATTGGATGGAATTGATAGCATAGTTATCATCTTTGTTTATACACGTGCAAAACATGTCATCTCTCTGCTTTGTTTCAGGTGATATGCCTAATGGCATGTACAAGTCTGCTGAAGGCTTTGAGACAAACCCAACATATATTGCAGCAAAGAAGGCAAAACATCTTGAAGATAGCGAGACAACCCCAAATTCTTTTCTTGATGCAGTGTTCAAGTTAGTTGAGACTAGCAGTCAGACAAGCTCACAGAATTCGTTGTCTGAATCAGTTCGACTTCTTCAGTCCCAAGTTCTAGCAGAAAGGCATTCTGCAAGTCAACTTCGACTTGAAGTCCTATCTCTAAGAAAGATTGTGGAGAACGCCAATTAGAAACTCATCCCTAAACAGCTACACCTGGAAGCTATGACCGACATGCTAGGCCGGTATCACAACCTTCCTCAGCAGCTTGCGCAGCAGTTCCCCCGCAAGGCTAACCTTTCTTGAACTGTCTTGGAAGTGGTCTCGGTTCAGTATTATTTTGTTACGCTGCAATGGTGCCCAGTTTTTCTAATCTGCTTCTTCGTTGCGCTTTATGATCACTGGTGGCGAACTTTGATGCCCAATGGATGTAATATACCTTAAACCCTTTATTGTATAGTGTAGGTTTATTCTTAGTTACTATGCCGTAATTTCTCTATTGTATAGAGTAGGTTTGTTCTAAATTCCTACTAGTTATTGCCATCATTCGCTATCTGAAAAAAAATCAGATGTAGTCGACCGGGTTGAAACATTCGACTCTAACGGGCCTTGTTTTTAGTGGGCCACAATTGAGCCGGCCTGCATCTTTCTTGGGCCCGAATGATTGGGGCCTTCACACTTTGTGCCAGGCCCACAACTTACCCCGGCCTATATTTTAGTTGGGCCTTTTGTGGCCCCAGCGCTTAGTTTGGCCCAGGTAGCATTGGGCCATTAACAATCTGAATATTGTACTGGCCTGTTACGGCCCAGATGAAACCATGGGCCTTTAGTAGGCGAAATGCATGTTGGGCCTCAATTTTCACTAGTCGTCGATGGGCCTTAAGCACTCTGAAATGTAGACCAGGGCTTTTTGGGCCCAGTTAGCTCACAGGCCATTACCAGGCCGAAACATATCTCGGGCCTTAGTTGGCCCACTGATATCATGGGCCTTTTAAGAGGCCGAAATCTTAGTACAGGCATGAACGGGCCGAATTATGCGACAGGCCTTTCACAAGCCCAAAGTCACATTGGGCTTAACTTTTTCCACCTTTATCACGGGCCGTCAGTAGATCCGATGTCCTGTCGGACCATATATGGCCCGTGGGCAGCATGGGCCATTCCCAGGCCGAAAGTCACACCGGGCTGAAATGGCCCCATGTCTACATCGGGCCTCTAGCAGGCTGAAAGTCACTGGGCTGTAATTGGGCCCAAATATTCGGCGAACAATTAACGGGCAAGATCTTGCTTCGGTCCGTAAATGGGCCTTTATTAAGCAGACTGTTATTGGGCTGGCCCACTAGTACCTGAGTAAGTACTACGGGCCTTTGACTGGCCCGGCCTTTTTTAACCTATATGGGCGTCTGTTGGGCCCAGCCACGTGTTGACGTATCATAGGCATGTCTCCTCCAATGGATGGGTGACATCTGGCCCACTGACGAGCTGACAGGTGTTCCCTCCAGCCAATCAGAATTTTACACGTGGAAATTTCCCATTGGTCCGGGCTGTTAACGGGTTATCGGATCCAAAACCCGACCCGATAGCTTAACGGCGTTCTGTTACGGTGGATGCCACGTGTCGGTCACCCTTGACGAAAGCACTTCTATGACGCGTGATTTATCATCATGGAGGTGGACACTTCCGTGATGATAATTTTGGTAATGTCATGGAACACTTCTACGACAGCACATGTATGACTATCTTGATTCTGTCATAAAATCGTCATGGATGTACATGCATGACAAAAAAAGCGACCTACTGTGACAAACACGTATCATCACGGAAGCGTATTTTTTTGTAGTGATCTGAGTAGCCCCCACAACGTCAAATAGCCGAGTGGACAAAAACAGGGCCTATGAGGCACCATTCAATAGCCGGGTACATAGTGTTGGGGAACGTAGTAATTTAAAAAAAATTCTTACGCACACGCAAGATCATGGTGATGCATAGCAATGAGAGGGGAGAGTGTTGTCCATGTACCCACGTAGACCGAAAGCAGAAGCGTTAGAACAACGTGGTTGATGTAGTCGTACGTCTTCACGGCCCGACTGATCAAGCACCAAAACTACGGCACCTCCGAGTTCTAGCACACGTTCAGCTCGATGACGTCCCTCGAACTCCGATCCAGCCGAGTGTCGAGGGAGAGTTCCGTCAGCACGACGGCGTGGTGACGATCTTGATGTTCTACCGTCGCAGGGCTTCGCCTAAGCATCGCTACAATATTATCAAGGAGGACTATGGTGGAGGGGGGCACCGCACACGGCTAAGAGATCAAGAGATCAATTGTTGTGTCTAGAGGTGCCCCCCCCCCCCCGGCCCTCGTATATAAAGGAGCAAGGGGGGAGGGGGCGGCCGGCCTAGGAGGGGGCCCGCCAAGGGGAGTCCTACTCCCAGCGGGAGTAGGACTCCCTCCTTCCTTGTTGGACTAGGAGAAGGGGGGAAAGCGGAGGGAGAGAGAGGAAGGAAAGGGGGGGGGGGCGCCGCCCCCCTCTCCTTGTCCTATTCGGACTAGGGGAGAGGGGCGCGCGGCCCAGCCCTTGCCTCCTCTCCTCTTCTCCACTAAGGCCCATGTAGGCCCATTAAGCCCCCGGGGAGTTCTGGTAACCTCCCGGTACTCCGGTAAAATCCCTGTTTCCCCCGGAACTCTTCCGACATCCAAATATAGGCTTCCAATATATCAATCTTCCTGTCTCGACCATTTCGAGACTCCTCGTCATGTTCGTAATCACATTCGGGACTCCAAACAAACTTCGGTACATCAAAACTCATAAACTCATAATATAATTGTCATCGAAACCTTAAGCGTGCGGACCCTACGGGTTCGAGAACTATGTAGACATGACCAAGAACCATTTCCGGTCAATAACCAATAGCAGAACCAGGATGCTCATATTGGCTCCTACATATTCTACGAAGATCTTTATCGGTCAAACCGCACAACAACATACATTGTTCCCTTTGTCATCGGTATGTTACTTGCCCGAGATTCAATCGTCGGTATCCTAATACCTAGTTCAATCTCGTTGCCGGTATGTAACTAACTCATTACCTACATTGCTTGCAAGGCTTATAGTGATGTGCATTACCGAGAGGGCCCAGAGATACCTCTTCGACAATCGGAGTGATAAAACCTAATCTCGAAATACGCCAACTCAACATGTACCTTTGGAGACACCTCTAGAGCTCCTTTATAATCACCTAGTTACGTTGTGACGTTTGGTAGCACACAAAGTGTTCCTCCAGTAAATGGGAGTTGCATAATCTCGTAGTTGTAGGAACTTGTATAAGTCATGAAGAAAGCAATAGCAACATACTAAACGATCAAGTGCTAAGCTAATGGAAATGGGTCAAGTCAATCACATCATTCTCCTAATGATGTGATCCCATTAATCAAATGACAACACATGTCTATGGTTAGGAAACATAACCATCTTTGATTAATGAGCTAGTCAAGTAGAGGCATACCAGTGACATTAAGTTTGTCTATGTATTCACACATGTATCATGTTTCCGGTTAATACAATTCTAGCATGAATAATAAACATTTATCGTGATATGAGGAAATAAATAATAACTTTATTATTGCCTCTAGGGCATATTTCCTTCAGTCTCCCACTTGCACTAGAGTCAGCAATCTAGATTACACCGTAATGATTCTAAAACACATGGAGTCTTGGTGCTGATCATGTTTTGCTCGTGGAATAGGCTTAGTCAACGGGTCTGCAACATTCAAATCCGTATGTATCTTGCAAATCTCTATGTCTCCCACATGGACTTGGTCCCAGATGGAATTAAAGCGTCTCTTGATGTAGTTGGTCCTGTGAAATCTGGATTCCTTTGCCAAGGCAATTGCACCAGTATTGTCACAGAAGATCTTCATTGGTCCCGATGCACTAGGTATGACACCTAGATCGGAAATGAACTCTTTCATCCAGACTCCTTCATTTGCTGCTTCCGAAGCAGCTATGTACTCCGCTTCGCATGTAGATCCCGCCACGACGCTTTGTTTAGAACTGCACCAACTGATAGCTCTACCGTTCAATATAAACACATATCCGGTTTGCGATTTAGAATCGTCCGGATCAGTGTCAAAGCTTGCATCAACGTAACCATTTACGACTAGCTCTTTGTCACCTCCATAAGCGAGAAACATATCCTTAGTCCTTTTTAGGTATTTCAGGATGTTCTTGACCGCTGTCCAGTGATCCACTCCTGGATTACTTTGGTACCTTCCTGCCAAACTTATTGCTAAGCATACGTCAGGTCTGGTACATAGCATTGCATACATGATAGAGCCTATGGCTGAAGCATAGGGAACATCTTTCATTTTCTCTCTATCTTCTGCTGTGGTCGGGCACTGAGTCTGACTCAACTTCACACCTTGTAATACAGGCAAGAACCCTTTCTTTGCCTGATCCATTTTGAACTTTTTCAAAACTTTATCAATTTATGTGCTTTGTGAAAGTCCAATTAAGCGTCTTGATCTATCTCTATAGATCTTGATGCCCAATATGTAAGCAGCTTCACCGAGGTCTTTCATCGAAAAACTTTTATACAAGTATCCCTTTATGCTATCCAGAAATTCTATATCATTTCCAATCAACAATATGTCATCTACATATAATATCAGAAATGCTACAGAGCTCCCACTCACTTTCTTGTAAATACAGGCTTCTCCAAAAGTCTGTATAAAAATATATGCTTTGATCACACTATCAAAGAGTTTATTCCAACTCCGAGAGGCTTGCACCAGTCCATAAATGGATCGCTGGAGCTTGCACACTTTGTTAGCACCTTTTGGATCGACAAAACCTTCCGGCTGCATCATATACAACTCTTCTTCTAGAAATCCATTCAGGAATGCAGTTTTTACATCCATTTGGCAAATTTCATAATCATAAAATGCAGCAATTTCTAACATGATTCGGACATACTTAAGCATCGCTACGGGTGAGAAAGTCTCATCGTAGTCAACCCCTTGAACTTGTCGAAAACCTTTCGCAACAAGTCGAGCTTTGTAGATAGTTACATTACCATCAGCGTCAGTCTTTTTCTTGAAGATCCATTTATTCTCGATGGCTTGCCGATCAACGGGTAAGTCAACCAAAGTCCACACTTTGTTCTCATACATGGATCCCATCTCAGATTTCATGGCCTCAAGCCATTTTGCGGAATCTGGGCTCATCATCAATTCCTCATAGTTCGTAGGTTCGCCATGGTCAATTAACATGACTTCCACGATAGGATTACCGTACCACTCTGGTGCAGATCTTACTCTGGTTGGCCTACGAGGTTCGGTAGTAACTTGATCTGAAGTTTCATGATCAATATCATTAGCTTCCCTCACTGATTGGTGTAGTTGTCACAGGAACCGGTTCTTGTGATGAAATATTTTCCATTAAGGGAGCAGGTAAAGTTACCTCATCAAGTTCTACTTTCCTCCCATTCACTTCTTTCGAGAGAAACTCCTTCTCTAGAAAGGATCCGAATTTAGCAACAAAAATCTTCCCGTTAGATCTGTGATAGAAGGTGTACCCAATTGTCTCTTTTGGGTATCCTATGAAGACACATTTCTCCGATTTGGGTTTGAGCTTATCTGGTTGATGTTTCTTCACATAAGCATCGCAGCCCCAAACTTTAAGAAATGACAACTTTGGTTTCTTGCCAAACCACAGTTCATAAGGCGTCGTCTCAACGGATTTTGATGGTGCCCTATTTAACGTGAATGCGGCCGTCTCTAAAGCATAACCCCAAAACGATAGCGGTAAATCAGTAAGAGACATCATAGATTGCACCATATCTAGTAAAGTACGATTATGATGTTCGGACACACCATTTCGTTGTGGTGTTCTGGGTGGCATGAGTTGCGAAACTATTCCGTATTGCTTCAAATGTAAACCAAACTCGTAACTCAAATATTCTCCTCCATGATCAGATCGTAGAAACTTTATTTTCTTGTTACGATGACTTTCCACTTCACTCTGAAATTCTTTGAACTTTTCAAATGTTTCAGACTTGTGTTTCATCAAGTAGATATACCCATATCTGCTCACATCATCTGTGAAGGTGACAAAATAATTATACCCACCGCGAGCCTCAATATTCATTGGACCACATACATCAGTATGTATGATTTCCAACAAATCAGTTGCTCGCTCCATAGTTCTGGAGAACGGCGTTTTAGTCATCTTGCCCATGAGGCATGGTTCGCAAGTACCAAGTGATTCATAATCAAGTGATTCCAGAAGTCCATCAGTATGGAGTTTCTTCATGCGCTCTACACCAATATGACCCAAACGGCAGTTCCACAAATAAGTTGCACTATCATTATCAACTATGCATCTGTTGGCTTCAACATTATGAATATGTGTATCACTACTATCAAGATTTAATAAAAATAGACCACTTTTCAAGGGTGCATGACCATAAAAGATATTACGCATATAAATAGAACAACCATTATTCTCTGATTTAAATAAATAACCGTCTCGCATCAAACAAGATCTAGATATAATGTTCATGCTCAACGCTGGCACCAAATAACAATTATTCAGTTCTAAAACTAATCCCGATGGTAGATGTAGAGGTAGCGTGCCGATCGCGATCACATCGACTTTGGAACCATTTGCCATGCGCATCGTCACCTCGTCCTTAGCCAATCTTTGCTTAATCCGTAGTCCCTGTTTCAAGTTGCAAATATTAGCAACAGAACCAGTATCAAATACCCAGGCGCTACTGCGAGCATTAGTAAGGTACACATCAATAACATGTATATCACATATACCTTTGTTCACCTTGCCATCCTTCTTATCCGCCAAATACTTGGGGCAGTTCCGCTTCAAGTGTCCAGTCTACTTGCAGTAGAAGCACTGAGTCTCAGGCTTAGGTCCAGATTTGGGTTTCTTCTCTTGAGCAGCAACTTGCTTGCTGTTCTTCTTGAAGTTCCCCTTCTTCTTCCCTTTACCCTTTTTCTTGAAACTGGTGG